>JAJPGS010002257.1:0-135994 GCA_028654335.1 Alnus rubra | reverse complement strand
AATTGTCGATCGATTGTCTTTTTATAGTGCAAATTCTAAGTCGACCGATCGAAAGTCGATCGATCGAATTTATTTTCGATCGATCGATTCTTCAGGGCACCCAGTAAGTTGCAGAAGCTGCAGAACAGATTCGGGAAAAACAAAGAAAAGACTTAGAATGCAGAACAGAAGCTAAACAACAGCAAAAATGAAACAAAAATCTATCTAACTAGTAGAAAAACAAAATCAATCAAACAAAAACCAATTTTTGAACCGATCTCCCCGGCAACGGCGCCAAAAACTTGATGTGTGTTTTAAATAGTACTCGCAAGTGCACGAATCGTTTTGCAATATAGTGTTATGCAAGTGCGAGGTCGATCCCACAGGGAAATGGTCAAATATTGGAATCTTGCTTAATCAACCTCATTTTAACCTAGTTCCAAAGGTTTGAGAAATGATTGAAGGACAAAAGACTAAATTAAAGAGATGTAAGGAAATTTGTAAATTAAAAGGAACTAAGGTTAAGGAATCCGCCAAACCAAATCCTACAACTCACACTCTTGGTTTCCACTTGAACACCCAAAGAACATTAAGCTTAGGGTGTTATTCAAGTTTCTTAACCATAAACCCAAGAACCATTAAATGAATCCAACACATTAACAAATCACAAAGAGTACCGATTGAAGTCAAAACATCCAATGTATCATTCAATCACAATGGATATCATCATTCAAACCGATAAAACAATGTATTAGTTGGTTGAAACACATGAAATGTCCTCTATCCACCACTAACCACATTCATTGCAAAAGATAAAGCTTTAAATGAATGGAACTTTGAACAACTAACATGATATATCATTAAATGTGCAAGTGGTACAACAAGATTGTGAGTGTTATCAATGGAAATGTTTCATCCTCAACCCTAGTTAAGGTTACTAGCCTTCCATGACTAAAAACACCACAAGAAAATGATGAACAACCATGTAAATGAAAGAAAAGCTCTACAAAGAGAAAGTATCTGAAAATAAACTACTGAATTACACTACAAGAAGCACGAAATTAAACCTATCTACAGAGTTTCTGCTCTATTCTTTCCTCTCCTACTCTCTCTACTACTCTCCCAACAAGGGGATGGCTATGGCTTTTATAGAAGAAAGCCATGGCAAGAAATGACTTCTCTACCCTCCTCTAGGGTTCCTCTGCAGCTAGAGACAACCCCAAACACGAAACCAGCGCGTTCTGCAGCGGAAATCAGAGGGAGGACTGCTTTTTGGCTTCTGATTGGGCGTTCTGGCGAGCTCTGCAAAAGCAGTTTATGGGAAATTTCGATCGATCGACTTCGGGCAAATTTTCGATCGATCGAATTTTAAGTTCGATCGATCGACTTTGTCAGGGTCTCCGAATTTCCAGTTATTTCTTTATGAAATTTGTCATTCCTCTCTTATTGTCCTACAGAAACAGAAAACACAAAAACTAGCCAAAACATTAGAAAATAACAAGGCTAAAGGTCTAACTAATGCAAATCAAGGGGTCCAAATACACCATATTTGGCACTCATCAGAGGTATTTGATCATATTTTTCCCTTGAGCTTCAAATTCTCCTTGGATTTATCCTACCACCACTTGGGAATCATTCCAGACTTCCACATTCGTAGCACCCATCTCCTGAGCTATGGCTAGTCTGGCTAGGACAGTTTCATACTTTTGCTTCATTGTTTCTGGTTATGAAGTCCAGCTTGATGGCGTACTAAAGCTCTTCACCTTCTGGGCTGGTGAGAGTAACTACAGCACTGCTTCTTTTGTTTGCCGATGACCCATCTACATAGACCACCCAAGTAAATTCTATGGGGAGTTCTTCACTCTCAGGAATATTGTAGAATTCTACCAGAAAGTCAGCTAGAGTCTGAACTTTGATTGTTGTCCGGGGATGAAACTCAATGTCAAACTGTCCAAGCTCAATCGCCTAATTCACAAGTCTTCCCGAAAGGTCTGGTTTCTGCAATATTTTCTTCATGAGGTACTCGGTCAACACTCGGATGGCATGAGCCTCCGAGCTGAGACGAAATGACTAAGGCGAAGGCTAAAGTGAAGGCTAACTTTTTAATCCGGGGATACCTTTCCTTAGCTCCATGAAGTGATTTGCTGGTGAAGTAGACCCCCGCATCTTCTCTAACTATATATGGACCCCCGCATCTTCTCTAACTAGTGCCGAGCTTACAGCCGAGTGAGATATCACCAAGTAAAGATAGAGTATCTCACCCTCGGTCGGTCAGCTCAGTAATGACAGGTTCATCAAATATTCCTTCAGTTTGTTGAAGGCATCTTCACATTATTCGCTCCAGGTGAATGCCTTTCTCAAGATTTTAAAAAAGGGCAGACAATTATCGGTAGACCAGGAGATAAATCGGTTCAGGGCAGCTATCCTCCCAGTTAGTTGTTGCAGTTGCTTGATGGTCTTGGGCGGTTGCATCTCTAGAACCGCTTTGACCTTCTCGGGATTGGCCTCAATGACTCTCTACGACACTATGAATCCCAAGAACTTCCTGGAGGAGACTCCAAAGGCACACTTGGAGGGATTCAGCTTCATTTTGTGCCACCTCAATGTGTGGAAGGTCTCTCTTAGATCCGCTACATGTCCGGCCCCTTGTATACTTTTTACTAGCATATCATCTACATAAAATTTAACATTCCAACCAATTTGACCTTGACACATTTTGTTTACAAACCGTTGATAGGTGGCTCCAGCGTTCTTCAAACCGAACTGCATCATCTTGTAGCAGTACAACCTTTGGTCGGTGATGAAGGAAGTTTTCTCCTGGTCGGCCTGTCCATGTGTATCTGGTTATATCCTGAGAAGGCATCCATGAAACTGAGGAGTTCATGTCCGGATGTTGAGTCTTCTAGGAGATCCATTTGAGGTAGTGGAAAACTGTCTTTCGGGCATGCCTTGTTTAGGTCGGTGAAGTCTACATACATCTTCCATTTGCCATTGGATTTCTTCGCTAACACAACATTGGCTAGCCACTCAGTATAGTCCACCTCCTTGATAAATCCGGCCTTCAACAATTTCTTCACTTCTTCAGCGATGGCTTGGTTTCGTTCCGAGGTGAAACTCCTTCTTCACTACTTCACCAGTCGATGGCACATGTCCACATTTTGCTTGTGGAATATTACCGTGGGGTCTATCTTTGGCATGTCTTCGTGGCTCCATGCAAATACATCGTTATTGCGCCTAAAGAATGCCACTAACTTCTTTTTTATCACTTGGGAGAGTTGTGAGCCTACTCGTATTGTCTTTCCCGGATCTTCGACCTCAAAGTCTTCCAGATTTTTCACCTGCTCCCACAACTGTAATTACTACTTTCCATCTTCTTTGGTTTTCTCCCCAAGATTGGTCTCCTCGAGATGACTCTTCAATGAAATGTTGTAGCAACGTCGGGCTTCCCTTTGATCTCATTTCACTACTTCGACCCTTTTCTCGGTTGGGAATTTCATACTCAGGTGGGGTGTTGACGTTACGTCTTTCAACTCATTCAGTGTTGTTATTCCAAATATAGCGTTGTAAGCCGAGGGTCAGTCCATCGGCAGAAATTTCACCGTAATGACCCATTGTCCCGGGTATGTTCCTGCAGTGACCGGGAGTTCGATGGAACCGATCGGTAACACCTTCTCTCATGCAAAACCTACCAAGTGGTATCTAGCTGGGACAACCTTGTCCCGAGAAATTCTCATATGACCGAAGGTTGGCTGAAACAGGATATCAGTCGATTTTCCATTATCTACCAAAACCCGACGTAACTCATGGTTGGCGATTGCCAAAGTGACCACTAGTGCATCGGTATGAGGGAGTGACACTCCTGCATAATCTTCGTCAGAGAACCCTACTACTAAGGGTTCGCATATCCATGACTTAGGAGGTTTCTGAACTGAGTAAACCTCGAAGTCCTTGAACTGCCTTGCATAGGCCTTCTAAGCCGAACTGGATTCTCCTCCGCCGTCGAATCCTCCAGAGATAGTGTGGACTATAGAAAGGTTGTCGTGGCCTCCCTGTCTTGCTCAGTTTCTACTTCTCTCTCGCCTCTCCCGGCCGTTTGCTCAGGGAGTAAGCTCCTTGTCTCTCTTACGAGTTCATTCCCGACTCTTTTCTCGGCGTCTAGGTTCTCGGTCTTGATTCCTTCTAGGCTGCCGGTTTCGATTCTAATCCTGTTGATTCCTCTTTGTGACAAGGAACCGGACAAGTTTCTCATTCTTGATAAATTTCTCGATCAATTGCCTTAAGGATATACATCCCACGGTAGCATGGCCAATGCACTCATGGAATGCACAATACTCGTTTGCAAGCCGGGTAGGTGGCTTCCCTGGTGTTTGCTACAGCTTCCAGTACGCAGGATCTCTCTTCACCTTCATAAGGACCTCGGTGATTGGAGCATTGATGGGAGTCTTGTCGTAATCTTTAAACGATTTCTTAGGTTCTTTAAAGTCGGTAGAACCATCCTCCCAGTTGACCTTCTTTTTCTTCTTAGCTACCTCGGATGATGCTTGAGACTGGTCATAGCCTAGGAGGGTTCAGAGTGTCTCTTCTTGGTTTATGAACTCTTTTGCTTTGTCCATAAATCCGTGGAGGTCTTTAGGCAGTTTCGGGCCAAATCTTCCATTAGAGCCCCATCTTTTCTGATTCATTGGAATAGGGGACCATAGATGAAGTCGTTTGTTGCGCTCTCTGTACCGAGCTTCTCCTGATTGAACCTCCGGAAATAGTCCTTCAACGACTCGTCGTGACCCTGGTGTAAGCACATCAGGGATATAACAGGCTTTCTTCTTACTCTTCCTGCCAAAAATTGTGTTAGGAACATTTTTTTGAGAGTCTCAAAGTTGTTGATAGACTTTGAGGGAAGTTCCTAAACCAATCCCGGGTGTTTCCTATCAAGGTGAGGGAAAAGGCTCGACATGCCACTTCACCAGGTGTCCTATCGAGATCTGTGTGAGCTCGAAAATTCTCCAAATGCTCCATCGAATCTTCAAGTCCAATGTAGATTGGGATATCCAGGACTTTGAACTTCTCATGAATGAGGAAGTTGACCACCTTGTCAGTAATGGTGAGGTTGTCTTCTACAAGAGGTTTTCCATTAGGGAAGCCTTTCCCTTCTTGTTTCGCTGGACTGTCTCGGATAAGAGATCACACCTCTGTGCTTTGGTTTGGGGAGGTGGAGGATTCTCGGGATTAGCCTCCCGAGCTCAATCTTTTCACCAGATCCTTCTTGGTGGGTGCTCGGATCTCCTCCATCACTTTGTCGCCCACCAGTTTGGCTATTCTCTTCTCTGCCCGTCAATTCATGAGATGGTGGAGGAGTGCGAGCAGCTTGTAACAAAGCATTATGTGCTGATAGATCCTCCATGTTCTTCTGTGCCTCGGCAAGTCGCTCGTTTAGATTAGCTATTGTGACAATGGGGTTTGTAGATTGCCCATCATCAAGAGTATTGTAGGGGCCAAGATTGTTGCGTCCAGAATTTCGTGTATTCACCATTGCAGATTTTGCATAGAAACAATTACCATGTTCCTACAGACAACGCCAAACTGTTGGTACAGTTTCTGGTATGGTGACGTGTCGCATTTTGATTCACCTTCCTTTAAATCTGCACAATAACAAACAACTTGTCGATGATGCCAATCGACCCCACTTAAATGCCTAAGTTAGATTTTGATAGACAATTTCAGAGAGTATTGAGAGGAGAGTAAGTTTATACCTGTGGTAGCAGCTTATTTATAGGCACACAATTCTAAGATTATTGGAGTGCTTTGATACAATTCTATTAAGAATCTGATCCCTAAACTGCATGGGATCAAGCTTATCTTCCTGGAAGTCCAGTTCGGGTAGGACACTTCTTTATTAGCAGATTCCATATAGGAATCAAATATCTTGTCCCGTATTTTGTGGGATAAGAGTCTATTCCTAGTAACCCGGGATAGAGTCCTTCTGTGACTTGCTAAGGATTATGAGATTTAAACTTATCCCTTGAATCCCGTCCATAATTTCAGCAAGTTTTATCCATATCGCCTCATGATGATCTCAGGAAAGTCGTTCCCAGGACCCCCTGGATATGGGCCTTTGGTATGCTCTTCTAGCATATCCGAGACAAAACGTTCCCGAGACGACTCAACCATAAGTTCTGCAATGGGTATCCGAGACATTGGTGACCGAGCGAGTCGAGCCGAGTTGGTCAGACCGACTGGGCCCTCGGTTCGGCCACGGGCCCACTGAGTACTAATTTACTTCAACAGACATAGCACATAGTGACGATTTTTAAACAATTTCAAGCTTAAACGGAATAATTTTTGAATTATAAAATATAAAATATCAATTATTATCTTCGAATCAGGATAATTTATTTCAATTTTGGTCTGAGAATTATGAGAGAATTGATGATGACGAGGGCTTGAAATTGTTCATTTTTCTTCAATACTGTTTTGAGTAGAATTAAGGTTCTAATTTGTTGGGTTACAATGATGATGATACCTTAGGGTTCTAATTTTGTTAGTTGATGGTGATGATGATAATGGTTTGGCCGGGCTTGTGGCTGACCCTGCCAAGCCAGGCCCAAAATTACGGCTTGGTTAAGCCTTTAGTAGATCCTAAATTAAGGTTTGCCAAGTGAAACCATAATTAGGCCCCGGCTAGGTCAAGCTTATAATTGGAGACACTACATAATTAGGGATTTAGGGCCTTCTGTATGCCCTACCTAATTATTACTATATGAAAAAGTTTATAATAATTATTAATGGAAAGGATTTTTCTTTAACCAAGTCATGTGCTATTTGATTATGTCAAAAAACATATGATTTTTCAAGAGCATTAATAGAGTGAGAGGAAATTCTATTAAAAAAGTATTGGAGAACAAAGGAACACATGACAATTTTATAGACTGGCCGGGTTGAAAAAAGTTCTTCCAACTAAGTTTGGAAGAAAAAGGCTTTATCAATTTATCAATAAAAAATTATAAAATAAATATACATTCACTGTAATTACTTCAATAAATATTCAATAAAAATAATAAATAATAGATTTACAAAATCATGTTATTTTTGCATTGTTTTCCTTGGTTAAGTATGTAAAGAAATACGGTGTCCAAATATTAGGAACAACCGATTCTCAAGTAGTGCAACAAAGTTACACTAGCCCAAGAACTCACAACCAAAAGTAGAAGAAAGATAAAAAAACTAAATGGGAAAATGTACTTCTTATTTATGAAATAATACAACAATAGAAAAAACTTGAGTTCGACAACGCTTGCACAAGATAGAAGAAGGTTTTTGTGAGATATAATGGAATGAGAAACTAGGAAGCATGCCTAGGGTATATATAAGGGTTAGGGAATGGCTCTAGAGTATTCTAACACTTAACTAAGAAGATAAGCATGATTTTTCATGTGACTAAGGAAGAACAACGAATTTGCATATGAAATGATAATAATGTTCATTGGGAAGGTATAAGGTTGTATTGGAACACATGACAATTTTATAGACTGGCCGGGTTGAAAAAAGTTCTTCCAACTAAGTTTGGAAGAAAAAGGCTTTATCAATTTATCAATAAAAAATTATAAAATAAATATACATTCACTGTAATTACTTCAATAAATATTCAATAAAAATAATAAATAATAGATTTACAAAATCATGTTATTTTTGCATTGTTTTCCTTGGTTAAGTATGTAAAGAAATACGGTGTCCAAATATTAGGAACAACCGATTCTCAAGTAGTGCAACAAAGTTACACTAGCCCAAGAACTCACAACCAAAAGTAGAAGAAAGATAAAAAAACTAAATGGGAAAATGTACTTCTTATTTATGAAATAATACAACAATAGAAAAAACTTGAGTTCGACAACGCTTGCACAAGATAGAAGAAGGTTTTTGTGAGATATAATGGAATGAGAAACTAGGAAGCATGCCTAGGGTATATATAAGGGTTAGGGAATGGCTCTAGAGTATTCTAACACTTAACTAAGAAGATAAGCATGATTTTTCATGTGACTAAGGAAGAACAACGAATTTGCATATGAAATGATAATAATGTTCATTGGGAAGGTATAAGGTTGTATTGAAAGATGAAGTGGGTTGAATATGGGTAGTGATGGTTAGATGACCAAGGTAGAAGATGGTATGGTGGAAATGCTAAGGAGAGAATGACATGTGTCATCCATCATGTGCAAGTGAATCCCCCACATTTAAAATTACATTAATTCCTCACTACATCACTCAAAACAAGGAAAATTATTAGTTGTGGATTCTAGAAAATACACTTTAAAATTTTACGAAGTAGTGTAACATTCTTGGTTAACCGAAATTATGCAAATAAGGACAAGTTGAAGGTAAATCATATATTGGGTCACTGGGTTTTGAAGTCGTTAACTAAAATAGTAGGGGAAACTAAATTTATGTCCCGAGCTCCAACGACCAACAAATTTTTAATGTCCTAATGTTTCAGTTTTTGTAATGTTCTTCTTAATCTACCATTGACGTTTCAGTGTTTCCCTTTCGGAACCCAAAATAACAAAAATACCCCTGATAAACAATTTTTTTAAAAAAATACAATTTTAATAAGAAATGATTTTTTTTTTATATTTTTAGATTTTTGTATTTTTGTATTTTTCGCGTGGAAGTGGGATATTGCAACCCCAATGATATATTGGAGGAGACATAGCAAAAATTAAAAATTTGGAGAGGACATTACAAATTTGTTGGTACATAGTTAGAGGGGGATAAATGTGCTTTCCACAAAATAATATGTATTGATGTATATAAGTTCCTATTTTCTTAACTATTTCTTTATATATAGCATGTGATGTTTTTTAATTGCGTTTAAAATGATATAGAGGTACACTCAGATTAGGAAGAAGCTAAGTAGCATGCGGAAGAAGAAAGATGGATCTTTTGTCACTCCCAATATTAAAGAAGAAAATGAGGTAGGCAATTTATTCAATTTCTGTACAATAATAATTTGTTAAATCTGTATTTACTTTTTGAATTTAACTAAACAAATTATGCAACAAATTTTCACTTTGTTTACGCAATATTTGAAGAACCAAGAGCTTATATCTGATCTCCCTATCATGCCCGATGGATTCTCGGAGAGTGATCATGATTCTTTGATGCCTTCGTCTTCTTCATCACGCTCATCCCGGAACGTGAGTCAGTTCAGTAGCGAGTTGGATGAGTATAAGCTGAGGTGTGAAGAGGCAGAGAAAAAGGTCAACCGACAGCGAAAAAAAATAAGCTCTGTGCGTAAAGAGATGCAGGAGGAAGTAAACTCCATGAAAAGACAACAAGCACAGCAGCAGCAAGAAATGGAAGCCAAGCAGAGACAGATGGAGCAGAAAATTGAGTTCCTTCTATCACAACTCCAACTCCCTAGAGACCCTCCTACATAGTTTTGTTCTTTTAGTGAAAAACATATAATTAATTCACATATATTTATAAGAAAATTATTATTAAAAGGACACTTTTAGGAACAAGTTAACGCTTCATCGTCAATATATAATCCAACTCGATCTCTCAGCGAGAAAATAGCAACTCCTCCTATAGCTATTAGTGTAGTGTTAACAATCTGAACAAGTTGTTGCTAATAATGTACGTACTCGATCTTAGTGACCAACTAAATGAGACTTCAATTTCGTGCCTAGAATGAAGAAGATTTTTTGACACTTGGATATTATTTCAAACTTGAAAGGAGCATTTTACTGAAGTCTTTGGAATATATGTATCATGCACCGCAAATAAGAGGTTTAAAATTAGAAGAATTACCATAATTTAATCCTATTTTCTTTTCCCATCACCTTGAGTAATGCTAGGGCTTAGGAATCAATTTTTATCATCTCAAAATTGAAATAGTTTTTTAATTTTTTTTTTTTTGAAAGTTGCGGGAAGAGTGCCTTCAAGAAAGATCCGTCATCAAATCGGAAACTATACCAACATCCATTAAACAAATTTAATGATAATTTTTGAGGAATGAGCAAGTCTCTTTTTCTACTCATCCACCATCGATCTCCAAAACTAAAACAATGAAAATAATGGCATTGGACTTCAATAAGAAGAGTGTCCAACTGTCCATGAATCGCATACTCTAGAGTCTAGAGCCATTTATTGTTTCAGTCTTATTTAATAGAGCTTTTGACAATTATATTGCAAATTCTCTTAATTTCATCTCAACAATTAAAAAAAAAAAATGAAAGAAGAATATTCATTAGTGTCCCCACTCCCCAAACCAAAATAGAGTGCAGGCTGTCCACATGTTCCGGACTTCCAACATTTAAAAGGTGCTAATTCGCAGTGAGTGGTATAAAACTCACTTTTAGTTAGAATAGGTAATAAAAATACTAAAAATATGATCTATTGGGTTATTCATTTTAAATCTAAACTAGAGTTTTGATAAATTTATAAACAATGTAACTCTACATATGGAGTTACACTGTTCACCAATTTATCCTTTATTTTAGGGTTAAATACATTTTTACCTTTCTTTTACTCTTACAGTTTTCATTTTTTTTTTTCATACGTGGTATCTGTGTTATACAAAAAGACTGAAATGGTACTTCGATATGTCCATTTTTCTGTCTAAAACTAATAAATTTTCACATCAGCAATAAGTGATGCCCTTAAAATTACGACACGTTGCCTCCATATTTTTATTTTATTTGATATTTTCATACTTTATTAAAAAAAAAAAATGTTAGGGTGACTTTGGGCCACATGGGGTGGCCGGCCACCCCCATTTGACTTTGGGGTGGCTCGGCCACCCCGTTTGGCCAGGGGTGGTTCAGCCACCCCATAATTTTTTTTTAATTTTTTTTTAGAAAAAAAGGCTTAAAATTTAAGAAGGAAAATTAAAAAATTTGGGTAGTCACGTGTCACAATTTTAATGATACCACATGTTGCTAATGTAAAAATCAATCAATTTTGGACGAAAAAATTGACGAAAGTACCATTTTCATCTTTTTGCATAATACGAATACAACGTATGAGAAAAATAAAAACCGGAGGAAAAAAAATAAAATTTTTAAACCGAATATAGCAAAATGATATTTAATCCTTTATTTTATTGTTTTATACGGACAAAAAAGTGAAAAAAAGACTGAAAGTCGTGTCTGCGTCTCTCTCTGTCTCACGCACGCTCCCCCCCGGGCCCCCCTTTTTCTTCTTCTTCCCTCTCCTCTCTTCTTTCCTCCCCTGCCTTTTCTTCTTCTTTCTCATTCTTTTCTCACCCGCCGGTACTGGGTCGAGAAAATCAAGTCACTCTTCTCCTTCTTTTTTTCCTTTTCCTTTTCCTTTTCCATACCGAAATTGATTCTGTTCATTTGATCTTTTCCCTTAGATCTGTTTGATTTTTGGGTCATTTTTCTTTTTCTTTTTTCCTTTGATTCTGTGAATGTTTGGGGGATTTTTTGGGCTTTGCAGAGGTGAGAATGGAATCAGTGACGGCGACGGTCGTTCGATCTCCATTCGGCGTATCTAGACTGTCCAACTCTGCCGGTAGATCGGGTATTTTGACTGCGAACGGGCCCGATTTCGTGCGTTTCGGTACCAAGTTGCCGTACTACTCCCACATTACCCGGTTGTGGGTTCCTCCTTGGGTATTTCTCAGGTTGGGTCTGGTTGTTTGAAGGTTATTTGGTCTACTGATGTTTGGAAGGTGGACTTGTCACAGTTTTGAAATTTAGTTAAAGAAAGATAAAAATAAATAAATAATAATAATAATATTTAAATAACATAAAATTAAGAATAAATAATCAGATGCATCATGCCTTTTATAACTCATAAGTTAAACTAGATAAAGTAAATTTTAATTAACTATTTTAGATTGAAAAATAAATAAGTCATTAAGAGTGGTCTAAAAATTGTCAAATTGGTACATGTTAGGTGCGACTGGGAGTGCTATGTTTGTATTGTTGAATAAATGTCTAATAGAATTATGGTATATAACTTTTTTTCAAAAAAAATTAATTAACTATAAAGCTTTATTAATATATATATTGCAAAAAAAAAATAATAAAGGATCTTTTTTTTATATTTTTTTTTAAATTTCATTTTTCAATCCTAAAATATAACACATTTGCAATGTCCCTATAAAATTTAATTATAAATAATCAACCATTATTAATATTACGAATTCTCCATTGTGGGAGAATCTCCAATTGCTTATTTATATTTCTATGCAAAATGGGACTGAAACTCAAGTTTTTTAGTTTAGCTAAATACTTTTCAAAATGTTTGTCCAATAGTTTATCTATATTTCCTCTCTATTCATTAAAATAATCGTTTCTAAAAAAAAATTATACAGATAAAAATTAGACTATTTTCACCATCACCAGCCTAACATTAAAAAAAAAAAAAAATCAGACAATTTCCTAAATAAGACTTGTCACCAAAAATTTGAACAATTAAGGCGATTTCCTTAATCATAAGAAAACCCCATCGTAAGTCCAAAGTGGATTAAGCATGTTATGTCAATTGAATATGCTGTAAAAATGTCAAGAAATACAAAATAATTGAATATGTTGCAAAAATATTAAAAGAATGCAAAATAACATTTACCTATTCTTATATTTTTATTTTTTGTCTTTCAGGAATCAGGAGATTACCTTTTGAGACATCCATCACCGGCTATCACCTTGATAGCGGGCAGTTTAGCACGGACGCTAGCTACGTACCTTCATAAAATCTTCCTTCAATAATGACAGCTGGCTGGTTTGACCCTCTAGAACCACTACTCAAATATTCAAAACTATTTTATACTTTTTTTTTTCAAACTAAAATAAAACACATCCATCATACGTCAACAAAACTTACTTTCCTTGTAGAAGAAAGAGAAATACCATTAAGTTACAAGGCCATTGAATTTGAGCATTACCCACGGCTTTCTTAAATTTTATTTTATTTTTTAAATTTTGGAAAATTTTATATATATAAAAAAAACAATTGCAACTCTTTTATTATTTCCTAAATTAAGATTTACCTTAAATCTAAGCACTTTTACTTCACTTAAACATTACTTTAGTAAAAAAAAGGCATTCTCTCTTATCTTTTTCCTCTCTTCCCTTTAGTGTTTATTTGAAATAATATTTAAAAGGTATAGAGAAAAGATATGAGAAGCTATTGCTAATTTTATTTGAGTAGGAAAACCAAAAATAGTTTGATTCCCCTAAATTTAAGAAAAATTTAGGAGAAGCTCGATAGTGATTGATAACCCTCTCTTTCATCTCATCAATTATTTCAAAATAAATACCATTAACTCTAGCTTCTCCAAAGCACCGGCGCAAGCAGAGCTCAATAATTGAAACTTCATTTGTTGAGGCTTGGACAAAGTTGTCTTTAGATCTCTCATCGATATGTTCTCTCAGAGTCAATGTTGTTTTGCATAAAAAATGTAGGCTAGGGTATTGGAAGAGTGATGGAGTAGCTATTAATTAAGCATGATAAACTTTGAAGCCATGGTTGGTTTGTCAGCTACATTTTCTTGAACGCATAGTAACCCCAACTTGGATGCATCTCATAATTTCAGTTGCCGAGCCCGGCCTTATTATTGCATCTATAATATAAAGCAGTCCCCGCTCTCCGGTATATCCACACCTACAATATATAATTTAGATAGGCAAACACAATATAAGACAAAAATTTCTTTTATTATGATAATGTACCTACGTATGATTGTACTTATATAGCATAAAAGATCCTCCTCATTCTCTCTATTTTGGGAGCAATTGTTCTTTCCACTCAGTATTTCCAATATTAATACACCAAAACCATCAGACTTTACAAAAATTTTCTATGCATTGCATATTCTGGAGTCATATATTTGCTACATGTCAACATCAATAATATTAGTTTAATTTGGATATGATAATAGAGCTTTCCTTATTTATTTTCAAATTTGATAGTTTCCCTTGATTTTTCAAACAAGTTAACTCTTAATTAGAATTTTGATGTTGTTTCTTTGGTACAAGGTAAATATCATATCTCCCATCCTAGGATACTTACTAGGTTCTAACAATTCTACTTGTATTTCCTTGAGTTTGATCCAATAAAAATAATCTCGCAATGCAAAAATCTAAAATTAAATTCATTTCTGCATCTAAATTAAAAGAATATTACTAACTTTAAGATCATAATGAATAGTACAAAGTCAACAATTTTTGTGAATGTAAAGAATCACTCAAGCAACACCTCCTATGATCTTGTAGCGCCTTCCCCAATCTAAATGGGCACGCTTGATTGGATACATGTCCTGGAAACTTTAATTTGATTCAATGATGTAAAATATATGGAGGTGCACTCAAATAAGATATATTATGAATGAGTAATGCTAGAAAGTAGAAACTATATTTTTATCTCACATTTATCTTACAATATTGATGTGTTGATTCCAACCAACACTTTTATTTTTTTATTTATTTTTTTTTTTTAACAATGTCTGATTAAGAATGTCATGTCGGTATTGTGAGATAAAAAAAATGATTTTTAGCATTTCTCTTTATGAATACAATATGACATAAAACGAAAAATACAATCATACAGAAAATGAATTGATCAAGGCTTGTGCTTGGCACGAACTAATATATTAAAAGATTTTCATTTCCTTCCGGAGGAGAAGCTTAGGAAGGAGTCTAACTAGATTATAATGTTCGAGTTCAGCCCCTAATAAAACCTCATTTTTAAATTCTAAATCTCATTGTTCAAAATTCTTTGAGAATCTTTTTACAACTATAATTTGTCCATTAGAGAGCTAATTACCCTATTAACATATAATAACAAAATGCTTGTAACCATAAGGGATTTGAAAATTAACATGTTTTGACAGATATATGCATGGTACCCTTCTCCATAAGTGTATATCGAATCATCTTGTGAATGACACCAAATTCACCTTGGCCGAGCATTTTTTTCTTCAGAAAAGTTATCTTTCGCAATCTAATAGTGCCAGTCGAATTGCAAGGATTCCACACATCTAATTTCATCAACAGCTTCACATAAGTAAGGAAAAAGTCGACACTCAAATGAATGAATTGGATTCATAATTATTTGATATATGTGTAAGCAACAACGAAGGGCTTTTTAATACAAATTAATGATTGAAATAAACATTTTTCAAATTTATTAGAAAAAATTGTTGGTTCCCCAATCTTGTATTTTATGTTTAATGTTATTTTGTTATATATATATATACACACACCAAACTAAGTTTTTATTTTTATTTCGGGTAATGTAAATAATTAGAGTTCATTCGGAGCCACTGCAACAACTCAAAAAATGTCAAGGAAGCATCCTAATTTTGACGAGTTCTATTTTATTAAAACTATTTAAGTAGTCTAAGGGTGCGTTTGAGATTGTGATTTTATAGATAAAAAGTGTTATTTTAAATCAAAGTGTGTAAAATGAATTGTCTGGGAATTGTGTTTTTAAAAAATTGAGATTTGAAAACGCAGAAAACTGCATTTTTAAATCCCAAACAATGTAGTGTTTTTTTGAAAACGCAGAATTTTAAAGATTAACATACGATTTTGCCAAACGCTTAACTGCGTTTTGAAAAATCACATTTTTCAAATCAATCTTCTTAAAATGAGAAAATTATATTTAAGCCCCCAAACTACCAGCTGTTTTGGAAATAGTCTCCAAAACTATCAACTCTTGGACTTCGGCCTTCCAAACTACCAAAAAATTTCAAAAAGACCAATTTTATCGAAAAATGCCTATAATACCCTTGTCACATGTCATTTTTCAATTAAAAAAAATTAAAAAAAAACTAAAAAAAAAATAAATTATGGGGGTGACTGGCCACCCCCAAGAGCCTTGAGGTTGGCCGGGGTTGGGGTGGGCCAAAAAGAAAGAAAGAAAAAATGGTTAGGTTTTGGCTTGGGGGTGATCGAACCATCCCAAATTATAACGATCTAGGGAAAAACGCTAGCTACATCTGCGTTATTACCCTAAAATGACTAGCTAATTTGGAACTTTCCTATAATCCTTTATAAAGAGTCAGTTTTAGACAATGTGTGACTAACCACTCATGAGTATATTTATAAATCATTCACTCTATGTGAGCTATTCGTCTCTTTCCAATATGAGACTTAGGGTGTTACAAACTCTCTCCCTTAAACCTTTGATGTCCTTGTCAGGCCATATCATGCGGTGCTTCAGTACTACATGATCTAACGTTACTAGGTGGCTTTGATACCATCGTAACGACCTAGGGAAAAACGTTAACCATATCTGCGCTATCACCCCAAAATGACTAGTTAATTTGAAACTTTTCTAGAATCCCTTACAAAGTGTCAGTTTCATCTACTAACTAAGTAATGTGAGACTTAACACTCATGAGTATCTTTATAAACCACTTACTCTATGTGAATTATTCATCTCTTCCCAATATGAGACTTTGGGAGTTACAGTGATAGAGCTGGTGGGAGTCTTTAACGAGTTAAAAAGGAAGATTTAATTAAAATAGAGAAATATTTAGACATTTTGATAGGCTCTGTTTGTTTCGACATAAAGAGATTTTTAAAAAAAATTTCTGTAATTTTCAATGTTTGATGTGACGGAAAATAATAGTCGAAAAAATATTTTTAATTTAACTGAAAAAGTAATTAATTTCCGTAAAATTAGGAGTGTACAAACGGTTATGGTTAGCGGTTATTGCTTTTAACCTCATGTGCCTACTCGATCCTAAAATAGTTAACCATCTCGCCCTAAGCGGTTAGCAGTTTTTTTCAACCGCCTACAAAAACAAGAAAAATGTTTCTTACACAACAACCATGCACAACTCTACTCACATGGAGTGGGACCCATGTGGTACCCCACCTATGTGAGTAGAGTTGTGTAATTGTTGTATAAGAATCACCTCTCAAAAACAATTATGTGATTATACGAGAGGTTATTAGTTTGTTAATAACCATCCCGCTTATAAACACCTACGTAAAATGATTTTCCTTTTTCTGTTTCTCAATTTTTTGCTCTTCAAAAAAAAAAAAAAAAAAAAAAAAGGAAAAAAGAAATAGATAAGTAGAAATCTCTGTTTACTTTTGCAGTCGCTGCAAAAGAAACCATAAAGAGGATTAGGCAGCGGGCCTAGTGGTTTTCCTACCAAAATTTGGGTGATATGAGCGCTGGTTTGAAGCAAGGCTGGCAGTCGATTCACCAACCACAGATTACATTCTTTGTACCCCTTTTCTCCACCAACTACCCCCCCACTTTCCCTTCAACTTCCCCGAGAAAATCAGAGAAAATTTTCGATTTCCCGGAGAGAGAAGGAAAACGTTTGATGCATGAGCATGAAAGGCAAGGTTGGTGGGGAGGTAGACCTAGAGTCAGTTGAAGCCGAGGGTGCAGTGAAATGGGAGCTAGACTTTTGTTTTGCTACTGTATTATTCTATCATTTATCCAAAAAATTTAGGTGGATAAAAAAGGATTAATTAATTTATTTAGTTAATATTTTAACAAAACTAAAATTATATGAGATTACTACCGCCAAAATGGGCAAAAAAAAAAAAGAACTAAATATACTATTATGGTATAGAATCATGGACCATAGTAGTTTAACAACACAAATTAAACAATATTAATTGTAGCTTCTATAAAGCACTAGCGTGAGTAGAGCTCAGTAATTGAAGCCTCATTTACTGATCGAGGCTTGAACGGAGTTGCCTTTAGATTTCTCATCTGCTGACTCTGTAACCTGTGTACTTTGCTCCCAATGTGATGCTGTCTTTGAGTTAATGTTACTGTGCATAAAAAATGCAGGTTGTGATGGTATCGGAAGAGTGATGGAGTAGCTATTAAACATGAGAACCACTGAAGCCATGGTTGGTCTGTCAACTACATTTTCTTGAACACATAGTAACCCAATATGGATGCATCTCATAATTTCAGTCGTTAAGCCTGGCCTAATTCTTTGATCTACAATATTTGAAGCAGTCCCCTCTCTCCAATTTTTCCATGCCTACAATATTGATTTAGATGGGAAAACATAATATACAAAAAGTTCTTTTCTAATTAAGATAATTCCTATGCGTTAATTTACCAAATATATAGGACACGGGAAATATAACCAAGTATGAATGTACTTACATAGCTTAGAAGATCCTCCACATTCTCTCCATTTCGGAAGCAATTGTTCTTTTGTCCACTTACTATTTCCAATACTAATACACCGAAGCTAAAGACATCAGACTTTACAGAGAATTGTCCGTGCATTGCATACTCTGGAGCCATATATCCGCTGCAAGTCAACGTCGATAATATTAGTTATTTTGGATATGGTAATAAAGCTTTCCATTAATCCTATCTTTAAAATTGTAGTTTCCCTTGATTTTTGGCCCATGTTAAATCTTAGTTAGATCTTTGATGTTGTTTCTTTGGTACAAAGTAAACATCTCTCCCCTCCTAAGATACTTACTAAGTTCCAACAATTCTACTTGTATTCCCATGAGTTTGATCCAGTACAAACAATCTTGCCATGCCAAAATCTGAGATTTTCGGATTCATTTGTTCATCTAAAAGAATGTTGTTAGCCTTAAGATCACGATGAATAATACGAAGTTGAGAATCTTCATGAAGGTAAAGAATCCCTTTAGCAATACCTCCTATAATATTGTAGCGCCTTTCCCAATCCAAATGTAAACACTTACCAGGATCTGCATAAAGCAATTATTTGATTCAATGAAGTAAAATATGTGGAAGTGTATTTAACAAAGTTGTCAACCTAAAAGATATATTATGAAAACAATCTAATTAAGATAAAATGAAAAGTGCAAACATACCGAAAAGGAAGTGATCAAGGCTAGGATTTGGCACAAACTCATATATTAATAGTCTTTCATTTCCTTCCAAGCAGAAGCCAAGGAGACTAACTAGATTACGATGTTGAAGTTTAGCCACTAATAAGACCTCATTTTTAAATTCTAAATCGCTTTGTCCAGAATTCTTTGACAGCCTTTTTACAGCTATAACTTGTCCATCAGAGAGCCTACCCTGTTAACATATAATAATGAAATGCATGTAATTAACGAGAGATATGAAAATTAACATGTTTCGACATTTATATGGATGGTACCCTTCTCCATAGGATTATGTAAAATCACCTTGTAAATGACACCAAATCCACCTTGGCCGAGCTTGTTTTCCTCATAGAAGTTATCTGTCGCAACTCTAATAGTGCCAAAGTCGAATTGCAAGGATTCCACACTACTAATTTCATCAACAGCTTCACATAAGGAACAAGTCAACACCCAAATGAATAAATTAGGTCCATAATTATTTTAGTGGAGAACTAACACAATCTAAAATGTATGCACAAAAAAGCATCGGGCTTTTCAATACTAATAATTGAAATAAATTTTTTTTTTTTCCCCCAACTACCAAATGACAGAACTTTCTCATTCAAACCTTACTTGAGGGGAGCTAAATGTAAAATGTAGTCCCATATATGTAAGTATTTCCTTCGGAACTTTATCAGGTTATATGCCAATAAATGCTGGAAAACTATATCCCTTAGGCCTATAAATGCATTGTCTACTTGTCTTAATTAGTTAATTTCTCTGCGATATTCACGGGGCTTAACTGTTTGAATAATAAATAACAAAACCAAACTTTTACTTACTTTCTATTTTCTCTCTTGGCCTCCTCCTTACTCTGAAATATATGCAGATAGAGATGATTAGTACAACAAACGCAACAATTGGCACAATTATAATGATGAGAGTCCTGGATGTGTTGCTCTTGCTCCCTGGCCCTGCAAAAACCATAAATCTCTTCTCATTAGAAGTTTTTTTTATGATCTTTCTTTTTAGTTGAAGAAATATGCATCAGGATCATACTTCAGCTATTAGACGTACAAAAATCACAGAGAGACTCTCCCCAAAATCTTTAGATCTTTTTTCTTAAAGAGTTTGTAAAGGCAACTTTAGTTTTCCAAAGATAAAGGAACAAGTTGTATTCTGTTCACAGAGACTGATTCTGTGACATATGATCAAACACCTCGTGAACATAAGAGATTCATAATCTTGTAAACAGTAAACGTGTTTTGAAACATTGGTCCAACTCCTTGTTTATTATATGTGTTTCTCTATGAAAATAA
The DNA here is from genome assembly GCA_028654335.1 of Alnus rubra. Taxonomy (NCBI): domain Eukaryota; kingdom Viridiplantae; phylum Streptophyta; class Magnoliopsida; order Fagales; family Betulaceae; genus Alnus; species Alnus rubra. Next base: position 115,896 of record JAJPGS010002257.1, on the reverse strand, counting down.
TTAACCCTGTTCCAAAAAAAAAAAAAAAAGTAACAAAAGAATCTACCTATTTTACTATCCAAGATATATCACATTGTAATGGATATTGGTAAAAGCAGGGGACATATAGAACTGATTGTCTGATTTGTTGGCAGGTTATTAAAGAAATAAGATAACTTCCAAGGCGTGAAGCATCAATACCTTGTGTAGGTGAAAGAGGTGGTACCGGTGGGGGGATGGCGGTGGCGATGGCAGTGGGGATGGCGGTGGTGCCTCAGCTGCAGGGTCATAGAAACTGTACACCTCGTACCTTAAATCACAGCTGGGTGTCCGATATTTCCCTCCCTGCTTTCCATTACAACATTGTGGAATAAATCCCGCAGCCGTCCCCAGGCAGTTGTTGCATTCCAGCTCGTCCAAATCCGGAGTGCACTCCACAAGTGCATATATTGTTTGGAAGGCTGGGGCAGCCGCGCTTCCCGCAGCAAACTTGCGAGCAGAATTTCCTGATGCCGCCCGGTCTCTTAGTCCATCCAACAAGGGTCTTAGCACTTGATTGAACCCTTCTACGTCTGAGACGTTTGCGGTGTTGTAAAAGGCATATAAAGGTGAAGCCTCCATAACCCCAAATATAGATTTGTTTGAATATCGTAGCATACATTTATCGAGCCATATGATTGCCTCCTTCTGGTTGGGACAATACTGTAAGAGATCGTGACTTGACTTATTGACACAACTACGGCATTCGTCCGTAGAGATGTCTCCTCTGCAAAGTGCAATCGCGTTTACTTTGTCTTGGTTTTCTCCGGCGGAGAAATTGTAAAATCCGTAATCAATTTCGGTGTTGGAAGACATGGAGGCCAGGAGGCTGTTGAGGTTTGCCCCGTAGCTACTGTTACTGGTGTAGTTACCGCTTTCAGAGCAGACTGGAGTGCCTTGCTGGGCAAATGTGAGAGTAACAGGGCATAAGAGAATGAAGCAGAAAATGAAAACTGTTGTTGAACAACAACACATTTTGCTTTGTTCCTCTCTGTAGTACGTTAGTCGGAAAGATCATTCCGGAAATTGTTATGGTTTAAAGGAACGATGGACTCTATCAGTTAAAGTTCCCCGATACACTTGTACTCTGCTTCTATATTCAATATTCCATGCACCCAAGTCCACGATGTTGAAAATTCCGAGTCTGAAAAACTTTATTCTGGCAATGGAAATTGGAAATAGCTAGCGTTGCGCGTTTATTGACTTGAAGAGACTTTTGAGTCTACTCCTATTTTATGTTTAGGAGTAAATTATTTTTTAGAAAATGTTTTTATTTTATTAGTGTTTTGGGATACCAAAAATATTGGCCAAACGAAGTGTAAAATATTTTATGTTTTTCATATGCATAAATCACTTTTGCTGCTCTTCTATACTTCCAGCAAATGATTGTGAAAAGTGAGACATACCTAAATTGCAAACAACCCGAACACTTGCGCGGACATGTAAGTTCAACAAAAACATATCCGAACATGTTTCAAACAATCCGAACACTTGCGCGGACATGTAAGTTTAACAAAAACTCTTTCACAAATACTTACTTAAATTGCAAACAATATGTGGCATGCAATTTATTAGATTTCAATCTCATCTTTAAAGGTTTTTTTATCTCATACACTCGCTGGCAACTCCTCATTTATATGAAAATATAAAAAAATAATTGACAAATTTTTATATGAGCCAAACACAGAGATATATACTGCTTGAACCATTTTCAGAGTGGCAAAATAGCCACTTTTTCTTTAAAAACAAATTCAATCGAAACTTCTTTTCGATAGACAATTTGAAGGTGTATATCAGTGTTGACCGCTGAGTATTTTGTTGGATTGATCTTGAAAAAAGTGGTAATTACAGATTGGCTGGGAATAAATGGAGCCCATAAGCGTACAGCTTACAAATAATAGAAAAACCAAGGCTTCAACAGAAAAACATATTTTTAAAGCAGATAATCTTCTCAAGTATGAGAAACCAAATGAAAATGTTATGTTTTCTAGACGCAATGAATTGCCTTTATATTTCCAGTTTGACTATCTCATCTATTAAAAAAAAAAAAAAATAAGAAAAAAACAAAAAAAACGTCCTCTCACGTTGGATCAATTTCCAAGTTTGATACTCTTCAACTTAAAACAAAAAAAGGAAAAAAATGGTTTCAATAGTCTTCTGAGTGTCAAACCGGTCGGCTGTCATTTTTGAAAATGAAAGAAGAATATATTAAAGGAAAAATTACATCATTGATATTTGTGATTGGTCTAAAATATAAATTATTCTTTGTGGTATTAAAATTAGAAATAATTGTACCACCGATCCTTGGAGTTAGCCTAAATTACTAATCACTTTCTGTGGTATTATAATTACAAATCACTCCCTGAACCCGTTTTCCGTCCATCAAATAAACAAAGTTCGTTAGTAAATTACAATACAAATGATATTTAGAGGTTGTCTCACTATTTATATGACGTGGCAAACTAATGGATTCTGTTAACTTGGTGGACAAAAAACAGGTTTAGGGAGCGATTCGTAATTATAATTTATCACAATGACTTTCTATGAAATTTTTTTATCACAGGGAGTGATTCGTAATTTAGGCCAACTCTAAGGATCAGTGGTACAATTATCCCTTAAGATTAATTCAAACATCCATATGATTGGTTTAATTTACAAATGGCTCATTGGAGTTAAATTCAGTTAAATTTTTTGACAAATTCCGTTAGGCGCCATATCAACGCTAATAAAATGGTGACAAGTATCACACTTAATAAAAAAAAATATAAATATTTAAAACTTCAAACATTATTTAAAAAGAAATTGAAAAAATGAAAGATGCCACCACATTCTTTTTTTTTTTTTTTTTTTTCGGAGAACTTCACGTAAGAGTATCGAACTATCACGCATTTTGACGGAAAGGTATCAAATTATCATTTTTTTTTGAACGGAGTGTTAAACTATCAAAAATCATCACATAAGAGTAGTCCGTCAAGATTCGGTGTTAAATCATAACGGAAGTCGAGTCACGTGACTTCCACGTGATTTTCTTAACCGCTTCTCTCGGTTTTGTCCATCTTTTAAACGTTAAGTTTTTCACTTAGTATACCTTGACTCGTACACGTGTCATGAATTTTTCTACTACGTGTCAGATCCTACGAACCCTGTGCGTCCCAACAAGTTCGCCCATCGATTTATCTCCAGTATTCCGACACAGTCTGTTCTGGAAATATTTCTAAAGTCACCGTCAAATCCATCTGGCCACGATATGATAGATATTTGCTCTACTTGGCACAAGTCCTCCAAAAAACTCCATGCCGCATTAAGTAAATTTCATATGGCTTGTTCAACACAGTAAGAACAAAATTGTTTCATTTGGATTGCTAAGAAGTTACAAAGGATGGAAGCTGAAATAGCCAAAGCCAAATCATTTTCTGTGGAGTGTAATAACGTTGACAAAAAATTGAGACAAATACATGATATGGCCAACTACGAAGCTATCTTCCACATGAAATAGAGTGCCTTCCTCTTGATGGTGCTGGGGCTCTGTCTGGAATAGGACATGACTATGGCATTGAAATCCAAGCCATTTCAAAAGCTGCAGTTTGGCACTATAATGGTAACATGAAACCTTGGCTTGAGCTCGGAATTCCACAATATAGACTTCACTGGAAGAAATTTTTGAACCCAGAAGATCAGTTCTTGAGTGAGTGCAATGTAAATTCATAGTGAGCTGATGTTTCAAATTGAATGCTTCAAACTCCGGGAAATATAAGGGGATCAATAAGTGAGGATTTCCATTTTCTGGGTGCTGAGAAATTGTCATTCGAGCTAGGTTTTCCGCAGAGTATTGGGTTGCAAGGAAGAGATGGCCATGACGAGTTTCTCGATAAACTGGAAAAAGTATTTGAGGAACTTAGCAGCAAACCCGCTGGAATTTCTTTGGAAAAGGAACGGATGATTATGGTTGGTGGAAGAGTTGAACATAACCCACTCTCTTACACTCTGTTTTATGAAACTAAAACAGAGGAAGATGAAAATTACAGTCAGATTTTTGGACACAACCTCTTCGGCTTTGAGATTGTTCTTTTGGCTCTTATCTTATGTTACGGTCAGATTTTTGGACTCTATCACACTCTGTATGCGACTTCAAACGGCTCTGGCCTTTAATTTTCACTCACACTCTCTGGCGCACACAGAGACAGAGAAACACGCATAGCTCGTGGTTCAAATGAGAATCTGGAGCTGGAGCAGGACAATGGGCCTTCTTCTAGGGTTTCTCGCTTCGGTTTCTTTGTTTCAGGCAAGAACTCCGCTCACGCTGTTCTTGCTCGATTCTCGATTTTCTTGTTTCCTTTCCTATCTGTTCGTTTCCTTCCTTTTTTCCCAGATTTTTGCTTAGTTCTTTTTCCTTTCCTTTTTGTTTTTTATTTTTCTTCTCTTTTGTTGACTGCTTGGTTTGCGAGGAAATGACAGAGGACCAAACGCCATGCCTTCGTTCATAGCCAATTCAACTTCGTAACCTTTAAACTCTTGCTCATCGGTTTCTTTTTGGTAGGGAGAGAATTCAAAGTATCTGTTTGGTAGCCGAGAAAATGTAGGATGATAGAACAAATAGCTCATCGCAATAGGCTGTGCCTAATTCTAGTATTTGGATTCTAGTATCTCCCACACGAGGACGTCTCCGAGGGATTGAGAGAGGCAGAGGAGGAGGGAGAGGCAGTTTGGGTAGTTCAGGTTTAAAAAAACACATGGGTCGCACATGACTGGATTTCCGTCGAGATTTAACACCGAATCCTGACGGACAATCCTTATGTGATGATTTTTGATAGTTTAACACTCCGGTTCGAGAGAAATGATACTTTGATACCTTTTCGTCAAAATGCGTGATAGTTCGATACCCTACTATGAAGTTCTTCCATTCTTTTTGTTAGAACTTCACTTATAACTCTGGATCTTTCAGCACTTTTAAAAAAATATATTAATTTAGGGTATCCATCTTTCTTTCATCACTTTTTTTCTTCTTCTTTTTTCTAATTTTCAATTCTCCGTTAAAATTTTTCATTAAATCCTATCAAATTTCTCAAAATACCCATATGTTATATATATATATATATATTTAAAAGAAATTTAGGTACGGATATTTTTACAAATTCCATAAAATTCTAACCAATACCTAAATCTTAGCAATTTTTTTTTTCTTTATTTCCTTTTTTCCTAAAAAATGAAGGGTATTTTGAGATTTTTGGTAAGATTTAACAGAAAATTCTATTAATGAATGGTGAAATTGGAAAAAATTGAAAGATACATACCCTAAATTAAAACTATTTAAAGTTTGTATATCTTTTTTCAAAAGTGATGGTCACTTATAAGTGAAGTTCTTTATTATTTTTTTTACACTTGATCTTGTGGGCATTGTTGAGAGTTTAGATGATTAAAAGTATAACATTTTGTCCTAAAAAAAATAGAAAAATTAAAGTTTTGACTAATTTTTCACAGTATGGTAATTTGTAGAAGTGGAATATCAGGAATATCACTTTTGAACTTTGGAAAAACACAAATGCGGTCATACTTCTACTTATAAGGGTAAAATATTTTTTCCTATTTTTTATTTTATAGTCTTTGAAGGAAATGATACAGTTTTTTTTTTTTTTTTTTTTTTTTTTTTTTTCAATTGAGGTCGATCCATTAGGTATATAAAGGGCTATGCAACATAAGCATAAGCTCGTCTCTCACTTTCTTTAAACCTTCCTTTTTTTTTTTTTCATGTAAACATTAAAAAAGCAGAATTGAATTCAATATTCCTTGTTCAACAATAACATAATTTATTAATTGAATCAACGGACAATAATAATTGGGATCTAACATTAAAATATATCCATATTCTCTTAGGTAGCTGTCAAGGTTGCTACTATGCATTTAATATTAAAATAAAATATGCACTCCGCTTAGACACAGTAGATTAATTGTCCGTAGACCACCGGGCGGGCAAATCAGGTTTAGGTATCGTAGCCTGTCCTCTCCCACTTTTGTCTGGATCAAATTAACTTATCAGATTAGTATATATTAATCAAATTAAAGCATGAGAAACCATGGCACACCAATGCCACGTAGGTCTACAAGGCCACCACAACCTAATCCTAAATATATCGACCATGGAAGGCTTGAAGCTACAGATGTGGAGAAAGAAGTTGTTGGTTTCTACTTAGGGTAATGTTTATTGTACAAATATTTTATAATTTTTGTATAATTTTAACTACTTTTTTATATAATTAATTATTGAATTTGTATTCTTACATGTGGACTTTAAATATTCAATAATTGATCTTAAAAAAAAGTTATTAGAATTGTATAAAAATTATGTAAGAATTGTAAAAAAAAAAAAAAAACATTATTCTTCCATCAAAACCTCTCACTCGGTCAATGTTGAGATAGATATAGAGAGAAACCCCTCGATCAATCTTTCAATACGTACACAAATAGTTTTTTCAGGTTTGCATGCTTGACCAGCTAACATCCCAATTAATTCACGTGGTCAATTGGATACGTGTATTTTATACAAGTGTTCAGTTAAACGCGTGTATAAAATAAACATGTCCAATTGGACACGTGTATTTATACACGCGTCCAATTAGACGCGTGTAAAAATACACGTGTCCAGTTGGGCACGTTTACTTTATACACGCGTCTAACTAGACACGTGTATAAAATACACGTGGCAACATATGGCCGCGTGGATTAATTACACGCGGCCAATTATACACGTGTATTAGTTGGACACGTGCATTATTACACGCGGACATATGTTGTCACATGTAATAAGTACACGTGGCCAACTATGAATTTTTTTCAAATATATATTAAAAAAAAAATATTGTGTTTAGGATTTTTATTGAACGTTATAATGCATAATACTTAAATTAAATAATAAATTTGAACACTAGTATAATGCATAATACTTAAATTAAATAATAAATTTGTGTATTATTAAAATAAATTGATAAAATTTACCTGAAATAATGAATTTATATGTTAACCTAATATGTTTTTCACCAAAAAAAAAAAAAAAAAAAAAAAAAAAAAAACTACGTTGGAGGGTCTCTACGGAGTTGGAGTTGTGACCGGAGAAACTCAATTTGCTCCTCCATCTGTTTCTGCTTGGCTTCCATTTCCTGTTGCATCTGTGTTTGTTGTCTCCTTATGGAGTTCACTTCCTCCTGCGTTTCTTTACGCAAGATGCTTATTTTCTCTCGCTGGCTGTTGACCGTTCTCTCTGCCTCCTCATACTTCCGCTTATACTCCAACTCGCTAGTGGATGAGGAAGGCATCACAGCATCATCATCACTCCTTGGAATACGTAGAGCTATAAGCTCTTGGATCTTCAATTGCACAAACAAAGTGAAAATTTGTTACATAATTTGTATAGTTAAATTTCAAAATTACATAGAGATTTACATAGAAATTGAATAAATTGGTTACCCCGTTTTCTTCATTAATGGGAGTACTACTGACAAAAGATCCATCTTTCTTCTTGCGTGAGATATAAAATATCATGCTACTGAGCTTCTTCCCAAGCTGATTGAATTTCTATATCATTTTAAACAAGAATAAAAAACATGAGTTACTATATATAAAGTAGTTAAGAAAAAATGAACTTATATACGAATACATGCTATTTTCCGGAAAGTATTGCATTTATCTCCCTTTAACTACGTGCCAACAAATAATTTGCAATATCCCTCTAATTTTCCAATGTTTGCAATGTTCTCTCCGTCTACCATTAGAGTTGTAATGCTCCAATTCCACGTACGTAAGTGAAAGATGACAAAAATAACACAGATAAAAAATTTAGAAAAAACGAAAAAATAATAAATAAATAAAAATTCGTTTATTTCCTAAATTTTTTGTCTTTTATATTTTTCTGAAATATTAGGTTTTTTTTTTTTTTCTAAATTGTTTATCAGGAGTATTTTTGTCATTTTTCTCATCTCACTTAAGGGTACTCTATTAGGATTTAGGAAAAAATGCTAGGATCTAGGTGTTGGTCAGAATTTAACGAAATTTGCAAAAATACTCATGCCTGAATCTTTGAAAATTTTTATAAATTTAATTTAATTTTTTTTAAAAAAAAAATAATAAATACAAGGGAATTTTGAAAATTTTTGCAGGATTTAATAGTAAGTCCTAATGGAGTAGCCTTAAATGAGACATTTAGAAACTTGGATACCCCAGTTTAAGACGTTTTCTAGTTTAATACCCTTATCTCAAAACGGCCTATAATTTGATACATTTTTATTAAGTTATCCCATATATATATATATTACCTGATCAAACAAAGAGAGATCTAAACATATAAATCGTTCAAGCAAACCCAAAAAACAGTGAGAATTGAAACGAGGTTGCATGCAGGCTTGAAATTCATTGTCCTTTCCCAAAGAATTCTAACATCTATTTACATATTACACATGCATATTCAATATGTTGTGACATCCATTTACATATAATTATTGACCATGGTGACACGTACATTGATGAGCTCAAAAGACAATGCACATATATAATGTAGACAATAAGCATGAAGATGGGTTTTCAAAGTGGTTATGTCTTTAACACAAATTTTCAAATGAAACTATTAAAAAGATATATTGATGCTATAACCACACAATTACGAGACAGAGGATTACATGATATGCCTAATATATAAAGCTATAATTATCAATTTTGAAGAAACTAATTAAATAAAATAAAATAAAATAATTAGAAAGAAGGATACCATTGATTTTGAAGAACTTATATCTGCTGATAATGATCCAGATACAGAGCCACGGTCTACTTGCAAGGATTCCAATTCTATGGTTGGAATTTCATTCATAGCTTAACATTAGAAACAAGTCAACTCTAATTAATTAATAAATCAACCAATTAACTATACATATATATAAAAAGAGGAGTTACATATTCTAAAATATGTGCATACCACAGCATGGACTCCTAAGTACTAAAGACGAAATAAACGTAGGAAAATATTTTTTACCTCTTAAAATATCACCACTTTTACATTTTAACTTCTAAAGTTAAAAAATGGCATTCGATTTTCATAGATTACCAAATTGTTACAATTTAATTTATTTAATGGTCCGTTTAAGTATTCAATTTTTGAAATTATAATTTAATTCTTATTTGGTATGCGAATTTTAAAATTTGACTCTATAAAATAAAATTTAAAAAAAAAAATTAAAATATAATTTATTTTTTTTTAAAAAAAAATTGAATAAAATATTATTTATTTTTTAAAAAATTTGAATAAAATATTATTTTTTTAAAAAAATAAAAAAATAAACACCGTAATAAAAAGTTGAATAAAAGCAGAATTTCCATCTTACATTAAAGAGACCATATTAACTCTTTTCTTACTTATTAAAAAAAAAAAAAAAAAAAAAAACTCTTTTCTGTCTTTTTAGACGGAATGGAAGTTACGTGACAGCAAGCTTGAAATCTAAGTCAATTTCAGACAAAAGCGCAATGAACAAGTCAGGTATAGACAGCAGTTTCCTACTGCACCCCGTTATTCAATTAAGGTGGGCTTGGCTGACTTGGATATTTTTCTTTCTTTTTACTTTTCCTAAAAATAAAAAAATAAAAAATAAAAAAAATAAAAAAGAAAAAAAATAAAAAAGAAAAAAAAAGAAGAAGAAGAAGAAGAAGAAAAGATACAAAGAACCTCAATTAAAAAATAAATAAAAAAATGATTAGGAATCTTATTCCCAAAATTGTGCGTGTTACTTACGGAAAATTTATTAATACTTACTTCTATTGTTCTTCATTTTCGCCTTCACACTGATATAGATGCCCATGGAGATTAGTGCCGCGCAAGCAACAGTTAGCACAAATATAATGATGCCGATTGGAGATGCCTTCTGAACTGGCACTGCAAAAACCATAATCCTGTCTCATTACTATTAATTGCTGCCTCTTTTATGTAGACTAATACTGTCTCATAGACAACCTATAATAATGTTTAGCACAACAAAAACTATTACTGTAATATATACATCAGATGTCGATCAGATTCTTACTATCATGTCTTCCATGTGGAGTGATTGATTTTCTCGGTGACGCAGCAGTTGTACTGTTATAGAACGGGTAGACTTCAAACCTGACATAACAGCTGGGTCTCAAGACTCTCCCACCTTCATTACCATCACAACATTGTGAAACACCTTGAAAAGCCCCAACTAAGCAATCGTTGCAATCTTGCTGAGACAAATCAGGTGTACACTGTACAAATGCATATAATGTTTGGAAGTTCTGTGTGGTTACGCTTCCTGCTGCAAACTTAAGATCAGGACCACCTGCGGCAGCTTGGCTTCTTAGGCTTTCCAACAAGGTCCTAAGATCATTTTTGAATCGATTCACGTAATTGGCCGATACGTTTTCCGTGTTCCCCATATAGAAACTGGGATTAGTTTCCACGACGCCAAGAATGGAGCGATTTGAGTAGCGTAACATGCATTCGTCGTACCACCCAATTGCCTCCTTTTGCTGGGGACAGCGCTCCGTGAGAAGCGACGCAGCGTTATTGAGGCAACCACGGCAAACATCTGGGTTGACATCTCCTCTACAAAGCCCAATCGCAAATATTTGGTCAGAGTTTTGGCCGTAAGCGGAATGGAAGAACCCATGGTTAATTTCGGTGGCGGAGGAGAGGGAGAAGAGGAGGTCATTCAAGTTTGCCCCATAGGTACTATTGGCGGTGTAGTTACAAAAATGATAGAGAAAGTCTGGCCGCGAGACGGCTTGGGCAGTGAGAATGCAAATGGCAGATACGAAGAAAACTAGTGTTGAGGAAAACATTGGCTTGTGTTCCGTGAAGTGCCAGGGTTAAGGTTTAAGCCTTGAATGAAGACTCCGCTTGTCTTTTTATTTAGGTGATTAATTAGTCGTCGTCAATGGACAATGGCGAATGTGAAGTGTAGAAATGCGCGTTTGTCCCGACGGCGATCAGTGATCACATCACCTTCTGACACCAATTAGTATGCGTTTTTTGTCAATGTATGCAGTCAAAGGGGGTAATTGCTACGAACTAGACAGATTGCCAAATGCCAATTTGATACTCCAAGAGTCGATGGTTCAGTTCAAAATAGAAGGAACTTTTTTTCTTTTTCTTTTTTAATTTTTTTTAAATAATAATAAAATATGATTGAGCACAAAGAATTTTGTAATTTTTTGTATGGGAAAGTTAAAAAGTTTTTTCTTTAGTGATTTTTTTTTTATTTGAATAGTAATAAAAAAAATTATTGATGTGATACAAAAATGAACAAAAAAAAAAAGTTTAAATATTTTAAAGTTGACTTCATTTTAAAAAAAAAGTGAGAAAAAGGGAGGAGAGTGGAGTTGTTAATTCAATATCTTTTTTTTTTTTTTTAATTTAATCACATAATTATTCTTTTCACTTGTGAAATATTATTTTATTAAATAAATAAATATTTTAGTAACTCTTACTAAAATGCTTTGGCCAGAATATGAGAATAATTAATCCATTAAATCTATCTTAAATGAAAATTTCTTATCTCTTTGATCTAATCAAAAGATTTGGATTATTTCTTGAGGAATAAGTAAATATTCACTCAATGCTACATGTGATCACTCAGCGTACCGAGGATTTTGATCCTAAACGCGTCAAAGTGACTCCCATTTCACATTTTAGTTTGTTGTATTTCTCAAGATTTAAAATTAATTTCATAAGAAGTCTTAAAGTTTCATATCATTTCTTTTTTATGATTTTTTAAGAAATGATAGCACTGATAGTCTATTCAGTACATTGAATCCGTCAAAGTTACCAGTTCACAAGATTATATATCATGACTCATATGTTACAGTTGTATCAAATGAAATACTCAATTCTATTATTCACTATGTGATAAGTGTCAAATATTGCATATGTGGACCCCTTAATTTGCATTTACTAAACCTTTAATTTTATTATTTTCTAATGTTTTTTTGTTAGTTTTAGTATTTTAGTATTTTAGTATTTTGCAGGTCATTGAGAGAAAACAATAGCTTTATGGTGAAAAAAAAAACACACTTTGAGAAGACCTAGATGATGTGGTTATGTTCAATCAAATCAAGGAGAGGACTAAATCGAAATTTCTCCAATTGGAGTCAAAATCGGATTAGAATTCAAATTCTATACATGTTATAGTATTTTGGCCATAACTTTCAGGTCAAATATCTGATTGAAGTGAATCAAGTGGCGTTGAAAAGCTAGCTCAATTTTATACAAATCCTTGTGAAATAGGATTTTCCTAATTCGGACTTCTACTATGTGAAAATTGCCCCACAATAAAAGATCACAAATCTAGACAGATTTGAAGTTATTTTCCTTCTTGAATTGTGTTTTGAGTTTTCTACTCAAACTAGGAGACTAACCTCCGATTTTATTAGAAATTCTACAGCTTCTAGGATTTGTTTTCTCCCTATAAATAGACCTCTAAGCTTCAAGAAAAAAGTGTGAGGTTATAGCAAAATTTTGGTGTCTTCCTGCAACAATTTTTCTTGTAAGTTCTTTTAATTTTTAATGTTTTCAATTCAAGTTAGCATGTGAGGTTAAATTCTCAACTAAGGTTGATGATGAAGCCTCACTTATGATTAGCAACAATATTCTCATGTGATGTAATATTTTTTAATTTTAATGAGTTTGATTTTCAATTGTTTTACTGCAATTTAATTTTGTGGAATGATTTTTGGATATCTTTTGTGATTCAAGGATACATTTGATGATTTAGGATAGTTCCATAGAATTGATTGTGCTTGGTTTTCTTTGTCTAAAAAATTTGGATATCCCTTGTGATTTATTCTACGAATACAATTGATGTTTTGATTTAAATTGGATATCTTGCTGTGATTTACGGATACACTTGATGATTTAATTTAAATTGGATTTCTTTTGTGATTTGGGTAAAGAATAGATACATGGGATGATTTTGATTAATTATTTGAGCAAAAGTAAAACATACTTAAGATTTTATTGTGAGAACTTTAAAAAATATTATTGATCATGAGAATATGTTGCTATGAGTTTGTGAGTGCAGATTCCGATACCTTAGTGCCTTTTTTATTTGATTACATTCACTCTAGTTAATTTTGTTTATGCTTTTGATTTTTATTCACAAAAACAATCTCATAATTTTTGGAACTAGTTAGGATTAAATTAATTTGAATTTAAATTTTGTTTGCAAAAACGCAATTTCCTGTGGGATCGATTTAGCACTTGCAATCCATTAATTGCAAACGATTCGTGCACTTGCGAGTAATTAAAATTTTCACATCACTATGAACATTAAACTTAGCTGCAAGGTTTATGATCTAATATCTTTTGTGTAATAATCTTATTGCTCTCACTATAAATCATATTTAATGCAATCTAAAGATCATTTACCTGCACATGATAAATAATAATCATAAAATAAAGGAAAATGTTAGATTTATAACACCAATACAACAACGGTACAACAATCCCTCACATGAGGGTGGGTCCCACATACTGGGGCCCACCCTCATGTGAGGGGTTGTTGTACAATTGTTATATTGGTGTTGTACAAGAATCAAATCTCATAAATAAAATCATGTAAATATATTATATACTCAATGCTCATTAAATATTTCAATAAAAAAATAACTCTATTTTATTTAAATTAAAATATCTTACAAACTAATTAAAATTTAGGACGTTATCTCTAACACGATATCGAATACCATTCCGTCATCAAGTTTACAAGCTAGGCTCTATCTTTGTTTTCCACGCGCGTGGGCTCCACAAAGCCTTGTTGGTCAAGAGTTAAATTCATGCTTATCTAAAAAGATGAGGTGGCATCCCATTCTACACCTTCCCTGTAGCCAATTTGTTTTGGAACATATATATATATATATATCAAAGGAGAGGTGTATATTGTATAGTGGGTATACAAGAGGCCGGTTTGGGGTGGCCTACTCTATAGCTCTTAGGATTGATTCGGTCACTTCCAAAAATTAAAGGAAAAGTAAAAGATAGGAGGGTTGGCCCATGAGGTGGCTTTGAGCCACCTCTTGGCCGAATAGGGTGTTAGACAACTCCCAATTTTTTGTTTCTAAATTTATTTATTTTACATTTTACATAGCATTAAAAAGCATAGGTATCACCTCTGCGAGAGAAGAAAAAAAAAAAAAATAACTGCACCATATGCAAGTTAGAGCCAACAAATAAGTGAAAATAATTGAATGAGATTAGTGATGTCTTTAATTTGTGTATTGACGAATACGTGAAAATAATTGAACAGAAAGAAGTATTTGTACAGTACAAGCAGGGGCGTAGCTAGGTGAGGGTTTGGGGCCTAAGCTTTTCCAAAAAAAAGAAAAAAAGAAAAAAAGTTTTACCCCTAACTTTTTTTTTTTTTTTTTTAATTTGGTCCTTCTAAAGTCTAAAAACTAACTCCGCCCTTGGCGTACAGGGTTGGTATTAGTAATATCTTTAATTTGTGTATAGAAAAATACATGAAGATCGATAATTGAATGAGATAAAAGAGAGGGCACTGTATAGCTGTCTTTTAAATTTTTCTTAAATTTAGGGAATCAAACTTTTTTTTTTTTTATTATTCAAATAGACTTAATAATAGCTTCTCATATCATCTATCTATACCATTTAAATATTCTTTCATGTAAATTAAAAAAGAGAAAGTCATTTAAATATTATTTCAAATAAACGTTAAAGGGAAGAGAGAGAAAAAAAAAATAAGTGTTTTTTTTATATTAAAATAAAGTTAAGGAAAGCAAAAATGCTTAAATTTGGGGTAGCTGCAGGCAACTTATAGAGGACACCCGGCTATGTCTTAACGTGGTTCAACCTTATGAAATGAGGCATGTAAGGAGGGGGAGGCTAACCAAGCCGCTCATTTTTTGGCAAAATATGCTTTACGTACTCTTGTTGATCAAGTTTGGGTGTGGAGGAGTACCCTTCTCCTATTCAGAATATTATAACTTCCTAGTAAGTTTTTACCTTTTAATGAAAATGGCAGATACGAAGAAAACTAGTGTTGAGGAAAACATTGGCTTGTGTTCCGTAAAATGCCAGGGTTTAGGTTTAAGCCTTGAATGAAGACTCCGCTTGTCTTTCTATTTAGGTGATTAATCAGTCGTCAGTGGACCATGGCGAATGTAAAGTGTAGAAATGCGCATTTGTCCCGACGGCGATCAGTGATCACATAACCTTCTGGTATGCGTTTTTTGTCAATGCATGCGGTCAAGGGGGCCGGGTAATTGCTAAGAACTAGGCAGATTGCCAAATGCCAATTCGATACTCCCAAGTGTCGATGGTTGGGTAAAAAGTCTTTGTCAAGGGAACATGGCGATCAAATCACCTTCAGGTATCAATTAGTATTTTAATTTTTTTTTGTCAATCCATGTGGTCAAGGGGGTAGTTGCTATGAACTATAGCCAGAGTGTCAATTTGATAGTCCTCCAATGCATGGGAAACTTCCATGATTCCATCCCACGCAAAAGGAAAGAAATCAACTAAAGAAATTTTATTATTTCAGTTGGATTATAAGTCTCGAATTTTCTTTTTCATTTTTCATTTTTATTTTTAAAAAATTAAAATTAAATTAAAACAAGACTTTTTAATCAAATTTGTTGGGACAGTTTTTGCTGTAGTGGTTGGACGGATCCAAGAATGTTGTCCAACAAACTATTTCTTGCAAGAGAGAAGAAAAGTGGTCAAAGAATAATTTCTATGTCTAAGTCAGATATGGTTGGACAGATCCAAGAATGTTGTCCAACAAACTATTTCTTGCAAGAGAGAAGAAAAGTGGTCGGACAATAATTTCGATGTCTAAGTCAGTATCACAGATATCATTCAAGAAATCAATTAGTCATTGTCATAACCTAGTTGAGTTAGTGAAGATTTTAAGTAATGGGCCCCGTTTGAAATCTTTTTTTCCCTCCCTTCTTCTCTGATTTTTTTTTTTTAATGATTAGAAAATAGAATTGATGTGATATAAAATTGAAATAATTTAAATGGAAAAGTGAAAAAAAAATTTGTGTTGTAGTAAGTTTTTTATTTAAAAAGTAATGAAAAAAATGTTAATACGATATAAAAAGTGAAAAAAATTTAAGAATGTCTCCAATTGGTCACACGCCCGGTTGATGATTACGAACGTCAATCAACATTTAGTTAAGCTGCTGCTAATGGGCCTCGATAGTTGACAAATCGTACTGTACTTATTATACAGGGCGGCCAAACTCCCAACAAAACCAATAATCCCAAAAAATACCCTTAATTCCTCGAGCAATGCTATGCTGAAGCAAAGTTTTCGGATTTCAGCCAAGTATTATCCTAATTCCTCTCCCTTCCTCTCGATCGTCGTGTACTTTGTCTACCAGATTGGGGTCCTGGTCGGGCTTGGATGAATCTGTTTCGTTATAGGGTTAGAATCATCAAAGTTCCCCTTTTTTACTGTTTCCCCTTAAAATGCTTTTAATTTTTGCTTCCCTTTTCTCATTGAACACAAACCAATTAATTTCTTCCGACGTATATATATGATCAGTAGGACTGACTCTGGCAATTGCCTACATTATCCGTCTTTAAATTGGAAATTGATGAGGTACAGTGACTACCTGTTTTTTTATTTCAGCATCGATCTTGACTACAAAACTGCAAAAGACTTGTTCTTTATTAATGATTTAATGTGGTTAATCTTTGTTTGCCAAAGTTATGTTACAAAATAACTTTCATCTTAACATTTGCTATCATAACAAATATAGATGTAGAAAAAGAGTTTTTTCATTATCCAGTCTTTGTAAATGATTCATTAATTCTCGCTTTCACTTTATGAATTTCTTGAGAAAATTGTCCCTTGGAAAGAATTGCTATCTCTGTCAGTAGAACTCAACAATTCATCCTCTACTTTATGGGTATTTGGGTGAATTTTTTAAATTCAAATTCTACTCAATAAGTTTTATCTAATTTTTTTTTTTAATTTTCTCTAAATCATTCAAACATAATTTCAAAAAATAAATTTTCGAATCCACCGTGATACTCTCAACAAGAGTTTGAAACCTCATCAACAAACGACTCAATCGATCTGTTGTGATACTTAATACAGTTTAAATTTCAAATAGATAAGATCGAGTTATTGTATTCAAATTCAAAGTGTAATTACCTTACAGTTATTATTCTTATAATCTTTCTATAAATGATATAAAAAGCATCCCAAACGTTGAAGTTTGGGATTGTTAAAACCAAAACTATTTGTTCGTATAGGTTGGAAGGTACACCGATTTATATGAGATTTCGAAAATTTTCATTATTATTATTTTATTAAAAAAAAAAAAAAAAACAAAACTCTTTCCTAATCTTGATCACCCTAAAAGATAGTTTTATCCAATCAGAAAACAGTTGTAGTGGCAGACAAACAGGGACAACGAACTATACCAAGTTCTAGCTACGTACTCGATCACACGGGTAAACTGAAATAACCAAAACAAAAACTTCAAATAAAAAACTTCCAAGCATAATTAAATCATACTGGACTTGACCTGGACGGGGTCTGGTCGTAGGACAATGGATTCAATTATGGGTAGTAATTTGTGATCGCGTGATAATTTTGAGTCGTATTTCATGTTAAGTTTTTATCAAGTTTGTGGGTCGTATAAAAAAATTACTCATATCGCGTGTTGGGTTCAGGTTGTGTCGAGGCATGTATATAAGACTATATAAGTGAGACTCCTAAATCCTAAACTGTTAATTTCGTATTGGGTTTATATTAAATTCGTAAGTTGTGTAAAAAATTGTCAGCCCTAAATTTAATCACCAAGTTGTCAATTGAATCACCAAAATAGTTATATATATATATATATATATATTTTTTTTTTTTTCTCTGAGTTGGACCGAAATAGTTTGACATTTCAAAAGAGAGTAATATTATTTAGTAGACTGTAATATGGCTGCCATACAACTTGATCATGCGGCATAGAAAATTAGCCATTGGATCATCACTTGTAAAAAAGAAAACCAATGACTAATTTTTATTGCAACGTCTTCTCAATTATATGGCATTCGTATAAAAGTCTATTAAATAGCATTACTCTTAAAAATATACATTATTAATTGTAGCTTCCATAAAGCACTAGCGAGGGTAGAGCTCAGTAATTGAAACCTCAATTGTCGAGCTAGGGACTGAGTTGCCTTGGGATCTCTCACTTGACTCTGTAACCCCTATATGCCATGCTCCCATCGGCATGGCTTCTTTGAGTCAATATTATTGTGCTTAAAAAATGCAGGCTTCGAGGGTACCGAAAGAGTAACGGAGTAGCTATTGAGCATGAGAACCACTAAAGCCATTGTTGGTCTGTCAACTACATTTTGTTGAACACATAATAACTCAATATGGATGCATCTCATAATTTCAGTAGTCGAACCTGGCCTCATTGTGGGATCTACAATATTTGAAGTAGTCCCCTCCCTCCAGTTTGTCAATGCCTGCAATATATAATTTGAACGGGCACATATAATATCTAACAAAAAATTCTTTTAGTGTTTCAATTTCCCATGCATTTAGAAGATCACCCAGGTATGACTGTACTTACATAGCTTAGAAGATTATCCACGTTCTCTCCATTTCGGAAACAATTGTTTCTTTCTCCACTTACCATCTCTAATACTAATACTCCGAAACTAAAGACATCAGATTTTGTTGAGAATTGTCCATGGGTTACATACTCTGGAACCATATATCCGCTGCACATTGCGCCTTTGCCAATCTAAATCTACATGATTGATTGGATCTGCATCTCCAAGCATGTGATTCATGAAGTAAGATATGTGGAAGCGTATAATTCTAATAAGATGTACAACCCAAAATAAATATAACGACCAAATATAATCTAAGGTGAAAAAGAAAAAGAAAAGTGCAAACATACTGAAAAGGAAGTGATCGAGGCTTGTATTTGGCATAAACTCATATATCAAAAGCCTTTTCTCTCTTTCTAAGCAAAAGCCTAAGAGCCTAACTAGATTATGGTGTTGAAGCTTAGCAACTAATAAGACCTTATTTTTAAATTCTAAATCTCCTTGTCCAGAATTCTTCGATAATCTTTTTATAGTTATAACTTGTCCATCAGAAAGTCTATCCTGTGAATATATAAGAACAAAGAGCATATCTAACTATCAAGGAAGTTTAAAATTAACATGTTTGAACTGATAAACGGTACCTTTGTCCATAAGATTATATTAAATCACATTGTAAACAGCACCAAATTCACCTTGCCCGAGCTTATTTCCTTTAAAAAAGCTATCTGTTGCAACTCTGATGGTGCCAAAGTCAAATTGCAAGGATTTCACGCTTGTAATCTCATCATCTTCAACAACTTCACATAAGGAATAAGTCAACACTTCAATCAACAATCAATTTGGTTCATTATTTAAAAAGCGTAACATAATTTAAATATTGCACTACCGGTATACGTACCAATGATTGAAATAAAGATTTTCAAACACCTAATGACACACTTGTGTCTATTAATTAAATGTAATATTTCCTATCAGCTTTATGGGAAATTGTTGATGCAATTTTTGGTCCGGTGACGTGTCATCATCAGAGACGCTCCTTCGTCCGTACCTTGACCTGCAAAACAAGAAAGGCCCGCCGGGGGTTGGCCGGCGAAGCCTCCTCCGACGATCAAGTCAGCCCAGTATTTATGTGAAAAGAGGAGACAGAGAGAGATCTCAGAGAATAATGAAAAAAATTACCCCTTTATAACTTTTATACTCCCTTTTTATACCCCTATGTGCTATATGTCTCTTTTACCCCTGTCAAGCGCAGGGCTCCATGTAGACGTTTTATACCTTCTCTGACTTGATTTGACTGGCCTAATAAATACTAAAGGCTGCTCCTGATCGAGGCTCAAGATCCAAAGACCAAACCGGAGTCCGGAGTAAGGGATTCCATTATAAGGCAAATCTGGCCCCACATTGATAGGGGACGAATATTCCCTAACAATTACCCCCCAATTCTCCTATCTTTGGTATAAAGGTACGGAGAATTTACCTAATGAAGTCTCTGTTATTTGACTGGCTCATCGACCATTCCTCATCCAACTTGCATAATGCCCTCCTTTGATCCCATGAAAACTTGAGCGTTTCTTTGACTGCCGTTCCACGCGGCTCCAAGCCATTTATGGCCAACAATCAAGAATTTATTTCCATCATAAATTCACCTTTAGTTAGGCTCACCTAACACCCCGTAAATCATGCGCGCATCGATTGTCATTATTTTCCTATTTATTCTATTTAAACTCTTCAAACTTTCTCACAATGTTCTTCATTCCCGGTGCGGTCTTCACGACCGAGCATATTCACAAATCCCTTAAGGATGGTTTTGGTTTAAAAGTTCACCGCCGTGACACATCGGCTCTCCACGGCGGTTCTATCGAATGTGCGATCTCTGGCTTTAGGCGTACAGGGGTGCGTGTCTTCTGGCTTCATACCAACCTGTTCCTGTCCAGCCTACAGGAACTGCATAGCACCCAACTTTTGCCCCAACAGCTCGTGGGAGCCCAGCTGTTCAAGCCACACTTGGAATTTGAGCGGATGGTCCCCTCAAGGTTTCCAGGCAATTCCTCTTTGCAGTGTCAGGATTATTTGCAATCAGATGACCACCATGCATAGTATTCCTTCGGGGTTGTCTGTTCTCTTCGTCTTCATGTACGTGTGCCCTCTGAGTAAATCCAATAAAATCTTCTTCTTTGACGAAAGTTACGCCCTCACAACGTGAATTCCAAATTAATCTCTAATAATTTCCTCAGATTACCACCGAAATGGATGTCTCATAAATCGTAAAATTACGCCCGCACAACATCATACCAAGCATTAGCATTATGCTTCCCCAGACAATGATTCCGATGGCATTTTAACATATCCACCGTTCCCAATAGTCGGAAACCTTTCGTCGGACCATTAATTTCTTTTGGTAGATGGATGCCCGTTAACCGGCACGCCTGAAGTTCGGGGACTGCTAGAGGCGCAATTGCCCTTTCCATTTCTTCAAAGAAGAAGTAAACACCCCAATTTCCCTATTCGGCTTCTGGGTCGTTAGACTGGAAATTTCTCGTCCTTGATATAACCCCAAGCATAGATAGCTCCCGATGACCGGCGAGCTGCCATAATTAATTCTGTCTTTAATATCGGCAAATTAACTAGTGTCATCTCCCGCTGTCATCACCCCCCTGTCCTCTACCGAGAGGGTGGTCCATTGTCCGAGATCGGACTTTTTTCGTCACCCCCCTGTCCTCTACCGAGAGGGGTGGTCCATTGTCCGAGATCGGACTTTCCTCATCACCCCCTGTCCTCTACCGAGAGGAGTGGTTCATTGTCCGAGATCGGACTTTTTTCGTCACCCCCCTGTCCTCTACCGAGAGGGGTGGTCCATTGTCCGAGATCGGACTTTCCTCATCACCCCCCTGTCCTCTACCGAGAGGGGTGGTTCTTTGTCCAAAATTGGACTTTTCTCCTCACCCCCTGGTCCTCTAGCTAGAGGGGGGGTTCTTTGTCCAAAATTGGACTTTTTTCGTCACCCCCCTGTCCTCTATCGAGAGGGGTGGTTCTTTGTCCAAAATTGGACTTTTCTCCTCACCCCCTTGGTCCTCTACCAAGAGGGGTGGTCCCTTGTCCGAGATCGGACTTTTTTTCGTCACCCTCCTGTCCTCTACCGAGAGGGGTGGTTCTTTGTCCGAGATCGGACTTTTTTCGTCACCCCCTCTACCGAGAGGGGTGGTTCTTTGTCCGAGATCGGACTTTTTTCGTCACCCCCCTGTCCTCTACCGAGAGGGGTGGTCCATTGTCCGAGATCGGACTTTCCTCATCACCCCCCTGTCCTCTACCGAGAGGGGTGGTTCTTTGTCCGAGATCGGACTTTTTTCATCACCCCCCTGTCCTCTACCGAGAGGGGTGGTCCATTGTCCGAGATCGGACTTTCCTCATCACCCCCTGTCCTCTACCGAGAGGGGTGGTTCATTGTCCGAGATCGGACTTTCTTCGTCACCCCCCTGTCCTCTACCGAGAGGGGTGGTCCATTGTCCGAGATCGGACTTTCCTCATCACCCCCCTGTCCTCTACCGAGAGGGATGGTTCTTTGTCCAAAATTGGACTTTTCTCCTCACCCCCCTGGTCCTCTACCAAGAGGGGTGGTCCTTTGTCCGAGATCGGACTTTTTTCGTCATCCCCCTGTCCTCTACCGAGAGGGGTGGTCCTTTGTCCGAGATCAGACTTTTTTCGTCACCCCCTTGTCCTCTACCGAGAGGGTGGTCCATTGTCCGAGATCGGACTTTTTTCGTCACCCCCCTGTCCTCTACCGAGAGGGGTGGTCCATTGTCCGAGATCGGACTTTCCTCATCACCCCCTGTCCTCTACCGAGAGGGGTGGTTCTTTGTCCGAGATCGGACTTTTTTCGTCACCCCCCTGTCCTCTACCAAGAGGGGTGGTCCATTGTCCGAGATCGGACTTTCCTCATCACCCCCCTGTCCTTTACCGAGAGGGATGGTTCATTGTCCGAGATCGGACTTTTTTCGTCACCCCCCTGTCCTCTACCGAGAGGGGTGGTCCATTGTCCGAGATCGGACTTTCCTCATCACCCCCCTGTCCTCTACCGAGAGGGGTGGTTCTTCGTCCAAAATTGGACTTTTCTCCTCACCCCCCTGGTCGTCTACCGAGAGGGGTGGTTCTTTGTCCAAAATTGGACTTTTCTCCTCACCCCCCTGGTCCTCTACCAAGAGGGGTGGTCCTTTGTCCGAGATCGGACTTTTTTCGTCACCCCCCTGTCCTCTACCGAGAGGGGTGGTCCGTTGTCCGAGATCGGACTTTCCTCATCACCCCCCTGTCCTCTACCGAGAGGGGTGGTTCTTTGTCCAAAATTGGACTTTTCTCCTCACCCCCTTGGTCCTCTACCAAGAGGGGTGGTCCTTTGTCCGAGATCGGACTTTTTTCGTCACCCCCCAATTCTCTACCGAGAGGGGTGGTCCATTGTCCGAGATCGGACTTTCCTCATCACCCCCCTGTCCTCTACCGAGAGGGGTGGTTCTTTGTCCAAAATCGGACTTTTTTCGTCACCCCCCTGTCCTCTACCGAGAGGGGTGGTTCTTTGTCCGAGATCGGACTTTTTTCGTCACCCCCCTGTCCTCTACCGAGAGGGGTGGTCCATTGTCCGAGATCGGACTTTCCTCATCACCCCCCTGTCCTCTACCGAGAGGGGTGGTTCATTGTCCGAGATCGGACTTTTTTCGTCACCCCCCTGTCCTCTACCGAGAGGGGTGGTCCATTGTCCGAGATCGGGCTTTCCTCATCACCCCCCTGTCCTCTACCGAGAGGGGTGGTTCTTTGTCTGAGATCGGATTTTTTTCGTTACCCCCCTGTCCTCTACCGAGAGGGGTGGTCCATTGTCCAAAATTGGACATTTTTACGAGGTTATTACTCCTCTCCCGATTTTTTAACGAGGTTATTACTCCTCTTCTTTTAATCTAATCCGGAAGTTATCGAAAATGTCATCAGAAATGTTAACAAGATTTTACATATCAAATATTTGACAACCAATCTTCCAACCTCTTACCCCCCCAAAGCACTCTGGTCTGAAGAAAGCTGGCCAGAGTGATTTGTCTTGGGTACACAGAGCCTGTAAAAATGAATCAGCGCCGAAAAGCCAAATGCCGATGTTCTTTCCTCGGATCCCTTGTTTTTTAACGAGGTCACCTCCTCGATTCCCCCGGTAATCCCGTGTTAAGGGCGGGTTCATGATTTTTTAACGAGGTTCTTACTCCTCTTATCCTTTGTTTTTTAACGAGGTCACCTCCTCGATTCCCCCGGAAATCCCCTGTTAAGGGCGGGTTCCTGATTTTTTAACGAGGTTCTTACTCCTCTCCCGATTTTTTAACGAGGTTATTACTCCTCTCATCCTTTGTTTTTTAACGAGGTCACCTCCTCGATTCCCCCGGAAATCCCCTGTTAAGGGCGGGTTCCTGATTTTTTAACGAGGTTATTACTCCTCTCATCCTTTGTTTTTTAACGAGGTCACCTCCTCGATTCCCCCGAAAATCCCCTGTTAAGGACGGGTTCCTGATTTTTTAACGAGGTTATTACTCCTTTCATCCTTTGTTTTTTAACGAGGTCACCTCCTCGATTCCCCCGGAAATCCCCTGTTAAGGGCGGGTTCCTGATTTTTTAACGAGGTTATTACTCCTCTTATCCTTTGTTTTTTATCGAGGTCACCTCCTCGATTCCCCCGAAAATCCCCTGTTAAGGGCGGGTTCCTGATTTTTTAACGAGGTTCTTACTCCTCTCTTGTTAACTAATTCAGAAATGTCATCGGAAATTAATCCAGTTCTCGCTCCCAAACAGTGCTCTCGGAATGTAACTTCGAGAGCTTTCCTTTTCGCTTTATTTGTTTGTGCAATAAAAACGAAGCCCCTGCAAAAATGCTGCGGAAAAAGATCAATAAATCCAATGGGAGACTATCAAGGTAGGATCAATTCCTGTCTCTGTATTATGAGCTCCAATATTTGCTAAGAGTTAGCAAATACAAACGTGTATATCTAGCATTTACTCTTGGAATCATGAGATTATGCCTCCTAGGGGCACAATAGTTAATTAATTATTAGTCTTTGTCTTCCGCTGGAGAGACCTTCCCAGGTCTGACACTTCGAAATTTATTACCTTTGTGCTCTATCCTAAGAGGTATATATGCATATATCCATGCCACCAATGTTTGATTTTCAGAATTTAATAAGGTAAAATACAAAGAGAAAAGAGAACTTATCTCGGCTCTTTTGAGGAGGTGAGCACAGATTTGGCGTGGTTCAAACCTGGGCCTGACTTGATTGCCCACAATTCTGGTAGTTGTAGGTGTAAGCCTCTGTGTGGATATTCTAGAAACTGCTATCAATGATCCAATTCGCTAGCAACACCATCAGCATGCCTTGATTCCTTTGCGGTTTTACCTACTTAGTTTCAAAATTCCCAATGATTTCTGAATAACAAAGCTCGATCCTTACTTGTGCTTAGATCTTGGACATCTTCATCTGGGGTTAGAGGTCAGTGTCCGGGGTAACGGAAGTTCTGCTTTTTCCACAGTTTTCCCAAAGTTTGGAACGTGGCCATTTCTTAGTCTTTCACCCTTTGCTTTGTACAAAGTCAGTTAAATCAAGGTAGGTCCGGCCGGGTCCGTGCTCCTTTTTTTCCTCTCTTTCTTTAAAACAAAACTTTCATTACACGCCAAATGTCGAACCCCAAAGAGGCCCTAGCAGCTTCAATCCGGTGCTGGGCTTCTTGAAGAGCCTATACAATTTGATACAAATCTTGAGAATATTACAATAAATGTGGCCCCGGACCCCGGACATGATCTCGGAAGTGATCGCGGAGATGCCCTCTCTCTTCTAGCACCTTCTCGGACCTCGGAATAGAGAGTTGAGTTCCGAGAAGACCCTTTCTCACAATGAATCTTGCGCATGAATCTTCTCTATTCCAATTTCTTTCTTTTCTTCTTTACTCCAGGTTGGGTTCCAGGGCCTGGACTTCTACAGGCAGGCTCTCACCGAGGTTCGAAGATTCCTCTACGAGTCTGGGGACCTTGGATATCCTTCCTGACATGCACTTCTCAGGTGTCCCCGAGCATGTACTCTCCCAGAGCATCCGTCGGAACACAACAGAAACACAGCGAGGGTAACCAGAATGATATATGTTGGGTCTGATTTACGTCGTTCTGACAACCGTACAGTGGTTTCTCTCTTTAGCATCCTTGGCCAATGCTATCTCAGAAGATCGGATACCACCTAGATGTCTTTTAATAAGCTTGAAATTTTATTCAGAACCATTCTTTCCTTTATTTCTGCAAACGAACGCGTGCCCCACAGGTGTCTTTTATGGAAGTCTTCCAGTGTTTGCCTAGGTAGAACTGTGTCAGACCCGATATAATCCTGGCGCCAACCTGATACAAGTCCTGAGAATGTTGTAATAACTGTTGCCTCCGGACCCCAGACATAATCTCAGAAATGTTCCGTGAGGAGACAAAACGCACGCTACTCTGATAATGCTCAAATGAGCCCAATCTATTGCCAAGGTTTGAACAGGCAAACCACCTATCACGTTGGTATCTTCCAACCAATGCCAATTTTTTTTTTTTTTTTTTTTTTTGAAGACCCCATTCCTATCGGGAGTCCAGGCTCTCGTCAACTAGTCGAAGCTACGAAACTCGTCTCGGACATGTTCTCAGAGATGACCCCGGAACTGTTCCCGGACAGTCTAGAACTCTCTTTCTACTTTGTTTTTCTTTCATGAACGATACATCTTCTCGAACTCTATTGCTGTGCATCCTGATTAGGCCCATCGGCGGAGAGGCTACCCTATCGGGTGTCAGTTCTGATTCTTGTCGTGGAAGTCTGGGATCTGAGTGAGGGGTGAACCCCGGCACTTTAACCCTCCAGCTCTCGCTACCCCCTGGACCCAACCACAAGCTTTCCTCACGTTGTAGTGAAGTGCAAACCTGCCAAACAATAGGTGGTACTTGAAACTGCCCTAGCGGGCCACAGTCCAGAGGACTTCATCTACCATTGAAGACATCTCGGCAAACACACCCCCAAACAGAGAATCCTTTGCCCAACCGCAGAAGAGGTCGTCATCTATATCTGTCCAAACGCCAACCTCAGTTCAACTTCAAGGACCCTCGAAGCTTCAAGCAAGAATAAAATCCTTGACTTCAAAACTCGGATGGACCCAACAGACCAACATGCTTTGTCATAGTAGTTGGTGTCTTCGACTTAGGGAGAATCTATTATAACAGAATCCTAAAAAATTGGTCGGGGTTGACCCTGGGATTGTCTCCTCGGCTTGGAAGGGATACGAGACCTCCTAGACCTTCGAAACAATGTGAAATGACATTCTAAGAGAGTCATCCCCGTAAGACACTAAGAGCGAAGGCAACATAGGAATTTTACCCCTCACTTTTCGGCCATGGCAAATATCACTGTCAGAAGAATATTAATCTCTATAGCAGCTCTTGCTACTCCTCGGACCTCCGACTGCCTTTTAGCAGCTTCTGTCATATTCACGCAATGTGTAAGAGGCCAACCATTTCTGACAACCCACTTCTCGCTACTAGGGAAATGCTCAGCCCTATCTTTGTAACCCGGCTTCATCGAAACTTAAGCACTAAGGCAAATTCAAGCTCAACATACATGGTTGACCCCGGCACATAATCCTGTCTCCCGGAGATGGAGCCCGGAAGAAGATCCTGTCGTCATGAAGACGGACGACCCCGAAAAAGCTTGGCCATGAAATCCAGGCAGCGAGGATCGCGATGGGGACTCAGGCGTAATGGTCGGGCTTCAAAGACCGAAGATAAGCTTCTCGGGGAGATAGAGCCAAGTTATAATGAATTCAAATTCTTGCCGAACGTCCGAGACCTGTCCAAGAGCGCTCTCAGCCCCTCAACCAAGAATCTACAGATCGGCTTTGCTTATTCGCGGGCTTCCTTGATAATAACCATACAGGTGTTTGTCGACCAACCAATCTTCCCGAATTCATGAGTCCTCGGATAGTCTGCCACCCGAGATCAATAACGCCTCCATCACCCGGCATTCTTGCATCGGAGCTCTGTTCCTCTCCCTTGCGGAATCCAACTCGTCCACGACACCAAGATCGGGCACATTCAGGTGGTCCCAGAAAAATCTAGGGATCCTTAAGAAAGCCCTCTGACTTAGTAGACCAAGAATCTCGCATTTACCCTTCTTACTATACCAAGCCCCAAGGAGGAGAAAACCCACAAGACTAAGAGCAGTATAGGAATTCTATCCCATTTCCTTTTAGCTTTTTTAAATGGTGCTGTCAGAAGAAAATCATATCGCACAAAGGCCAACAAAGCAAAACCCACCTTTCTCATGACTTTTCTTTGGTTTGAAACGTGGCCATCCCTTCGCCTTTTATCTCCTGACAAAGTCACTTCCATGACAAATAAATTACATACCAAGTACTTTTCCTTCCACACATGCGAAACTAAACGTCAACTGCACTTGGCGCATAATTCGTGTAAATTAACGAGTCTTTCATCCCTTTCCCAGTAGGTTGTTTCCTTCTACAAGGGTTATCGAGAATACAAATACAAATTCCTATATTCAAACCATAACAAAGAAAATAGAAGACTCATCTCCCATCATGTATGGTCGACTGCCAGTTCGACGCTAATGAATCCAGATTTGTAGGCCCGTCGCTACACATAGGCATATTCGGCGAAAGTCAGCTTTGATTCCGGTTCGGTTGCTAACAGGAAGCCACAACAGCCTAGATCTTCGTGAAACCACAACACACGAGTACAGATATGTTGCTCTTGAGTTCAGATCTATCACATGTGAATCCAGATCTGCTCTACTCGCCCTCTCTTAATGAAGGAGGCCTCTTACCATCGGTCACCATTATGAGCTTTTATTTTTGTAAGGACGATCAAGTCGTTCTCACAGACGGCGCCAATTGTTGATGCAATTTTTGGTCCGTTGACGTGTCATCATCGGAGACGCTCCTTCGTCCGTACCTTGACCTGCAAAACAAGAAAGGCCCGCCGGGGGTTGGCCGGCGGAGCCTCCTCCGACGATCAAGTCAGCCCAGTATTTATGTGAAGAGAGGAGACAGAGAGAGATCTCAGAGAATAATGAAAAAAATTACCCCTTTATAACTTTTATACTCCCTTTTTATACCCCTATGTGCTATATGTCTCTTTTACCCCTGTCAAGCGCAGGGCTCCATGTAGACGTTTTATACCTTCTCTGACTTGATTTGACTGGCCTAATAAATACTAAAGGCTGCTCCTGATCGAGGCTCAAGATCCAAAGACCAAACCGGAGTCCGGTATTCCATTATAAGGCAAATCTGGCCCCACATTGATAGGGGACGAATATTCCCTAACAGAAATGATCACTTGAGGTGAGCTGGCTGATATACAAGCATTTATAATATCCCAAATTATGTCACGTTATATGCTAATATATGCTGGAAAAACTGTACTTGTAATAGCAGCGAAATATTATTCCCAACATTTTCTATTACATAGCGAAGCTGCCGAAGCATGCACGTGCATCACTGTAGTGTGCATCGTCTGATCAATTTGTTATTTCCTCTGCGAGGCCTAATTTTTTGAATAATAAATAACAAAACTAAACTTTTACTTACTATCAAGTTTCTGATCTCTTCTTGGCCTCCTCTTAACTCTGAAATATACGCAGAAGGAGATCATGACTAGTACCACAAAAGCAGCAATTGGCACAATTATAATGATGATAGTCCTAGATTTGTTGCTCTCGCTCCCTGCAAAAATCACATTACAAGATTATGAGGGTTGAGTTTGGATATGGAGAAATAATCATAGAAGATAGGAGGGGCCGAGCTAAAATATGATAAACACGCTCTAAAACAAATAGGAGGGGCCAATCGTTTGACGTTGTTTGAGTTTGGGTGTACGTGATACATACGTACGTACCCATGGTTGATAATTTTTTATTTTTTATTTTTGTCACGTTTTTGCCTCAAACGACGATTATTTACATCGTTTCATTCTCATTTCAGTACTATATATCTCCAGCACTTTTTCATTTTTACCGTGGCACATTGGCACTTGCACTACACGAAATTCTCTTTTTCATTTCCCCTGCACTTGCAGTCTGGCACCACATGTAAACGCCTTGACTCTATTGGTTATATATTGAGAGGGTTTTTCATTTTCTACTATATTCCTGACTCTATAACATCCTACTAATAAGCCTAGAAGTGGGCTCTTAATTTGTTTAGAATATCAATTAAAAAAAAAAAAAAAATTGTGCCATTAGAAATAACCGTATTCTTTCACTCAAATTTTCAACTTTCCAATAAAAGAGAGTGTGAAACCATTTTGAAAAGTCAACAATTTAGCTAGGGGCCTGAAGGGGACAACAATTTTGTAATACAATTTATTTATTTTATCTTTTTTGGACTTCAGCAGGGGCCACGGCTCCTTCTGGCCGCGAAATGGCGTGAAAAGCTCCCCCATTGCATAGAAGCATAAGCAATTAACTTTACAGTGCGAACATCTTATGACCCCATAGTTTGTTATTAATTTACAAGCTCAATGGCATGGGTGTTCTAAAAAGTAATAGAAAAAATAAAATTGAAATACTCCTAATTAAGTGAGTTACAAGAAATTATTGCTCTCATCATAAATGGTATGCAAAGGGTAAGAACAAATATTTCAAACCCATAAATCCTTTATTATTTAGTGACATTTTGCACAAATGAAACTCAACCTAAATATCCTCAGATTTTCTATTAACAAAAGATAGAATTTTTAGTATGTTAAAACTAGCAGTTATTATGTATATTCACCAACAGTTGCTTATATAGTTTCGAAATTATTTGTTAATCAAGCAGTCATTAAGTAATCAAATAATTATTGATGATTATTATACACATGCGTGCATGCATATATCTATGTGTTACTTTAAAGCAAATTCTTGAAATGGGTTGGGCCTTTTAAATGCCAATTTGACATTTTTTTTTTCTTTTTTTTTTTTATTATTATTATGTGTAACTCTCTTTATTCAATACCCTTTGATACTCTTCATTTAAAACAATATATATATACATATTCATTTTAAAAATTCTTTAACAACAGGTACCTTTTGCTGTTGTGGTGTTGGTTAATGGTGGAGGATGAGATACCGGTGGTGCTAGTAGAGATGATGCAGATGACGCAGCTGCTGTCGAGTTATAAAACGGGTAGACCTGAAAAATGACACGACAGCTGGGGTCTAATGAGTTGCCCACCTTGTTTCCCGTCGCAACATTGTGGAATACTTTCCAACGCCCCACGTAAGCAATCGTTGCAATCTTGCTCAGACAAATCAGGTGTGCACTGTACAAGTCCGTATAGTGTTTTAAACTCTGGTGCAGTTGCATTTCCTGTACGTAACGAAGTACTTACGAAGAGAACCACCTGCTACAGCTTGACTTCTTAGGCTTTCCAACAAGGTCCTAAGATCATCGTTGAATTGATTCACGTAACCGGCCGATACGCCGTTCTTGTTCGACCAAGCGAAATTAGGATCAGTTTCCTCGATGCCAAAAATGGAGCGATTTGAGTAGCGTAACATACATCAGTCGTACCATCCAATTGCCTCCTTCTGATTGGGACAGAGCTGCTTGAGAAGAGATCGACGTAGCGTTATCGATGCAACTACGGCAAACATCTGGGTTAACATCACCTCTACAAAGTCCAATTGCGTACGCTTGGTCAGAGTTTTGGCCGTAAGAGGAATTGTAGAATCCGTAGTCGGTTTCGGTGTTAGAAGAGAGGGAGGAGAGAAGGTGATTGAGGTTTGCCTCATAGCTACTTTTAGCAGTGTAGTTACCCTTGTTGTTTAAACAGAAATAAGCAAGGAAGGTCGTCTGCGCGACTGCTTGAGCAGTGAATATGAAAATGGCAGAGAGGAAGAAAACTAACCTTGAGGAAACCATTGCCTTTTGTTCCATAAACTGGCGAGGTGAAGATTACAATACGCTTTTGTTGAGAAAGGTGAACTAGTGGGTTGACTTTTCGATTTGTGTTGGACCCATTTTCGAAGCCTCTGATAGCATGCATTCAGACACATCGGCCGGCAGCCGGCTAGCAAATTTTCTTTTACTGTAGTTAAAAGAGAGGAGAGAATTAAAATGAGAGAATAATTTTTTTAAAATAAAATAAAATTAGTGAGTGAACCGTGCTTAGAAATGTAAGTAGTTAATCAATTTTCTAAAAACCAGAATAAGCATGCACCGTTAATAAACAAACTACTTAATTAGGACAGGATGGATACATATGCATCTTCTTTAATTTATTGACAGAGACAAATTAAAGTCCGTGATCTTAAAAAAATATAATATTGATATATATATATATATATATATATATTGTATGAAAAATACAATTAACTACTAAAGCTTCAATCCAGATTATCTCAATGAATGAATGTTTAAAGTTTAAACAGTTTCAAACGGGGTCTGTACAACAAATGACTGTACGTGTTTGGATGGCCTATATGTCTACTTATTCATTTCCATTTAAATCTTATTGCCGCTTTAATTAGGACAAAAAAAAATACAGAAAAAAAGAAAAACGTTGCCCGTTAAAATTAAGGGTTAAATACTTCTCTGGTCCCTGAGTTTTGAAAACTTTATTTTTAGTCTCTGAGTTTTAATTTGCATCACAGATGATACATCAATTTTAAAAAATGACTAAATTAATACATCGGTTAACTTTTTCGTCTAAAAACTAACGGCCCGCCACATGTCAACCACAGAGGTTGACATGTGGCACTATATAAAAAAATTAAAGACTAAAAATTAAAAATCTTTAAAAATTAATTAAACAAATAATAAAATTAAAAAATATATATATTAAAAATTAAAAAAATTGAAAAAAAAAGGGGGTGGCCGGCCACCCCCTTGGCCGGTCTGGGATGGCCGAACCACCCCCATGGGGTGGTTTGGACACCCCTTGACAAAAAAAAAAAAAAAAAAAAAAAAAAAAAGCAATATCGGTTTTGGCCCTTAGAGGTGGACCCCCAAGGGCCACGGGGGTGGTTCGTCCACTACTAGGCCGGCCCGTCTGGGGTTGATTCGGCCACCCCAAGGGCCAAACCCTCCAAATTTTATTTTTTCCGTTTGCCCTTGGGGTGGCCGAACCACCCCCATAAGCCACGGGGGTGGTTCGGCCAACCCCAGACCGGCCGATATGGGGGTGGCCGAATCATCCCCGTGGCCCTTGGAGGTGGTTCGGCCACCCCAAGGGCCAAACCCTCCAAATTTTATTTTTCCCGTTTTGCTCTTGGGGTGGCTGAACCACCCCCGTGGGCCACGGGGGTGGTTCAGCCACCCCCAAGGGCAAAACCGATCTTGCCATTTTTTTTTTCTGTCCAGGGGGTGGTTCGGCCACCCCAGACCGGCCAGCCACCCCCTTTTTTTAAAAAAAAAAAAATTCTATTTTTTATTTTATTTTTTAATTAATTTTTAAAGATTTTTAATTTTTAATTTTTTTATATAGTGCTACGTGTCAACCTCAGAGGTTGACACGTGGCGAACCGTTAGTTTTTGGACGGAGAAGTTAACCGAGGTATTAATTCGGTCATTTCCCAAAATTGATATATCATCTGTGATGCAAATTGAAACTCTGGGACTAAAAAATAAAGTTTTCAAAACTCAAGGACTAAAAATGTGTTTAACCCTAAAATTAATGAGAAATGCTTGGTGATACATTTTTATCCTTATTCTTGTCTACATAGATCAATAATATTGTTAAAAATATTAAAATCTTACTACACTTTCTATTATCTCTAACATTATTAGTTCACGTAGAAATAATTGTAAGATAAGAATGTATCACCAAGCATTTTTCAAAATTAAAATAACAAGTCAAATCCAAAGAATCTCACACTTAGCTGCCGATCGACTTGCCCCCAAGTCCCAACCGACAAATACCGCTTTGAAACCCACGTGGCAAGGAATACAGTTACACATATATATGATGACTAATCAAGAATGTTTCCATTCAAAATTTATTTTGTAAGATCACGGACTTTGTCTGTGTCAATAAAGAAGATGCAAGTATATGTATCCATCCTGGTAAAATATTCTTGAACGATCAAAGTGCGCAATTTTTATAAAATTAAGACATATAGGTGGGATTCGTATATGATGGAATCTACGCGCATAAGTTCCACTAGTATGTCTTGATTGTGTAAAAATTAGGCACTTTTAGCTGTGCACCAATCACTACTCATCCATCCTGTCCTTAGTAGCTTTGTTTATTAGCAATAGAATCTTCTCCAGTTGAAAGTAACCGGAGATGAGCCAGTTCCTATATACATAAGGATAAATTGTCCACATAAAAATTTCGGCCACTGTGTTAGATTCCAGCGACCGGATCGCAAAATTCGAGGCCCTTCGACAGCTAATTCGAACTACCAACAAACTCCAATAATCGATTGTGGCGGATTCCTACAAACGTGCTTGCAATAATGAGAAGTTTAAATTCTAAAAACTGTAAATCAAATCATTTTTCAAAAATTAAAGTACTTTTTTCAGTCAAACTAAAAATAATTTTCTTTAAACATAATTTTCGGTAGCATCAAATACCGAAAAATATAAAAAATATTTTTCAAAAAATATTTTATGACAAAACAAACGAAACGTAAATAAAAGTATTAAACCTTGAAAGCAACTGCTAGAGCTTTGACAGACTCAAATATTGCACTGATAAACTTTTATGACAAGACTCAAATATTTTTAATATATATTGTATGAAAAATACAACTACTAAGCTTCAATCCAGATTATCTCAATGAATGAATGCCTAAAGTTTAAACAGTTTCATACGTGGTCTGTACAACAAATGGATGTGTCTTAGATAACCTATATGTTTACTTATTTCATCTCCATTTAAATCTTATTGCCGCTTTAATTAGGACAAAAAATTAAAAATTAAGAAAACCTCGCCGGCTAAAAATAAAATAACAAGTCAAATTGAAAGATTCTCACACTTGGTTGCCGAATGCCGATCGACTTGCCGCCCAACCGACAAATACCGCTTTGAAACCCACGTGGCAAGGAACTCAGATTTATGATGACTAATCAATAATGTTTCCATTCAACATTATATTTTTTAAGATCACGGACTT
This sequence comes from Alnus rubra, assembly GCA_028654335.1. Classification (NCBI taxonomy): domain Eukaryota; kingdom Viridiplantae; phylum Streptophyta; class Magnoliopsida; order Fagales; family Betulaceae; genus Alnus; species Alnus rubra. Next base: position 81,156 of record JAJPGS010002257.1, on the reverse strand, counting down.
TGTCTCTGTCAATAAATTAAAGAAGATGCATATGTATCCATCCTGTACTAATTAAGTAGCTTGTTTATTAACGGTGCGTGCTTATTCTGGTTTTTAGAAAATTGATTAACTACTTACATTTCTAAGCATGGTTCACTCACTAATTTTATTTTATTTTATTTTAAAAAAATTATTCTCTCATTTTCTCTCCTCTCTTTTTTTTAACTACAATAAAATAAAATTTGCTAGCCGGCTGCCGGCCGATGTGTCTGAATCTATCAGAGGCTTCGAAAATGGGTCAAACACAAATCGAAAAGTCAACCCACTAGTTCACCTTTCTCAACAACAGCCTATTGTAATCTTCACCTCGCCGGTTTACGAAACAAAAGGCAATGGTTTCCTCAAGGTTTGTTTTCTTCCTCTCTGCCGTTTTCCTAGATTTATACAATTTTTACACAATTTAACTCACATTAGGTGGAATTTATGTGAGTGGAACCACCGCATGATCCACTCTATGTTAATAGAGTCGTATAAAAATTGTGTAACGTAGTTATGTAAATGTCATTTCTCTTTTAGAAAGGGGAGTGTTTGTTATACAAACTATCTTACGGAACTTCGTCACTCACATTAAGTAAGATTTATGTGAGTGGAACTCACTATATAGATTCTACGCCATGTGAATAGAGTTATATAAAAATTGTGTAAATTACCAGAGAGTGAGATCCCAATTATCCATGGACCACGCCCCACGGACACTACTTTCTTCGATAGAGTATTTATGTAGGCTGTACTGCAGTAGGCATGTGCGCTTTAACCAGCACGGGTATGGCCGGGGAGGAAGACGAGTCAAAATATTCGTCTGCAAAACAGCTAAAGTTGCAGTGATTTTTGGTTAAAATGATACTTTTAAGGCTTTAAAAATCCATTTTTTAAATAACATTCACAGCCAACCAATTAAAAAAAAAAAAAAAAAAAAGGAAAAAAAAGGAAGAAGGAGTTAGGGGCGTGTGAAGGTACACAAACACATCCTCTAGAGAAATGCTAAACGTGAGCCTTTTGTTCGTCTCATGTCCGTCTCTTTCCAGCATGGCACTGACAAATTTATTAAAAAAATGAAATAATTTAGGAAACACCGGGATACTAAAACTTCATTGCACCATTACAATTTTCTCTCATTTCTCTTTCCCTCAAATCTCCTTCCCCATTTTCCGGCGATCTCCATTTTTTTCGGCTGATTTCCAGAAGAGGCGTGCCCCCATTTTTCGGCCGATTTCCAGCAGAACCCGGTCTGCTGGAGACTGGGTTCGACAGAGAGCGGCGTCAGCGTCGGATCTAGGCGGCCGGTCTGTGCTGGGTTGTTGGGTTCGAGAGATCGAGAGAGCTGGGCGGGTGGGTCGTAGAGAAACCCAGTCGATCTGGGCAGCGTCAGAGATCCGGTACCCATCGGTGAGAGAGATGGGCGTCGATCTGGGTGTCGGTCGGTGGGTCGTAGAGAAACCCGGTCGATCTGGGTGGCGTCGGAGATCCGGTACCCGTCTGTGAGAGAGCTGGGCGTCGGTCGGTGGGCCAGCAGGATCTGGGTGGCCGGTCAGTGCTAGGTTCGAGAAAGAGAGAGCTGGGATGGCCGGTCGAGCTGGACGTCGGATCTACTGGTTTCGAGGTACTCCGAGGGAGAGAGAGCGTCGTCGGTGTCGGCATCGCGTCGGCAAGGGCGTCGGATTTCCGGTCGGTGGGATGGGGAAGGCGACAGTGAAGAGGGGAGGATTTGGTCGGTGGGGGAGGGGACAGTGGAGAGGGGGAGAAAAATGAATCTAAATGAACCCTTTTCTTCAAGCTTTCTTGTTTTAGAAAAAAAAAAAAACGAAAAACAATTACACGTGGAAAAAAGGCTGAAGAGGGACGGACAAAAGGTGCATGCGTAGAAGCTCTCCATTCTCCATATCTGTGCTTTTTTATTTTATTTTAGTTTTATCTCATTTTGTTAATATACCATAAACAGGAATCAATTTTTATTAAAAAAAAAATTGAAAATTTATAGACAGTGTTAAAATAAACAAAACAAAATAAATATAAATAAAAATGTAGTGCATAACATTACTTAATTTGTCCCCCTCAACTTTCCAAAAAAAAAAAAAAAAAAAATTAAAATTGAACTGGCAAGCATACTTAAATCCGACTGGGTCGTGACCTGGACTAAGTTATTGTCTTAGTACGGACAATGGATTCAATCAACAAGTTGTATGTTGAATTTATTGCCATGGTACAGCTAGAATTAATCATGCATGGACCAAACTAGTTTAACATTTCAAAATATGCAGTCTTACTTTAGCTTTTACAAAACACTAGCGTGGGTAGAGCTCAGTAATCGAAGCCTCATTTGTTGAGGTTTCGGTAAAGTTGCCTTTAGATTCCTCGTCTGACTTTGTAAGCCATGTGCTTTGCTCCCATCGAGATGTTGTCTCTGAGTCAATGTTACTATGCATAAAAAATGCAGGTTGCGAGGGTACTTGAAGAGTGATAGAGTAGCTATTAAGCATAATAACCACCGAAGCCATGGTTGGTCTGTCAGCTACATTTTCTTGAACACATAGTAATCCAATGTGGATGCATCTCATAATTTCAGTTGTTGTGCCTGGCCTTATTGTTGGATCCACAATATTTGAAGCAGTTCCTTCTCTCCAGTTTTTCCATGTCTACAATATATAATTTAGATGGGCAAATACAATATAAAAAAAAAAAAAAAAATAGAATTATGATAATTCCTATGTGTTAATTTACCAGTGCCATGCATAGTCATAGGATAAGATAAATGTACCTAAGTATGACTTTACTTACATAGCTTAGAAGATCCTCCACATTCTCTCCATTTCTGAAGCAATTATTCTTCTGTCCACTCACTATTTCCAACGCTAATACACCGAAACTAAAGACATCAGACTTTACAGAGAATTGTCCATGCATTGCATATTCTGGAGCCATATATCCGCTACATGTCAATATCAATAATATTAGTTTAATTTGGATATGGTAATAGAGCTTTCCATATTTCAAAATTGTTAGTTTTCCTTGATTTTCTAAATGAGTTAAATCTTGGTTAGAACTTTGATATTGTTTCTTTTGTACAAAGTAAACATAATATCTCCCCTCCAAGGATACTTACTAGGTTCCAACAATTCTACTTGTATTTCCTTGAGTTTGATCCAATAAAAACAATCTTGCCATGCCAAAATCTGAAATTTTCGGGTTCATTTCTGCATCTAAAAGAATGTTGCTAGCTTTAAGATCACGATGAATAATACGAAGTCGAGAATCTTCATGAAGATAAAGAATCCCCCGAGCAATGCCTCCTATGATCTTGTAGCGCCTTTCCCAATCCAAATGTGCACGCTTGATTGGATCTATATCTCAAAGCAAGTATATATGTGATTAATGAAGCAAGATATATATGTGGAGGCAACCCAAGAGAAATATAACGAACATAATCAAAAAGGTGAAAATAAAAGTGGAAACATACCAAAAAGGAAGTGATCGAGGCTTGTATTTGGCATAAACTCATATATCAAAAGCCTTTCATCTCTTTCCAAGCAAAAGCCTAGGAGCCTAACAAGATTACGGTGTTGAAGCTTGGCAACTAGTAGGACCTCATTTTTAAATTCTAAATCTCCTTGTCCGGAATTCTTTGATAATCTTTTTATAGCTATAATTTGTCCACTAGAAAGCATACCCTGTTAATATATATATATATATATATAAGAACAGAGAGCATATCATGTAACTATCAAGAAAGTTGAAAATATATTAATACGTTTTTATTGATAAATGGTACCCTTCTCCACAAGATTATATTACATCACCTTGTAAACAGCACCAAATCCACCTTGCCCAAGCTTATTTGCTTCAGAAAAGTTATCTGTCGCAACTCTGATAATACTGAAGTCGAATTGCAAGGATTCCACGTTCCTAATCTCATCATCGTCAACAGCTTCACAAGAGGAATCATACAACACTTAAATGAATCAATTAGGTCTGGCCATTATTTAATAAGAGTAACACAATTTTAATTTTGCATACAACAGCAGCAGGCTTTCCAATACGAATGATTAAAATAAATGCTCCGTTTGTTTGAGCGTAAAATATTTTTTAAAAAATATTTTTTATATTTTTTGGTGTTTGGTGCAACAAAAAATAATGGTTAACAGAAATTATTTTTCAGTTTGGACTATAAAAACCTCTTTAATTAATTTTTAGAAAACGATGAAAACCATAAATCATTTTATGGATTTAAACTATTTATTCTTACACGTACGTTTGTGGAGTTCCGGCAAGTTTTGTCGAACTCCAACTTGTGCCAGAATCTAGCAATTTGTGCCGGAATCTGACAACTGTCTCCGGATTCCGGCATACCAGATTGAAATAAAGATTTTCAAATACCAAATGACACACTTGTGTCTACTAAATGTAATATTTACTCTTAATTAGCTTTATTGGAAGTTACTTCTGACAGAACTTTCTAATTCAATCTACTTGAGGGGAGCCGATTGATATATAAGTATTTTCCAAATTATGTCACGTTATATGCTAGAAAATCTTTACTCGTAATAGCAACGAAATCTTACTCAACATTGTGCCTATTACTTATCGAAGCACATGCATGCAACTCTGCGATATTCACGTACGAGGCCTAATTTTTTGAATAATAAATAACAAAACCAAACTTTTACTTACTTTCAAGTTTCTCTCTTCTTGGCCTCCTCTTTACTCTGAAATATACGCAGAAGGAGATGACTAGTACCACAAAGGCAGCAATTGGAACAATTATAATGATGATAGTCCTAGATATTGTGTTCGCCTCGCTACCTGAAAAAAAAATAAAAAAATAAAAAAAATCTGTTCTCATTAGAAGATTCTTAAGGGTTGGCTTTGGATCTGGAGAAATAATCTTAGTAGAAATTATTTGGATGAATTAAACAAATACATTAACATAAGATCAAACATCATTCAGATTCTAATCAGTGGATAAGATAGCCCAATTGTTCAAGTGTGAACAACTGCATCTTATAACAATAGCATAATGGCATGGGTACCGTACCTTTTGTTGTATTGGTGTTGGTCAATGGTGGAGGAGGAGATACTGGTGGTGCTACTGGTGGTGCTACTGGAGACGATGGGGGTGACGCAGCCGCTGTCGAGGTATAGAACAGGTAGACCTCAAACCTCATACTACAGCTGGGACTATTGACTCTCCCACCTTGCTTCCCATCACAACATTTTGGAATATCTTGGAAAGCACTAGCTAAACAATTGTTGCATTGTAGTTCAGACAAATCAGGTGTGCACTGCACAAGTGCATATAATGTTTGAAAGTTGGGTGCCGTTGCGTTTCCTGCTGCAAACTTACGAAGAGAACCACCTGCTAGAGCTTGACTTCTTAGGCTTTCCAACAATTTCCTAAGATCATCTTTGAATTGATCGTAATTTGCCGATACGTTTTCCGTGTTCCACAAATAGAATTTTGGACTAGTTTCCTCCACACCCAAAATGGAGCGATTTGAGTATCGTAACATACAGTTGTCGAACAATCCAATTGCTTCCTTCTGATTGGGGCAGTGCTGCTTGAGAAGAGACGTAGATTTATTGAGGCAACCACGGCAATCATCCGGGTTAACATCTCCTCTGCATAGTCCAATTGCATATACTTGGTCAGAGTTTTGGCCATAAGAGGAATTGTAGAAGCCATAGTCAATTTCTGTGTTGGAGGAGAGGGAGGAGAGGAGGTGATTGAGGTTTCTCTCATAGGTACTATTAGCGGTGTAGTTTCCATTGTCGTTTGAACAGAAATTATAAAGGAAGTCCGCCGTCTGCGCTACTGCTTGAGCAGTGAGTAAGAGAATGGCAGAAAGGAAGAAAATTAATCTAGAGGAAACCATTGCACCGTGGATAAATGGCGAGGTTTAGGCCTTGAAAATTATAACATGCTTTTTATTGAGAAGGGTGGCCAGTGGGTTAACCTTTAGGTTTGTCATTTGTGTTACTCATTAATTACCTTCTGATCTACTTTAGCTTAAAAAAAGACTAGCAGGTTTTAAATATTTGAGTCTATCATCAAAGTTGATCAGTGCAATATTAGCTGGTCGGGGAATTGGCCAAGCATGTAAAAAAATTGCATTGAATATATTATATATAGTAATCCGATAAGTTTGATCGGGACAGAAGTGGACAAGCCACGATACCTAAACCTGATTTGTCTTCGCGCATTTGGGTAGTGATTGGGGGGAGGCCAATGACCGGCTCCCTTCCCTCCTATAAACTTATTAAAGTAGTTTTTTAATTGCTTTGGTAAGCCAACCTATTGAGAAGCCTACAAAATTCTTCCCAACAGCTTTAGCAATTTGACCAAAAAAATTTGGTGGATGAAAAGTATTCATCAAATTTGACGAGTACTATTTACTTATCAAACCATTAAAATATTATTATAAAATTTTTCTGTATCTCTTTTCTTTTTTCTTTCTTTCTTTCTTTTCTCTTTCTTTAAATAGAATACTAATAGTGAATAGTCAAAATAGTAAAATTGATAGGGATACTTCAAAAAATTAACTCACCAAAATAAAAAAAAAATAAAAAAATTAAATTATTTTAACGAATAAAATTAGATGAGACTACTAAGAATACTATTATGAGTAGTCAAAATATTTATTTTGCTTATCGAACACTACGCTTGCAGAGTCCCTATTAAATGCATGGACCGCAGTCCGCATGGTAGCACCTTGACAGCCATATGAGAATATGGATATTTTAATATTAGAGCTAATTATTGTCCTTTGATTCAATTATATATATATATACTTGAAAATTAACTAAAGTAAAAGCTAAGCTTTAGGGTTAAAGATTGAAAAGAAAATTATAATAAATTAAGATTGGCAACTCAACAATAAGCACCGTACCAGAGAAGATTAAGTGGACATAAATAATATTTGCTTATCCTTTTAACTCTCGTCAATCCGTTGGCAATTTAAAAATGTATATATTCGTATACTAGCAATTTATGAGAAGATTAAGTGGACAGAAATAATATTTAATTACCACATATAATAGTAAAAAATTATGGTACTTTCTTTTAGTCTTACCTACGCTGTCCATGTAACTTCTGTATACTTTAATATTTCTCCATTAACCAAGGTATTTCGCATTTAGGGGTGTAAATAAGCTGGGCTACCTGTGAATTTATTCGAGATCGGCTCAAATAAATTCGATTCGTGCTCGAATCGATTATTAAATGAGCTACTCGTAAACACGAAAATTAGACTCGATTATTAAATGATGCAAACTCGTATAAAATCGGCTTGACTCGATTAAAGCTCGTGAACCCGCTCGTATAAGGACCGATTCATTTATTAAGGCTCGAGTTGTGTATATATATATTAATTAATTTGTTAATATATAACTTATTTTAATAATGTAGTATATTAATAAACAATATACTATATGTAAGCATAAATTAAGTAACAAATAACAATGGTCATTAGTCAATATATATTAATTGGTTATAATTTAGGGTTAAATACATTTTTGGTACCTGAGTTTCAATTCGTATAGCAGATGGTACCTCAATTTTGAAAAAAAGACCGAATTAGTATCTTAGTCAAGTTTTTCATCTAAAAACTAATGGCCCGCCATGTGTCAGTCTCAGAGGTTGACATGTGGCGCACTATATAAAAAAATTAAAAATTAAAAATCTTTAAAAATTAATTAAAAAATAAAAATAAAAATTTAAAAAACTAAAAAAAGAAGGGGGTGCCCGTGACAATGAGATGAAAACCAACCTCATTGCCCTCATTCATCTTTCGTTGAAAGCTCATGCCTCCTCTTCTGCCCAACCTCCACCAGTAACGTAAAAGAGCCTCACACACTTGGGAGGCATCCGCTTCAGATGGGTCATCGTTCAATGATGAATACACCATCCAAGCACGGTCTAATTTACGTTTCGGTCGCACGACAATCGATCCGGAGACATCTGCATCACGACATGTGACAATTAAGCCCATCGCTCTTCTCACCATACTTGATTTGTAGCACCTAGGCACATGCAGCCATTGCAGCACCAAGGGCCAAAATCGATTTTGGTGTGGCTGGCCACCCCCTTCTTCTTCTTCTTTTATTTTTTTTTTATTTTTTTTATTTTTTTTTTATTTTTTAATACATTTTATTTTTAATTTTATTATTTTTTAATTAATTTTTAAAGATTTTTAATTTTAATTTTTTTTATATAGTGCCACATGTCAACCTCTGAGGTTGACACGTGGCAAGCCGTTAGTTTTTGGACGGAAAACTTGACTGAGGTACCAATTCAGTTTTTTCCCAAAATTAAAGTAACATCTGCGACACGAATTGAAACTCAGGTACCAAAAAATAAGTTTCAAAAACCTCATGTACCAAAAAGGTATTTAACCCTACAATTTATTGGTTATATGTGTATAAAATAGTAAAAGTAAATAATATCAATACTTAATTGTTAGTCATATGATATAATGACAATCCAGATATTTAATCATATTATTCATGTAATATAATAGGATTATATGACTATATGATCATATAATTAATAATATAACATTGTGTCATATGACATGTAATCACTTACTTATATGTTATAAGTATTATTATTAGATATTTAATAATCATTACATCACGTGATTTTAAATCTAAGATCGATTATACGGTTTGTTAAATCCTGTTAATATGTTAAATATGTTACTATATGATAATATTTAGATTGTATGATCAAATGATATTAGTATTATTAGCACATAATTATGAATTATGATAATATTATAGATTCATAGATAATCTTATAAATCAAGTAATATGATATGATTTATGAATCATATGATTTATAATTCATAATCTTAAATATATACATATATAATTATAGCTACATAATGTCATATAGTATACAAATTCATACAAATATAATGTTTAAGTATTTAGATACTTAGATACACTCATACATTGATTAAGTATGATTTAAGATTTTAAATATTTAATAATTATTAGTAATATTTTAGATACAATGACTAAGTATATAGATTACATACGTAAGTATGAATTCACATTAATCATATGATATAATGACACTTCTGAAACTTAATCGTATTATTCATATATAATGACAATGTGATTTATATAATCCCAAATTAAGTTATTAGGATTGGAATCATCAATATGTTAATTATAATCACAAGTTCAGTATCATCACTATAATTTAGATTATATGATTTAACATTGTGCTATATAACCATTAAATATGATCTAATTAATATTATCAATAGACTTTAAAAATAGAGTATTATCGTTATATATATATATGTATATATATATATATATATATATATATAGGATCATATGAATCATATGATAATATAAAAATTATCATTGTTAATGTTTTAACTTCATATAAGTTAGTGTATATATTGACTATTGTTTCATTTTTTTAATACCAAAAATCAAATGATAATACTATTAATAATTTTACAGCCTACAATTTTTATAATTTGTGAGCATATGAAGGAATTAAACATTATTATTAAACATTTCCAATCACACTTGCTTTAGGAAATTGTAATTGTAATTATAATTTTATTTTCTTTGTATTTTTTTAAATGAAATTTTATTTATTTATTTAATTGTAATTGTCATCTAGATTCTAGACTCATTGGCAATTGTCTTATTATTTTTATAAGTTGGTTTAATTTTTTTTTTATTGCTAAAATAGATAATTTGAATTGTATGATACGAGCCGAACTCGAGCTGAGTACTAGAGCTCGGGATCGACCAAGCTCGAGCTCAGTCAGTCAATTTTGCTAAGTGAGCCGAACTCGCACACGAATTTTAGGCTCGTGTCGAGCTCGAGCTTCACTGTTATATAAACGAGCCGAGCCCAAACAGGCAATACCCGCTCAGGATCGACTCGTTTACACCCCTATTCGCATGAGTTGAATAATGAAAGCTGAAAATAATAATAGACTTCTAATTTGTTGTGTGTGCGTGTGCAACGAAATATTAAATGCGAAATTTTAAAATAGACAAATATTATGTTGACGAAGTGAAAACTCAATTAAGGGAAAAACCACACCGGGATAGCCAAACCCAGGATTTTCAATATTCAGAAGACAAAGCTAGTTACAAAGCAGTAGCGCTCACATATCCTAGATGCAATGGTCGTACCTTGAATTCTGACGTGTACCTATACACGAACGCTTCCCAACCAAGTCTCCTACTTGAAGGGGTCTTCAATGGATTCCTTTACCTTATGGCTCATTCTTAAGATAGATTTCACACGAACAAATAAACCACACACTAGCAACAGCTATAGAGCTAGCAGATCTTCACAATGTCTAAACTAAACACCCTCTCTAAGCTATAGAGAATTCAATACTGAATTCTATAAATAATACATGCCTAGAGACCTCTATTTATAGGCCCAACAAGTCCTAAATCAAGTTTGATTCGGAGTCTCTGGGCACGCACATCCGGACGGAAGAAAGGTGCGTCCAAACGATTTCTGCAAACTGCCTTTCCAAACTAGCTTCAATCTTCCCTTATTAAGGTTGTGTCCGGAAGTGTTGCCCTAGCGTTTGGACAGTTGCATGTTGTTTCCCGATCCATGTCTGACAAGGACATCCAAATCCTTTAAGAACTCTGAATGGCGTCCGGACGGTGTTGCCTTGTTGTCTGGACGGATGCACTGGTTCAGAAGCTTCTCGACACAAGGGAGCGTCCGGATGCATCACTGGCCCGTCTAGACGGTTGCAAGGGATTAGACTTTTACTGAGTTGGAAATTGTGCAGAATCTTCCTGGGACATCTAAAATTGCATTCTTGAAACTTGTGACACTGAAACTTGTTATAATGTGGCATTATCCATGTTAGAAAAATAAACTCTAAGTATTTGAAGACTCTGAGATAAATGGCATCCCTGATAAAAATGTCAACCTCACAAGATAGTGTTTTTGTCAACAGAATGCATCTAATAAAACTAACAAACTCACCCTTTGGCCATTTTGGGACAAAAACACTTGATCGGTTTAAAAATACAGATTTCGGTCTAAAAAAAAAAAAAAAAATCTCGCCCTTTTTGTCTCAAAAGGACAAAGGGTAAACAGAGTATAGAAAAACCATAGTCATAAAAATATTAATATTCAAAATAACATGAAAAAATTGTTCCTAAATAACAGCCAATAAAGGCAAACCAACAACAACCAGAAAAAAAAAATTGAGTGACAACAATACTCAATCATCATCATCATGATGCGGATGATGATACTTTAAGCACTCCTTGATGTCGATTTGGCACTGCTCAACTCGTTCACCTATAGTGCTGACCTCTCGCTGAAGAGAACTCAAAGAAGCCATGATCTGAGCAAAGGCAGCATCAAAAGGGGAAGGAGGAATTGACTATGAGGATGAGGCTGTTGCCGGTAGATCAACCTGAACCTGAGGAGGCTGGGGAGCTTCGCCTTGACCTTCATGGCAACTGAGCATTTGACTTCATAAGTGTTTGCTTCCCAAGGGGATCCTATATCCTCATCCGGGGCTCAGTATTTGCAATATCCGTCACATACAGGAGACTGATCTGTGTGATCAAGCATGCAAAAGATAAGGTTGTATTATGCTCATCCCTGATCTCAAGCAATGTGTGCATAATGTGCTTGCACAAACAGAACGGCATCCTCATCACTATAGCATACAGTAATCTGGCCTTCTTTAGTCGAGCTTGAGGCCATAGATTGTGTAAAACAATCTTTGCAAGAAGACGGTGCGGGGGAGAGAATGCACCTATCTTGATATGCGGATGTGTGCGCTCCTCACCCTGAGGATGACCATCAAGTCCATAAGGTTGTCGATGCTTGGAGGCTCCATAATATTTGTGAATGGAAACCCTGGAATATCAAGCATTGGGACCCCAATAATGGAGCTGATAAGCTAAGGGTCAATCTGAAAAGTGTGCCCTCGAACTGTAGTCTGCATGATGAGACCTCTCTCATCCTCTTGAGTCACTACCATGTACCCATAAAAGTCTCGTACCAGACGGGGATAAACCAAGCAAGCACAATTGTAGAGATATGCCCAGTGATTGTCCTGAATCAACTGAGCAATGAAGTTCAGAGGAGCATTTACAAGGTCAGCTCTAAGAATGTTCCTTTCTGGAAGGACTTGCCTGCTATCCATGCGAGCCCTTTTTTCCTTAATACTTTATTCTGTCCATTATCTAACTCTCGGTGGAGAATTGTATGAAGACATTTTTCAAAAAAAAAAAATTCCAAAAAAAAACCATAACGATGTTAAATCCTGTTAGTTCAAACGAAAAATGGAAATTATTAGGGTAGTAAATTGGACTTTCCCGAGAAAATTACATGCACAATAACAGCCCGAAATAAAGTAAATATCAGACATAAACAAATATCTCAATCTTAGTGATGAGTGCCAAATATTGTATATTTGGACCCCTTGATTTACACTAGTTAGACCTTTAGCCTTGTTATTTTCTGATGTTTTGGTTAGTTTTTGTGTTTTTGTGTTTTGTAGGTCAATAAGAGAGGAATGGCAAAATTTTATGAGGAAATGCTTGGAAATTCGGAAGTCCTGAAAAGTCGATCGATCGAACTTAAAAGTCGATCGATCGAAATTTTGCCCGAAGTCGATCGATCGAAATTCCCCAGAACCTGTTTTTGCAGAAGCGCACCAAAACGTCCAGTCAGGAGCATCTCCATGACAAAAAGCAGTCCTCCCTATGATTTTCACAGCAGAACACGCTGGTTTCGTGACCTTGGTTGTCTCTAGCAAGAGAGGAACCCTAGAGGAGGGTAGAAGAGTCATTTACATAGGTTTCTAGCCCTAATTTCTCTTCTATAAAGCCATAGCCATGCCTCCCTGTTGGAGAGCACTTCTCAGAGCAGTAGCTAGGTTTAATTTCGTGCATTTTGTAGTTTATTTCAGTAGCTATTTTCTTTAGATACTTCTCTTTGTAAAGCTTTTCTTCTATTTTCATGTTTGTTCTTCAAGTTTTTGTGGTGTTCTTAGTCATGGTAGGCTAGAACTCTCAACTAATGTTGAGGATGAAACCTCTCCATTGATGACACTCACACTCTTGTAGTACTACTTGCACATTTAATGTTATATCATTTTGTCGTTCAAGTTCCATTCATTTAATGCTTTATCTTTTGCAATGAATGTGGTTGGTGGTAGAAATAGGACATTTGATGTGTTTCAACCGATTGATACATTGTTTTATCGGTTTGAAAGATGATATACATTGTGATTTATTCTTTGAATGGATACAATGGATGATTTGATTTTAAATGGGTACTCTTTGTGATTTATCTTTAATTTAGATTCATTTAATGGTTCTAAGGGTAATGGTTGAGAAACTTGAATGACACCTTAAGCTTAATGTTCTTTGGGTGTTCAAGTGGAAACCAAGAGTGTGAGTTGTTGGATTTGGTTTGGTGAATTCCTTAGCCTTAGTCCCTTTTTACATATTGCATTTCTTCCTCTTTAACTGAACATTTTTTGTGCATGTTTAACCCTCAAACTCTTGGAACTAGGTTAGAATGAGGTTGATTAAGCAAGACACTGATTTTTGACCATTTCCCTGTGGATTCGACCTCGCACTTGCAAAACGCTATATTGCAAACGATTCGTGCACTTGCGAGTACATTTAAAACACACATCACTTAGCAACATAAAATAAGCAAACTCATGCATTTTTATCTCAAGGATATTCTAACATAAACAATCCATAATATTCTAACAGAGAAAAAGAACTGAAAAGAATATAAAAGATGTAGCAAAATACTTGGAATGGAACAACAAGCAAAAAAGGATAATAGATGACGAAAGCACGTGAGAAAATACGAGAGAAACAACACACGAAGCCATACAAAACAAAAACAAGAAAAAGGGGTTGTGCGGCGGCCAGGGAGAAAAGAACGCGACATTTACCCTGTAGGGTTTCCCATCCGGACGCAGAACATGCCCGTTCGGATGCCTGCTGCCACATTAGCGTTCGGCAAAACTGCGCACGTCCGGACATGTCACTTAACCATCTGGACGTCCTAACCGCACACATTTAGACACAAGATATAGTACGTCCGGACATTTCACACTGAAAAACTGAAACTTAGAGGAAAATTTGCAGGAAAATATTTTTCCTAACATTAGCTTCAAAACACGCGTGTATAAATAACTGATAAAGTAGTCAAATAGCATTTCAAAAATACGCAAAGATATAAATGAGAGTTAAGTAATCAATGAGCATAAATTATCCTGTAGATAGAAATTTTAAATAGATGACTTAACTCATGCTATGCGTGTGTATGTGAAAACTTTCTCAATAAGGTATGATGTTCACTGATATGATTTAAAACAACTGAATTTTCCTAGATAAGAGAGAAATTCACTGTTAGATCAGTCAAAAGTCAAACCTTATTTTACTAGGGCCTAGCCAGCCTCATTTGATACACTCATGAGGCACTTTTCTTTTACTTAGTCCTTTAGTGACCGTCTATTTCCGCAATGATTTGGTCACTGACTGTTTCTTTAGGGACAAGTTGAAGAATAGATTTATAGCACAATAAGCAGTGGATCTTTTTATATCCATAATCACAGAATTATAAATGTTTTTTATCACTTAGTGCTGCAACCTAGAGAAAATGCCAAAATTTATGAGTTCTAGGTTCAACTAGCGAGTTGGTCGATTTAACCATCTTAGCAAAAAAACAAATCTCTCTCATTAGAATTTACAGAAGCAAAAATCAGAGATAAAAAAAAAAAATGTACCTTAGGGGAGCCTTAAATAGTACACAATTTTTCATCGCATGAGAAAATAAACTATCTAGTAAAAAGATGTAGTAAGAAAACTTAGCAGATATCAAGCATAAACTCTCAGTTGTATAATAGCATATTTAAACAAGGTATCATGAACTAAGATATCAGGCAAAAATACATGAAATATCCAAAAAGTTATTAAAGAAAATAAAATTTCTGCATCTTCTCCCCCAAATTTTATTTTTTAAAAAAATAAAAAACAAAAAACAAAAACATGCTTATGGAGACAAGAAATACCATTTAGTCCTAGCATGTAAAGTAAAAGCAAACCTGACCTCAAGGAGAGAGGTTTGGAATTACCAAGATAGAAAAGCAGCCATTCGACTTGCTTTTTCTGTCATCCCCAAATAGTATCTGCAGAAATTTTTTCAAGACAATAAGAGAAAATATGGGGATATAATAAATGGTTCCTTAAACAGAATGCAAGGCATGAATAAGATATGACATGATAATCAATGCAATGCAAGTGTACCTGACATGCACTACGATTTAGGAATCAAAATCCTAGGCATGTTTCACTTCACTAACTAGGTGGGTTCACTCCTCCTCGAGGGGTGAGCGTTCTTGTCCTTTTTGACCCCGTCCTGTCCTCCATCCTTCAATTGTTTTTCCATCCATCTTATCAAGCTATGCATAAAACTGCTGAAAACGGGCGGTTCTTCATAAGATGGGTCTCTTTTGGGCGTTTGGGGCTTCTCCTCCTAGTGCCTCAATTTGTCCTTCTTTGGTAACCAAAATTATTTTGCAAGGACAAATCTCTGCTATTGCCACTGATACTTCGGAGCTGGATATCTTACAGGGGGTCTAGTATGTCTAAATAGATCTTTTGGAGTCTGATGCTGAGGACACCTAGGTCGAATATGACCGCAAATAGGACTCCACAGTGGTGACAAATAGGAGGTCTAGACCTTGATGAGGCGTGTCTTGACAGTTCATTCTGAGCCTGACGTTGAGGACACCTGGATCGGATGTGACCGCTCACACCACAGTGGTGGCAGGTGTGAGGCTTTCTCCTAGTAGGAGGCTTTTGAAAAGGTTGTGCAATAGTTAGAACTTCTCCTTCAGGGACTGTGGGCTTGACAAACACAGTCTTTGAAGAAGAGGGGATATCAGAGGTAAAAGCTACATACCCGAATCTGGTCTTGTCAGTTGGGCACTTCTGAATTGATAGCATATGAGTCAGCTTCTCATCAGTAACTATCTCCAACTATAGCTGTGTCTCCAACAACTTTTCTTCAAGATCCTAGATTTTGAGCAGTAAAGAGCTCTTCTCAGTTCGCAGATTGTTCAGCTCATGCATATGTTGTTGGCGAGTCTCTGTTAGCTTCAAGAACTTTATATAGAGGACTTTATAAACCTCTTTGAGTTCTTCCCCATCTTCATCGCTGTGCTCAGAGTAGTAGGATTGGAGATCCTCCTGGTCTTCATGTGGAGCCACATAGGCTAGAAATTTGTCTTTAGTAAGAGTTTCTTCCTCTTTTTCTGACTCATCACTGAGAGTCGCATTGTAGGCCTTCCCTTTAGCCTACTTAAGATTCCCATAGTCTGCTCGTATATGCCCGAAGCCTGAGCACTCAAAACATCTGGGACCCCTTGGATCCTTCTTCTCAGCTTCTTCTGGCTTAGATTTTTTGGGGGCCTTCTTTAGTCTATCAATGAACTTTTTCTTGAATTTATCATTCTTCATTAGTCTCCCAAAGTTCTTGGCCAACATTGCCACTGCGTCTTCTTCATTATTAGAGTGTTCCTCAGATGAGACTCTGACCTTCTTTTTAAATGCCTTGAAGGCAATTGCATTTGTCTTCTTGACTGGAGGCAGGGAATACTTATATGTTTGAAGAGATCCTACTAGCTCTTCAATCTTCATCACTTAGAGCACTCCTATTGAGTTATGTAAAAACCAATTTTAGTTCGAATAGATAACAAAACTTCTAAAATCACCCTCCATTGGCTTATGTAAAGCAACTCTAAAATAAAGCAGCCATCCATTTGTGAACAGTGCTACGCCACATGTGGCATCTGTTCACAAATCTAGTTAATATTTTATTGTTTTTCCTTCCTGTCTTTCACTTTCTTCCTCTTTCTCTCGTTTTCTCCACCTCTATCTCTCTCTCATTCTCTTCTCCTCCTCCTTTTTTTCCTTTCCCTTTCCCTACCGATGCCGCTATGCGCTTCTCTCCTGCTGCCCAACACGGCCAAAATTTCCCCATCTTTCACTAATTTTTTGCCAACCAAAACAGTGATGGGTTTGTGGGAAACGGTGATGATGGGTTGGAGTTGATGAGAGGAGGGCTTGATTGGGTCTTCTTTGAGTTTCGCTGTGAATAAGGGGCAGAGTTCGGAAAGGGCTGTGGCGTCTTTGCCGGAGGAGAGGCAATCGACGGTGGAGAGATCGGGGAACACGTATTTGACGAGGGAGAGGCGATCGGCTGCGGAGTTCGTCAGAGAAATGTTTATCTCGGACGACAACGATGGCAAGCTGAGTATTGGGTTCGATGGCAAGCTGTGTACTAGATCGATGTCTATCTCGGATCCTTGGACTTGGATGTGAAAACAGAAGGGGTGCGAATGGGGGAGATGGTTTTTTAAATAAATAAATAAATATATATATATATATATATAATTTTAAAAATGCTTATTTTAATAAAATAGAAGAAAATTTAGATAATCGGATGGATGATGTTTTTTAAAACTCATTAGCTAAACTAGATAAAATGAGTTTTGATTAGCTATTTTAGATTGAGATATATATAATCGGATGGGAATGCTCTTATAGATCATTGATTTCTTCAATGGTAGTCATCTTTATTCTGAAACGCTTTGGCAAAAATCTCAGAATTTTTCGGATGAATTTTATATCTGAGACTGACTTTCCGAGACTTACCATCAAGTTTCTCAGGTCACTAATCTTAGTGTAAAACTCCCCGAATATCTAATTTTTAAGCATCTTAATTTCTTCAAATCTAAAAATCAATATCTGAATTTTTCCTTTTCCATTAGGATCTATTAGGATTTGTTTAGTTTTTTTGTGTTTTTTTTTTTTTTTGTGGTTAAATTAAGAGCATATTAAGGTCTATATAAGGGATAGATACTAAATGGAACAATTAATTAAGTTTAAATTAGAACAATATCTTAGTCTATATAAGGGATAGATACACTCAATGAAACAACTAAGTTTTGAAATATCAATTAAATCTCAATTTTTAGGGTTATTTATTTGTTTGTTTATTTGGTACAATTATGATATTTCTCTTCTCTATTGTCTATTTTCTCTCTTCAGAGAATAAATTTAATTATGAGAGAATTAAGTACACAAGCATGTAAACCAAGTTACAAACTACTGTCTATATATAGAAAGATAACACAGAGCATTATCTGATTTTTAAAGTATAGGGTTTTTTGTTTCTGACATAATATTAAATTATTTATTATCTCAAAAAATTAAGTTAATAAATTAATATTTGAATGGTTAAAAATTCTTAATCAAAACCTTATATACAAGAAATGACGTTACACAACTTATAGTCAATTTAATTACATTAAAAGTTTGATTTTAGGGATAATTGCACCGTTGGTCCCTGTGGTATGCCATAATTATTTTTCACTCCCTATGGTTTAAAAAGTGCATGGGAGGTCCCTGTGATATGCAATAATTACAAATCGATTTCTACAGTCAAATTCCGTTAAAAATTTTAACAGATTCTGTCAAATGCCACGTCAGCGCCACGTGTCGCCATCTTATTGGCAACATGTGGCGCTGACATATCCATCTTAATAAAATAATATAAATTTATTAAAAAATAAATAAAAATACTTATTTTTTTTAAAAAAAAATTAAAATTCAAAAAAAGAAAAAAAAAAAGAAAAAAAAGGCAAAAGGTGGCAAGGGGGTGGCCGCGCGCCACCCCCAAAGGCCGCCGGGGGTGGCACGCGGCCACCCCTAGTAGATTTAGGGGTGGCCGCGCGCCACCCCTTGCTGCCAGTTTTTTTCTTTTTCTTTTTTTTTTTTTTTTAAAAAAAAAAATTATTTATTTATTAATAAATTTATTTTTTTTATGAAGATGGACACTTGTCGTCATCTTATTGGCAACACGTGGCGCTGACGTGTAGGGCTAACAGATTCCGTCAAAATGGTAGACGAAAAATCGACCTAGGGAGTAAAACGTAATTATTGCATATCACAGGGACCTCCCATGCACTTTTTAAACCATAGAGAGTGAAAAATAATTATGACATACCATATAGACCAACGGTACAATTATCTCTTGATTTTAATCTACGTTGTGCGTGCAACCGGCCGGTGTATACTTAAAAGAATATTTCTCCATTGAGAATGGGGTTAAAGCATGCATTGAAAAATGAAAACTAGTTTAATCCCTGAAATCCGGTGGATTGAGACAGAATTCAGAAGTGGCGGAGGACATGACACGTACGACATACGAGGCCGAAACGTGAGGATTGGGATTTCTAGCAAGAGGAATGATAGGCAGGGGCAATTGTGCCGGCCCCTTGCCCCCTCTTTTAATTAATAAATGTTTTTTTTAATCAAAAAGTAATTCTGATGTGATATCAGAATTTCTTTTTGATTAAAAAAATATTTATTTATTATATATGCCGGTTGGGGGCCGGCACAATTGCCCCCAAATATCATTCCCCTTCTAGCAAATAGCCGGAGAGTGAGATCCCAATCCATGGATCACGGAGTCACTACTTTCTTCGATAGAATATTTATGTAGGCAGTAGGCACGTGCACTTTAACCAGCACCGGTCAAGGGGAGGAAGACGAGTTTCGTCTGCAAAACAGCTGAAGTTGCCGTGATTTTCGGTTAAAATGATACTATTAAGGCTTTAAAAATCCATTTTTTAAATAACAAACACAGCCAACCAATAAAAAAAATTAAAAAAAAAAAATGAAAAAAGGGAGAAGGCTAGGGGTTAGGGGCGTGTGAAGGTACACAAACACATTCTCCATATCTGTGCTCTTTTATTTTATTTTATTTTTATCTCATTTTGTTAATATACCATAAACAAGAATCAATTTTTATGAAAAAAAAATTGAAAATTTATAGACAGTGTCAAAATAAACAAAACAAAATAAATATGAATAAAAATGTAGTGCATAACATTACTTTTCACCAAATGTATATCCCTAGCTCCTTAATTTGTCCCCCTCAACTTTCCCCCCCAAAAAAAAAAAAAAAATTTAAAATTAAACTGGCAAGCATAGTTAAATCCGACTGGGTTGTGACCTGGACTAAGTTATTGTCGACTTAGTATGTTATGTACAATGGATTCAATCAACCAGTTGTATGTTGAATTTATTGCTATGGTATAGCTAGAATTAATCGATCATGCATGGCCAAACTAGTTTAACATTTCAAAATATGCATTCTTACTTGTAACTTCTACAAAACACTAGCGTGGGTAGAGCTCATTAATTGAAGCCTCATTTGTTGAGGCTTTGATGGAGTTGCCTTTAGATCCCTCGTTTGACTTTGTAATCCATGTGCTTTGCTCCTATCGAAATGTTGTCTTTGAGTCAATGTTATTGTGCATAAAAAATGCAGGTTGCGATAGTATTTGAAGAGTGATGGAGTAGCTATTAAGCGTAAGAACCATTGAAGCCATGGTTGGTCTGTCAGCTACATTTTCTTGAATACACAGTAACCAAATGTGGATGCATCTCATAATTTCAGTTGTTGTGCTTGGCCGTATTGTTAGATCCACAATATTTGAAGCAGTTCCCTCTCTCCAGTTTTTCTATGCCTACAATATATAATTTAGATGGGCAAATAAAATTTCAGATAAAAAAAAAAAAAAAAACACACCTATCAGAATTATGATAATTCCTATGCTTTAATTTACTGGTGCCATAGTCATAGGACATGAGAAATGAACCCAAGCATGATTGTACTTACATAGCTTAGAAGATCCTCCGCATTCTCTCCATTTCTGAAGCAATTGTTCTTCTGTCTACTCACTATTTCCAACACTAACACACCGAAACTAAAGACGTCAGACTTTACAAAGAATTGTCCATGCATTGCATACTCTAGAGCCATATATCCACTACATGTCAACATCAATAATATTAGTTTAATTTGGATATTGTTAGTTTTCCTTAATTGATTTTCAGAATGAGTTAAATCTTGGTTAGAATTTTGATATTGTTTATTTGGTACAAAGTAAACATCATATATATCTCCCCTCCAAAGATACTTACTAGGTCCCAACAATTCCACTTGTATTTCCTTGAGTTTGATCCAATAAAAACAATCTTGTAATGTCAAAATCTGAAATTTTCGGGTTCATTTATGCATCTAAAATAATGTTGCTAGCCTTAAGATCACGATGAATAATACGAAGTCGAGAATCTTCATGAAGATAAAGAATTCCCCGAGCAATGCCTCCAATGATCTTGTAATGCCTTTGCCAATCCAAATGTGCACGCTTGATTGGATCTATATCTCGAAGCAAGTATGTGATTCATGAAGTTATGTGGACGCAACCCAAAAGAAATATAACCAACATGATCTAAGGTTAAAATAAAAGTGCAAACATACCAAGAAGGAAGTGATCAAGATTTGTATTTGGCATAAACTCATATATCAAAAG
Organism: Alnus rubra; assembly: GCA_028654335.1. Taxonomy (NCBI): domain Eukaryota; kingdom Viridiplantae; phylum Streptophyta; class Magnoliopsida; order Fagales; family Betulaceae; genus Alnus; species Alnus rubra. The sequence continues at coordinate 59,680 of JAJPGS010002257.1, read as the reverse complement.
TCTTTCATCTTTTTCCAAGCAAAAGCCTAGGAGCCTAACTAGATTACGGTGTTGAAGCTTGGCAACTAATAGTACCTCATTTTTAAGTTCTAAATCTCCTTGTCCAGAATTCTTTAATAATCTTTTTATAGCTATAATTTGTCCATTAAAAAGCCTACCCTGTTAATATATAAGAACCGAGAGCATATGTAACTATCAAGGAAGTTGAAAAGTAACATGTTTTTACTGATAAGTGGTACCCTTCTCGATAAGATTATATTAAATCACCTTGTAAACGGCACCAAATCCACCTTGCCTGAGCTTATTCGCTTTAGAAAAGTTATCTATAGCGACTCTAATAGTGCCGAAGTCGAATTGCAAGGATTCCACGCTACTAATCACATCATCTTCAACAGCTTCACATGAGGAAAACAAAACTTAAATGAATCAATTAGGTCCATTATTTAAGAAGAGTAACACAATTTTAATTTTGCATGCAACAACAACGGGCTTAATTTCCAATACCAATGATCGATTGAAATAAAGTTTTCAAATACCAAATGACACTGGTGTCTATTAAATGTAATATTTCCTGTCAGCTTTATTGGAACTTTCTAATTCAATCTACTTGAGGTGAGCCAACTGATATATAAGTATTTCCCAAATTATGTCACGTTATATGCTAATATATGCTAGAAAAACTTGACTCGTAATAGCAACGAAATCTTACTCCCAATACTGTGCCTATTACTTATCGAAGCACATGCATGCACCTCTGCGATATTAACGGGGCCTAATTTTTTGAATAATAAATAACAAAACCAAACTTTTACTTACTTTCAAGTTTCTCTCTTCTTGGCCTCCTCTTTACTCTGAAATATACGCATGACTAGTACCACAAAGGCTGCAATTGGCACAATTATAATGATGATAGTCCTAGATGTGTTCCTGTCGCTACCTGCAAAAATAAAAAAATAAAAAATAAAAAATCTGTTCTCATTAGAAGATTCTTAAAGGTTTGGGTTCTAATCTTAGTACGTAGCATAAATAACTTTAAAGTATTTGGCGTAATTAAACAAATACATTAACATAAGATCATATCTCATTCAGATTCTAATGAGTGAAAAAGATAGCCCAACTGTTCAAGTGTAAACAACTGCATCTTATGACCTCATAATTTGTTATGTTATAAGCATAATGGCATATATGGGTACCTTTGGTTGTATTGGTGGTGGAGGAAGAGATACTGGTGGTACTTGTTAGGGAAATTATCATCCCCTAGGCAAATGGGCCTATACCCGAACCAGGGCCCAGTTAATGTTGCTGGCCCAACTTGACCCGCTCAGTCATTAAGGCTTAACAGAGTCTTATTAACACCTTGAAGGCTATGTTTGGAACACATGGAATAAATACATTATCCCAAGAGGAGTAAGTGTCCCACTCTCCCACTCAACCTCTATCTCATCCCACTAAGAGTCCCACTCAGCCATGACATGAAGGTGGAATAATGTGGTTGAGAATTATGTGCTTATAAATAGGCTCCTATCCCAGGTACAAAATACATTCTGAATATATGCTGAAAATATACTAAACTCTCGACTCTCAATACTCTTCAAAATGGCCCACTGACTTAGGCATCGGAGAGGGGACGTCGGGAGACCCCCCCTCTGACGCATTGTTTGTTCTTTCTTGCAGATTATGAAGAACACGGCGAATCAAAGATCTACACGTCACCGCCCAGTTAATGTTGCTGGCCCAACTTGACCCGCTCAGTCATTAAGGCTTAACAGAGTCTTATTAACACCTTGAAGGCTATGTTTGGAACACATGGAATAAATACATTATCCCAAGAGGAGTAAGTGTCCCACTCTCCCACTCAACCTCTATCTCATCCCACTAAGAGTCCCACTCAGCCATGACATGAAGGTGGAATAATGTGGTTGAGAATTATGTGCTTATAAATAGGCTCCTATCCCAGGTACAAAATACATTCTGAATATATGCTGAAAATATACTAAACTCTCGACTCTCAATACTCTTCAAAATGGCCCACTGACTTAGGCATCGGAGAGGGGACGTCGGGAGACCCCCCCTCTGACGCATTGTTTGTTCTTTCTTGCAGATTATGAAGAACACGGCGAATCAAAGATCTACACGTCACCGGACTGAAAATTGTTCTAACAGTTTGGCGCCGTCTGTGGGAAACGACAAATTGTTTCTTGCAAAAAATAAATAAATAAATTCAGAATGGTGACTTACGATCAGATCATGTCTCTCATCAACAAAAGCGGATTCGCATGGATCTGGGCTTACATGCAGCAAATCTGACACCGAATCGATTTGGTCAACTTGGGCAGCGGTTATTCGGGACTCAACTGGTACTATTACTCATTGTTCCTCGCTCATCAGCCCTCCCTGCACAGCAGTTTATGGAGAAGCGCTTGCTGCCCTTCTAGCTACAAACCTGGCTCTCTCTCTCTTGATGCACCTTCTTTCATTTTAGAAGGGGATTTCACTATTGTCACTCTGGCTCTTCAGAATCCTTCGATTACACAAGATTGGCGTATTGCTTCTATTGTTTCTCATATTCATTCTCTCATTCCCACCACAACTAGCTGGTCTGCTAGTTCTGTCAACCAAAGTGCAAACTTCTGTGCCCATCATGTGGCAAACTGGGCCGCGACTTGACTTCATTCTTTCTTATGTTTCTGATTCCTTTTCCCCTTGATTAGGAAAAGCTGTTTCATCTTCTGTTCTAGTTCTTTAATGTTTGTACTCTTTTTCTCTTGTACTTAAATAAAAATAAAAAAAATAAAAATAAATAAATAAATAAATAAAAATCCATTTGTTGTACAGACCACGTATGAAGCTGTTTAAACTTTAAACATTCATTCATTGAGATAATCTGGATTGAAGCTTAGTAGTTGTATTTTTCATCCAATATATAATATTAAATATTTGAGTCTTGTCATAAAAGTTTATCAGTGCAATATTTGAATCTGTGAAAGCTAAAGCTTATAGGCTCCGTTTATTTTAATATAAAATATTTTTTATATTTTTAAGTATTTAGTGCAACAAAAAACAATATTCAACGGAATAATTTTCTATTTAACTGAAAAAACCTCTTAATTTTTAGAAAATAATTTACGGTTTTTAGAATTTAAACTTCTCATTTTTGCACGTACATTTATGGGAATCTGCCACCCTCAGCCATTGGAGTTTGTTGATAACCCGAATCAATAGTCGAAGGTCCTCGAATTTAGGATCCGGTCGCCGAAATCTAGCATAGTGGCCGGAATCTGGCACCATTGTCAGATTTTGGCAAAGATGCCCTATTTCGGCAATCTTGTCACTCGTCATTTTTCATCGTTAGTATTTTTTTCGTAGTAACCAAACACCGAAAAATATTTTCAGGAAAATCATTTTTTCTGAAAAATAATTTCGTTGAAAATATTTTCCGACAAAAACATTTTATGTCGAAACAAACGGAACACTAGCTTCTTTATCCCCACTACACTTTTTTACATCATCTATTTAGATATTTTTTATGATCCCTCTTTAAATGATTTTCATAGATTTATTGCTACATGCTTAATTTATCATTTGAATAATGAAAATTTTGTTTGTCTAATACTATATATTACTGTCTTACTAATGCAAGATAGGACCGATATTTGTGTGGATTTATTTATGTACGTGTCTTTTTGTTTTCATCTTAAAAAAAGATTTTATTTTTCCTTTTTCATTAATACTCTGTTTGTTTTGGCGTAAAATGATTTTTGGAAAATGATTTCGGTATTTTTCGGTGTTTGGTAGGGGCGAAAATAATGGTCAACCGAAAAATGATTTCCGTTTGACCAAAAATGCTTAATAAATTTTGAAAAATGATTTACGCTTTTTAAAAACGTAAATCATTTTTCATAGATGGTAGACATAGTCGACTCTCTTTTAAACAACGCAATCGACCTTTACGTTCAAGCAGTTCATTATCGCCGGGTTCCGACAAGCTAGATTCCGACATTGGTCGGTGCCGAAATCCGACAAATTATGCCGGATTCCGGCGGTACAGTGCCAGATTTCAGCTAGGCTGGCCAGAATCTGGCCGGAGTCGCCGGATCTCCAACTATCTGGCCGGGATACTGGCTGGATTCGACCGTTCTGGCCCAAACTCTGGCCAGTCCGGCAGGATCTCCGGCCATCTGGGTGGGATACTGGCCGGATTCGGCTTGGATCCGACTAGAACGACCGGGATCTTGGACATATCCGGCCGTTCTGGCCGAATCTCCGGCCAGGACAGCCGGCTTCCGATCAACTAGTTGGGATCCGACCGTTTTGTGTCGTATTCCGGCAAAGATCGCCGGAATTCGGCACAAATGGCCTGATTCCGGCCACGTTTGCCGGAATTTGTGTGAAAAATATTTTTATATTATTTTATATTAATATTTTTTTTTGTGAATGAAATATAATTTTTTAAAATTAATATGATTAAATTAAAATATAAAAAATATTTGTAATTTTCCGTACGCGCCAAACACCGAAAAATGATTTCGAAGAAAAATATTTTTTTGAAAAATGACTTCCCTGAAAATATTTTACGACAGAAATCATTTTACACCGAAACAAACGGAGCATAAGATTATGTTTTCTTTTCCTATTAGGATTTGTTTCATAAAATTTTTACTAAAACAAAAAATTTGAAAGTTTTTAATTTTTTAATATTTTAATATTTTTTTTTTATTAAGAGGGACACATGTTGCGTTTTTATTGTACTGACATGGTAACCTAACGGTTTCTGTTAAGTTTGTGGATGGAAAACGATTTCATGAAGTAATTTGTAATTTTTGCTTACCACATGGTCTTTACAATTATTTTTTATATCACATTAAGTGATTTGTAATTTAGGTCAACCACACGGACCAATAGTACAATTTTCTCTTAAATTGAATCGTAGAAAATGAATCGTTTGAGAATTGCGATTTTAACAAGGAGAAAATTACATTTTCAAATCGTAGGTAATGAAGTGATTTTTTGAAAACGCAGAATTTTAAAGGCTAACCTGCGATTTTGTCAAACGCTTAACTGCGTTTTTAAAAATCATTTTTTCAAATCGCACATTTTAGGGTGTGTTTGGGATTGTGATCTCGTAGACAAAATATGCGATTTTAAACCAAATCCCAGAAAATAAATCGTTTGAGAATTGCATTTTTAAAAAATTGCGATTTCAAAATGAAAAAATCGTTTTTTCAAATAGCAGAAATATGAGTGTTTTTTTTTTTTGAAAATGCAGAATTTTAAAAATTAACTTGCGATTTTAAATGCCAAACTACAATTTTACCAAACACTTAACTGAATTTTTAATTTTTTTTTTTTTTAAAAAAAAAATCATCACTTATTTTAAAATCGCAATTTTTGAATCATACTATTTTTTAAATCCAAATCCAAACTAACCTTGATCTCTGAAATCCGGTGGATTGAGAAAGAATTCAGAAGTGGCGGAGGACAAGCCACGTACGAGGCCGAAACGTGAGGATTGGGATTTCCAGCACATTGCCGGAGAGTGAGATCCCAATCCGTGGACCACGGGCACTACTTTCTTCGATAGAATATTTATTTAGGCAGTAGGCATGTGTGCATAACCAAATTAAAAGTTTAAAGAATAGTTTGAGGAGTATTGAAACTTTACCGTAAATTAATATAATGTGGCGTGGATAAGGTTAGCAAATCAAAGTCCCTACAGATTGCTTTAAATACAAAAGCAATAATTGAAGATGATAAGCACAATTCTTATACAATAATTACACAATAATTATAATGTATTCATTTTCTTGATATATCACAATTGTTGTGCAACTAACATATCTTTACACAAACACATTTTTTATATCTGTTCTCTTGTATTTATTTATTTTTTATGAGCATATATGTACTTTTTTATTTTATTTTTATTTCATTTAGTTGATATACCATAAACAAGAATCAATTTTTATTAAAAAACAAATTGAAAGTTGATAAACTGTCAAAATAAACAAAACAAAATAAAAATATTGTAATATATAACATTGCTCTTTACTAAATATCCCTCCTTTATTCCCCTCAACTTTAGTAAAAAAAATAAAATTGAATAAAATAAAAAACTTGCAAGCATAGTTGAATCGTACTGGGTCGTGACCTGGACTAAGTTATTGCCTTAGGACAATGGATTCAATCAACAAGTTGTCGGTTGAATTTATAGCTATGGTAATTAAATAATAAAATATGCATTCTTAATTGTAGCTTCAACAAAACCCTAGCGTGGGTAGAGCTCAGTAATTGAAGCCTCATTTCTTGAGGCTTCTACGGAATCGCCTTTAGATCTTTCGTCTGACTTTGTAACCCATGTGCTTTGCATCAATCGAGATGTTTCTGAGTCAATGTTGTTGTGCATAAAAAATGCAGGCTGCGAGGGTACTTGGAGAGTGATGGAGTAGCTATTAAGCATAAGAATTACTGAAGTCATGGTTGGTCTGTCAGCTACATTTTCTTGAACACATAGTAGCCCAATGTGAATGCATCTCATAATTTCAGTTGTTGCACCTAGCCTTATTGTAGGATCCACAATATTTGAAGCAGTTCCCTCTCTCCAATTTTTCCATGCCTATAATATATAATTTAGATGGGTAGATACAATATCAGGAAAAAAAAAATTGTTAGAATTATGATAATTCCTATGTGTCCCGTTCCATAGTCATAGAACAAGAGAAATGTGCCCAAGTATGATTGTACTTACATAGCTTAGAAAATCCTCCACATTCTCTCCATTTCTGAAGCAATTGTTCTTTTGTCCACTCACTATTTCCAACACTAATACACCGAAACTAAAGACATCAGACTTTACTGAGAATTGTCCATGCATTGCATACTCTGGAGCCATATATCCGCTACATGTCAACATCAATAATATTAGTTTAATTTGGATATGGTAATAGAGCTTTCCATACTTCAAAATTGTTAGTTTTCCTGGATTTTCGGAATGAGTTAAATCTTGGTTAGAACTTTCATATTGTTTCTTTGGCACAAAGTAAACATCATATCTAACCTCCAAGGATACTTACTAGGTTCCAACAATTCTACTTGTATTTCCTTGAGTTTGATCCAATAAAAACAATCTTGCCATGCCAAAATCTGAGATTTTCGAGTTCATTTCTGCATCTAAAAGAATGTTGCTAGCCTTAAGATCACGATGAATAATACGAAGTCGAGAATCTTCATGAAGATAAAGAATTCCCCGAGCGATGCCTCCTATGATCTTGTAGCGCCTTTGCCAATCCAAATGTGCACGCTTGATTGGATCTATATTTCGGAGCATGTGATTCATGAAGTAAGATATGTGGAGGCAACTCACAAGAAACCAACATAATCTAAGGTTAAAATAAAAGTGCAAACATACCAAAAAGGAAGTGATCAAGGCTTGTATTTGGCATAAACTCATATATCAAAAGCCTTTCATCTCTTTCCAAGCAAAAGCCTAGCAGCCTAACTAGATTACGGTGTTGAAGCTTGGCAACTAATAGGACTTCATTTTTAAATTCTATATCTCCTTGTCCGGAATTCTTCGATAATCTTTTTATAGCTATAATTTGTCCATCAGAAAGCCTACCCTGTTAATATAAAACAACAGAGAACATATGTAACTATCAAGGAAGTTGAAAATTAACATGTTTTTACTGATAAATGGTACCCTTGTCCATAAGATTATATTAAATCACCTTGTAAACATCACCAAATCCACCTTGCCCGAGCTTATTTGCTTCAGAAAAGTTATCTGTAGCAACTCTGATAGTGCTGAAGTCAAATTGCAAGGATTCCACGCTTCTAATCTCATCATCTTCAACAGCTTTACATGAGTAACAAGTCAACGCTTAAATGTATCAATTAAGTAGGTTAATTATTTAAGAAGAGTAACACAACTTAAATATTGCATACAACAGCAACGGGCTTTCCAATGCCGGTGATTGAAATAAAGTTTTTCAAATACCAAATGACACACTTGTGTACGTCTACTAAACGTAATATTTACTGTTAGCTTTATAGGAAGTCACTTCTGACAGAAATTTCTAATTCAATGTAATTTAGGATTGATATATAAGTATTTTCCAAATTATGTCACGTTATATATATGCACCTTTACTCGTAATAGCAACGAAATCTTACTCCCAACATTGTGCCTATTACTTAGTTATCGAAGCACATGCACCTCTACGATATTCACGAGGCCTAATTTTTTGAATAATAAATAACAAAACCAAACTTTTACTTACTTTCAAGTTTCTCTCTTCTTGGCCTCCTCTTTACTCTGAAATATACGCAGAAGGAGATGACTAGTACCAGAATGGCAGCAATTGGCACAATTATAATGATGATAGTCCTAGATGTGTTTGTCTCGCTACCTGCAAAAAAAATAAAAAATAAATATCTGTTCTCATTAAAAGATTCTTAATGGTTGGCTTCGGATCTGGAGAATTAATCTTAGTAGAAATTATTTGGATGAATTAAATAAATACATTAACATAAGATCAAACATCATTCAGATTCTAATGAGTGGATAAGATAGCCCAATTGTTCAAATGTGAACATACATTAACATAAGATCAAACATCATTCAGATTCTAATGAGTGGATAAGATAGCCCAATTGTTCAAATGTGAACAACTGCATCTTATAACAATGGCATAATGGCATGGGTACCGTACCTCTTGTTGTATTGGTGTTGGTCAATGGTGGAGGAGGAGATACTGGTGGTGCTACTGGAGACGATGGGGGTGACGCAGGCGCTGTCAAGGTATAGAACTGGTAGACCTCAAATCTCATACTACAGCTGGGACTAATGACTCTCCCACCTTGCTTCCCATCACAACAGTTTGGAATACCTTGGAAAGTCCCATCTAAACAATTGTTGCATTCTAGCTCAGGCAAATCAGGTGTGCACTGCACAAGTGCATATAATGTTTGAAAGTTTGGTGCCGTTGCGTTTCCTGCTGCAAACTTACGAAGAGAACCACCTGCTACAGCTTTACTTCTTAGGTTTTCCAACAATTTCCTAAGATCATCTTTGAATTGATCGTAATTTGCCGATACGTTGTTCGGGTTCCACATATAGAAACTTGGATCAGTTTCCTTTACGCCCAAAATGGAGCGATTTGAGTATCGCAACATACAGTAGTCGAACCATCCAATTGCCTCCTTCTGATTGGGACAGAGCTGCTTGAGAAGAGACGTAGCGTTATTGAGGCAACTACGGCAAACATCTGGATTAACATCTCCTCTGCAAAGTCCAATTGCAGATACTTGGTCCGAGTTTTGGCCATAAGAGGAATTGTAGAAGCCATGGTCAATTTCTGTGATGGAGGAGAGGGAGGAGAGGAGGTGGTTGAGGTTTCTCTCATAGGTACTGTTGGCGGTGTAGTTTCCATTGTTGTCTATACAGAAATGATAAAGGAAGTCTGTCGCTTGTGCTACTGCTTGAGCAGTGAGTAAGAAGATGGCAGAGAGGAAGAAAAGTAATCTAGAGGAAACCATAATTGCCTTGCGTTCCGTGAAATGAGCCTTTAAGATTATTTAAAAAGAAAATAATATTGGTGAAGATTATGAATTGAAATATTCAACCTTTTCTTTTTTCCGATTATTGAATTGAAATATTCAACCTTTTCTTTTTTCCTTCTCGATCTGTTTCTAGAAAGTTGTCAGTAGTCTTTAAAGCTGTTGGTGCCATTTCAGACTAAAGTAAAAGAAGAGTTATGTTGGCGGCCTGATCAAACTTTTTAGTAGTTGATTTTTGTTTTTTGATTTTTGAGTGATATAAAGGTAAAAATAAGTTTGAATATTGATTAAAGTTATTTATTAATGCTTTTAATTTCTTTTGCTAAAAAAAAAAAGTTGCCCCTTATTTATTAGTTATTCTTAACATATAGAAATTCCAAATCAAAAGTCCCTTATTTACAAGAAATGATGTTATACAGCTTACAATTAATTTACGTTAATTAAGTTTGATTTTTTAGATGTACAGTTTTTTGGTAGACTAACCATCGAGCACAATTTTTATTTTTTTTTCTTAACAAAAGATCTGCATATTTCATTGATCAAAGATTATGAGTATAAAACTCTTACATCACAAAGCATAAATCTCTGAAAAATCATAATTAAAATGTTTATGAGATTACATGGTCATAGATGCAAAAAAAATTCTTACAATAAAAAGTTATCCATGACTTTCATCTTCTGCTAACGTATGTACAAAAATAATTAAAAGAGTAGATCTGCTCCGAGTAGACTAGATCTAAGATAAAGATAATCAAATATTCTAGAAAAATTTATTTAAACTGGCGGTAAGAGATAACCCCTCGCACCTAACTAACGACCTTCATCCCATAGATCGCCTATGACAGCAGATTTAAAGAAAAAAAAAAAAAAAAACCTCTTATTCAAAGCAAAAACATAACTAGCAAACAACAGCAGCGGCCAGAGAGAAGATGCACGACATAACATGGAGGTAGATGGACGGAAACATAGCGGAAAAGTCAAAATTGCTTATCTGGTCAAAGATACCTACAAACAAAAGAAAAAACCAAAATAGGAGAGAGAGAGTAGCTAGGAGCAAGAAATAACTAGAAAGAGAAAAAGAGAGGAGGAGGAAGCAGATCTGTTTCCTTCTCTTCTTATATCTGTTTTCTTAAAAGTGAAGTTAGGACATGCTTACCATTATGCACAACTTAAGATAATTAACTTTTGAAGAATTAGTGAAGTTAAAATAGGCCAAAAAAAAAAAAAAAAAAAAAAAAAAAAAAAAACCCAACGAGTAAGGATTTCTCCTAAGTTCACGATTTGCTTATCCTTTAAACTCTCGCCAATCCGTTGGCAATTTAAAAATGTATATATATATATATATATGTACTTTCTTTTAGTCTACGTTTGTCCATTCAACTGCTAGTCTGCTAGCTGTATACTTTAATATTTCTCCATTAATTGATCCACCAAGTTGTTTCGCATGCGTTGAATAATGAAAGCTTAGTTTTCCAGTTGATTGAAGACAGAAGTGGTCGAGGAGAAGCCACGTACGACGCGGAAACGTCCTCGCCATTATCCATGGTCCATGCCCCATGGACACTACTTTCTTCGCGGGCCAAACACTTGAAGCAGCAGTCCAGTACGCGTTTCCTATTAATGCGGTCAAGGGGGTGCCGGTGGAAGGAAAATGCTAAAAATACAATTCTATTTAAATTATTGCATAACTCTAAGGTACAATGAGATGTGATTCATTGTGCGGGCATCACCCTAATGTAGCTTGGGATTGTACAATAATTAAGGTGAGGTTGTTTGTGAATCAAGGCCCGCCGGTGGAATGGAAGAAAGTCAAATTCGTCTGCCAAATGTACACCAAAAGTACGTTGTCATAATTCTCGGTTAAGTATCTTTGTGTGTCTGTCGACCGGGTTTTATATTGTCTTAAAATATGAGTATAATACTGTATAAATTTACTCCAACTCCATTTATTTAATTAAATAAATAAGTTCTCCCAATTTTGATACACCATATTTAATTAGGCAGATGATTCCAACTAATATAACCCATTTAATAAACAAGCCTCGTTGAATTGACTTAATCCTACACAACTCGCATAAACGGTTTAATTATCAAAACATTCAATTATTGAGCATGAAAATGTAATTTTATACAAAAATATTGGCATGATATATAATTTCTAATTATTGAACATGAAAATGAACTATACAACCGAAGTTATATCTTTACCATTAAGAATGAATGAGACTAACGAAATTTTTTTGTCTTAGACTTTAGGGTTTTATTTTTTTCATCATGAAAATTGAAAGGATAATAGTTAAATTGAAAGTTAAAAGAACATTTCTAACCCCAAATATTCCAATAACAATAATAAGCGTGAGCACTAATTAAAAAAAAAATTGTTAATTAAAAAGTGCAATAAAAATGATAATATTATCTCCCCAATAACCAAAATTAAAGATTTCAAATGATTTTAGGGTTGCTAAATTTGTTAAATAGGCCAAAACTTTCTAACCATTTCATACTTGGGTACACAAAATAGCCATGAAAAAAATTCATTAACAAATGTTATTAAAAAATAGATTGAAAGAGAACCAAAATTTGATCTATATAAAATAATTTTAATCTGTGACATGTAGTATCTAATGCTTTTTTTGTCGTTTAATTTGATCTACCCAACGGCGTGCCACCATAGGGCATAAATAAAAAATTGTTTGAAATTTAATGAATTCTTTTATAACGTACCTTTATGTTCTTTCTTTATTTGTTTATTTTTCATTATTATTATTAATATTTTTTGCTATTCTTTGCTCAGAGGTTTTGACAAAAGCTTTTTGAAATAAGTATAATGTAGTCATTAAAAAGATGTGTGACAATTAGAAGATGAATAGTTAAACATAAAACTTCATAAAGGAACCTTCTTAAGCTCAAATATTTAAATGACAATAATAAGCATTAACACTAAAGAAAAATTGTTAAATAGTGCATTAAAAATAAGAATATTATCTCTCTGATGACCAAAATTTAACATTTTGAATGACTTTAAGGTGGCTAAAATTGTTAAATAGACAAAAACTTTCCAACAATTTCATACATGAGTGCATATACTTTTTATGAAAAAATCACCCATAGCACAGGTTATAGGCAATATAGGTAATGGTGAATGGCAATCGAATAGACTCATGGGTCCAGGCCTGAAATCCAATACACTCAACTCTTGTTGCATAGCCCTTTAAGCTGAATGGACCTCAAGTGAATTTCCCAAAGATTTGAATGAAGAATTCTTTTTACTTCCATTAAGCATTAGCGAGGATATAACTCACTGATTGAAGCCTCATTTGTTGAGGCTTGGAATGATTTGTCTGATGACATGTCTGATTCAACGGTGGTGTGCATAAAATATGCAGGCCGTGAGGGCACCAATAAAGTGATAGAATGACTATTAAGCATGAGAACAATGGAAGCCATGGTTGGTCTATCACCTACATTTTCTTGAACGCATAGCAATCCTATATGGATGCATCGCATTATTTCAGATGTTGAAATAGCTCTCAAGGTGGGATCGATAAGATTTGATGATGTGCCTTCCCTCCAATTTCGCCATGCCTGCAAGAGAATTACATGGGCAAGACATAATATCACTATTAATTTTGCCACAATTATTGGCAAAAGGAAGATTTACCCAAAGATAATTAAGCATACTTACATAGCTAAGAAGATCTTCTAAATTTTCCCCTATACGGAAATAACTATTTTTCTGCCCAGACACAATCTCTAGAATTAATACACCGAAGCTAAAGACATCAGATTTTATTGAAAAGTGTCCATGCATTGCGTATTCTGGAGCCATATATCCACTGCATGAGAACATCAGTAATAGCATTGTTATTTGAATGTCAATAGATATGTTACAAAATTTTTAATTGGTTTTTCATGTTTAGCTACTTAAGATAAACAAAATAAAAACCATTTAAATCAAACCAAGTCAGCTGGTTTGAAATTAATGTGAAGAATAACATTACTCTTTGACAGATTCTCTTAATTGATTCTAGCTAGTTATAGGAGAATAAGACATTTGATAGGCTTTCTATCTTCCAACAAAACATAAGTTACTCATATGACAGATAATACGAAGCATGCAATCTAATTGTTAATTTTGTATTGATTTTGTTAGGATACTTACTAAGTTCCAACGATTCTTCTCGTATTTCCATGAGTTTGATCTAGCACAAACAATCTTGCCATGCCAAAATCCGCAATTTTGGGATTCATCTCTGAATCTAATAAAACGTTGCTAGTTTTGAGATCACGATGAATAATACGAAATTGAGAATCTTCGTGAAGATAAAGAAGTCCTCGAGCAATGCCTACTATGATTTTGTAACGCTTCTCCCAATCCAGATGCAAACGTTTGATTGGATCTATATATTCATTCAAATTTATCAATCTATTGAACAATAAAGAGATATCCAATTGTCTTCAACAAGAAATTCAATCTAAAATAAAAACACATTATGAGTAGAATCCAACATTTAAACAGAAGTATTTTAAATATACCAAAAAGAAAGTGATCGAGGCTTGCATTAGGCATGAGCTCATAGATGAGAAGCTTTTCATTTCCTTCCAAGCAAAAACCTAAGAGCCTGACTAAATTACGGTGTTGAAGCTTAGCCATTAGCAAGACCTCATTCTTAAATTCTTGATCACCTTGTCCGGAAACACTAGACAACCTTTTCACAGCTATTTCTTGTCCATTCGAGAGCATACCCTGAAGAAAAGCATATTGAATATATTATATGTAACCCTTAAGAATCCAAGATTAAAGAATGATATATTATATAATTATATGATATCAAATTACCTTGTAAACAGCACCAAATCCACCTTGCCCAAGCTTATTTGCATCTGAAAAATTCTCTGTAGCAACTCTAATTGTAGGAAAGTCGAATTGCAATGATTCAGCACTAATTATTTCATCCACAGCTTCACAGGAGGAACAAGTCAATACATTTAAATTAGACATTGCAAAATTTGTACCTTGAAAATCAATTTAATATTTTTTATACCCAATATTGTGTAGAACTAACTTATGAATTAAGTAGCATATATATATAGTACTAATTATCTGATTTGGTTTATTTTTATATTTTATAGAATTAAAATCCTTAGTATAAATAGGACGAGAAACCCATTAATTTTTAACTTACTTTCAGCTTTCTTCCTTCGCTTTTTCACTCTTAAATGGATACAGAGGCAGATGCAGATTACTAAGACTACAAAAACAACCACCGCCACAACTATAATGATAGTTCGAGATGAGTTACTCTTCTTCCCTGCAAAAGCTATAAATCTGTCTCAATAAAGTATTCTGAATTTCAAATTTATCATAATTTGTAAATAATTTTACAATCAGAAATTGAGCAGGTGTGAAACCAACCCCACCTTCCTCCTAAAAGAAAACCAAAGAAAAGCCGAAGGCATGAATATATATTTAAAAAAATAGCTCACTTGGAGAAGTTGTCGTGTGAATTGATGACAATCACTCCTTTTTTCTTTTTTCTTTTCGGTTATTTGCTATGTTCTAATCAAGATGGCACACCGGGAGGTTTGGTAATAAGTGAGAATATTGTAAAACCCATATGATCAATTTGGTGTTGGCCGGATGCATGGAGTATATATATATGTAGGAGAAAGTGATTCTTGTAAGTGAATTTTATCAAAATAAATCTCTTTTTATGAATCTTCCAAAATATGATCAAATATGATCCCTCCGATCTCTTGTATAGTAAGAATTTAACGCATTATGATTTTAAGTATTTCACATTATTTAAGCATATTATTAACTATATGTATAAAAGCTGTTAGACACCTTTCCTTACAAGTTGATAATTTTCAACGTGAATTGTACTTGAAGAGTACAGCGGTTTGTGTCAGCATCTCACTAATTATCATGCTGATAGAAAAGTTATTCAATCTAAAAGTGATGGCCGGTTGAACTTCAATACCATCATTGTTTTGACAAAACAATATCTATCAAACACGTGGTAAATATCCGTCATACTTTTGACTACATTCACAGCCAAACAGTGTACGATACATGTTTATGACGCATTTTGCATCCAATTTGATGATCGGGATAAAGATCATACACTGGTGGTGAATCCCAATCTACTAAAATATCAAAATTTAAATTCTGCTTCAAGACTTCCTTTTTTGGATGTCTAGAAAATTTGGATCGCTAAATCCCACAAGACGTAGATTACGTTGCTTTGCCGAAACTATCAATACAGCAATTGTAGGATAAATATTGTACGTTTCAGCCTATGGAACTAATCATGTGACTGTCAATGCAACAACTTGTTGGGTTAAAACTTGTGTAATGAGTATGAAGAGCTAGGGGAGACGGCCGGAGCTTGGTAAAACGGCAAGATTTAGGCCTTCAAGGCTTATTATGTAGGCTTTTATGGAAAAGTTTGCATATTATATATATTTGTCCATGAAAATAGAATAAAGGAGGAGAATGGAAACCATACCTTCTCCCGGCGGAGGAGGAGATGATGATGATGGCGGCCGTACAGCGGGAGTAGTGTCATAGAACACGTTGTCCTCATACCTTAAGTTACAGCTGGGTGTAAGAACTCTCGCTCCAGCCGCGTCATCACAACATTTTGGAAGATATCCGATAGTCTGATTTAGGCAATTGATGCATTCTTGCTCTTCCAAGTCAGGAGTGCACTGCAAGAGTGCATATATATTAAAGTATGTGGAGTTGGCAGCTCCAATTGCAAGCTTTCGAATGGAGTCACCAGATGCAGCTTTACTTCTTAGGCTATCCAGCAAATTCCGACGAACTTGTTTGAACGTCCCACTCCCGTCCGTGACATTTAACGTGCTGTATAGAGCTCTCAAAGGCTTAAGTTCCATAACACCAAATATGGAGTTGTTGGAGAATCGTACTGTACAATTCATATACCACATGATGCCCTCCTTCTCGTTTGGACATAGCAATAAGAGCTCGTGAGCAGACATATTGACACAGCTACGGCAGTTACTTGCCGTAAGGTCTCCTCTGCAAAGCGCAACTGCGTTAACTTTGTCGGAGTTGTCTCCGGCGGAGAAATTGTAGAACCCATTATCGATTTGGTTTTTAGAAGAGAGGGAGGAAAAGAGGCTGTTGAGGTTTTCCCTGTAGGTACGGGTACCGTTACTGGTAGAACACTGGTAGAGCACGTAGGGATCTCGCTGCGCAATGGTGGGCTTAACAAGGTGCATAAGGATGCCATAGAAAAAGAAGGACAGTAGTACTCTTGAAGAGCCCATTCTCACTGTCCTTCGATGTATTCTCTATCTGCAATGGGAAAGATTATAATCTAGCATATCCCCTATACGCAGTGCACGCTGCTAAGGAGTAAAATGATGCTGCAACTTGCCACCAAGTTCCAAGAAGCCCATGGTTTTGTATATCATCCAAATGGAATCCAATAATGCATGTGAAAACATTCAACTTGGCTTTCTTTATATATATTTATATTAGTAAAGCAAGGCAAGTGGATAATTTGGTGCGGTAGGGAGTAATTTTTTTTTTTTTTTTTGAAAAGGATATGCATGGAGTAATTCTAAATGCATATTAAGTGTTTATTAAAATATGAAGTGGCTTTTAAAATCACCATTTGATCAATCACACACTTAATAATAATTTTAAAAGTTACTTCATTTTTTTATAGACACTTAATATATACTTATATGATATTTAAAATTACTCGGACGCATTGGCTCATGGCCAGATACGTTTAATTATTGGCAATTTAAGTACTTATTAATTTGATATATTATTGCCTTCTCAATCATTTTGTCTGAGTGATCTCAGTGACTTCTCAGATAATTAATAATTACCTATAAATTTCTAGTGATGTACGTTACCATTGGTATAACAGTACTTTGGGAGCACGTAGGTATCTCTCTGCGCAATGTGGGCTTAACAAGGTGCATAAGGATGCCATAGAAAAAGGACAGTATTCTCACTGTCCTTCAATGTATTAATTCTCTGCAATGGGGAAGATTATAATCTAGCATATCCCCTATATATACGTAGTGCACGCTGCTAAGCAGTAAATTAATAATGCTGCAACTTGCCACTAAAGTTCCAAGAAGCCCATGGTTATATATATATCATCCAAAAGGAATCCAATGATGTGAAAACATTCAACTTTGGCTTTCTTTATATATATTTAAAGTAGTAAAGCAAGGCAAGTGGATAAGTTGGTGCGGTAGGCGCCGTTGGTTCTTCGTCGCATACATTGAATTATTGCCAATTTAATTACTTATTAATTTGATTATTGCCTTCTCAATGATCATTTTGTCTATGTGAGCGATCTCAGTGAGTACTTCTCGGATAATTACTAATTACTCGTAAATTTCTAGTATTTCTCCTTGTTTTAAAAAAGAAGTTTTAATATTCAATTTAGCATGGGTGTGGCCGTAAGACTGTAATCGAATCGAGTATTGAATGTTTAAACTTGATTCGTTTAATTTTATTTTGAACACGAGCTGAACTCGAACTTAATTATTATCGAGCTAGATATAGCATGCTCAAACTTGATTTATTTATCTTTTGAGCAAAATTGAGCTAGCTTTTTCACGAGCTGTTCAATTAACGTATTCATTCCTTATATAAAGTAATTTTTATTATTTTTATTTCTTCATAAATTGAGAATAATCATTAATTAATTAATTATTATCAAGATTTTATCATTTGAGTTAATTAGATAAATGAACTCGAATCTTAAAATTAGATAATTTTTTTCAAAAATTTATTTTTTCTGTATGTGTCTTGTGTGCATGGCACAAGCTAAGCCACAAATGCATTTAATTGAAAAATGGTTTCAATTAATTTTTATGTTGCTTAAACTCATAGAGTTCATTTGGGAAAACATGCATTTGACATTGGAAGAGAAATCTACGCGTAAAACATGAATTCATTTGGGAAACATGCATCTACGGCACCGCCGTTGGTAAAGAGTACAATGTAGTCCTATCGGGCTCTTTCCTAGCGGTAGACATAAGTCATATCTAACACCGAGCCAAGTATAAATCTTTATCTCTATTTTTTTTACTTTCCTTTTAGTTATAAGTTTTTTGATCAGGCTAGGCACAAATGAAAGAGTCTGCGTTTAATTGAATACTGGTTTCAATTAATTCTATATTGCCTAAATTCTTAGAATTCATTTGGGAAACATGCATTTGACATTGGAAGATATATAACTAGCTCTACGAGTAAAACGCATGATTTTTATACGGAGATAGAAAAACAAAATATATACAGGAAAGTGGACAAGAAATATATAGGAAAATGAATCTGTGAAACTCACCATAGTCCTATAAATTCAATGATAAATTTGTAAATTTTTTGTACGAAGATGGATAAAAAATATACAGAATAACAAACATTTTTCAAAATATTTTCCTGACATCCTTTTCAAGTACATACGTAGCCGATTAAAAACGTCGGCACATGATTACCGGCCGGGAGAAAATCACAAAAAGAATTAGCGGCAAGATTGGACTATGAAGTCAGCTATCTTCACTTCTGGTGTAAATACAAACATATCCTAAACTGATCATGCCAACGATGCTGCCCACACGTACAGGGCAGCTTGCGTCTTGGCCATTTCGAATGGTTAATTAATGTCCAACAAACGGAATTAAAGTGCAGACTATCTTTCTAGCCTTTGGAAGATATTCAAATTGTTAAAAATTAATTTAATGTTAATCAGCTAGAGAGTCTTTTATCCTTTCAAATAATGCTTTCCTTTTTGAATAAACTAATTAAAGTGGTTTTATCTACTGTTTTTGCTACTTTTATATCCTTCCTCTTTCAATAATGACTGGTCGAGTTTGACCCTTTTTGTGTTTCGAACACGTTGTTGTGTACGTTTAGACACATGCTTCCGGCTTCATTGACTTAGAAACTTTTTGAGTCTAAAGCGTACACGATGCATGTGACGATGCACTTTTATATTTTTTAGCTAAAAGAAACATGGGGAGCACTGGAGCAGGAGGACTCCCTGGGTGGCGGCGCCATTAGTTTTGAAGAGGAAATCACACGGAAACGCGATGAGTACTGAATAACGTACGGGAAGAAACGGAGAATTGAGGGAATTAAATACGTTTTTTCAGCTTTAATAATGCTGTAATACGTTTTTTACTACTCGATCGATCGATCTGAGGTCATGCATGGAAGAATTTTCTCCTTATCCAAAACAATAAATTAGTAAATATCTGACTTGATTACACGTAAGTAATAGTCTGCCACCTATATATATATATATTTGTTTGTACTTTACCCAAGAAAAGGATGTGATAAAGTCTGAATTATTTCATTTGAAATTTTTTTTAAAAAAAAAAACTACAATATAATTTTTTTTTAAAAAAATGGTAAAGAATTTTTATATCAAAAATAAAACATCATTTGTTCATGCAAGAAAAATAACCCGGCCCAAAACTGAAGAAAAAAAAAAAAAAATTGGTGCTACTCTTTCTCTCTATACTTCAAAAGCGAGAGTCTGTCCTTTTTAAATGACCCAAAGTCGAGTGCAAATATCTATTAAAAAAAAAAAAAAAAAGGTAGTCGAGTGCAAACAAAACTAAAGAAGAGAGTAACTAGGAATGGGTCCCACGATTGTGACTTCACTCGATGAAAACCATATCATCAACCTTAACTTGAATTTCGATCCATTAACATTATTGAGAAATGCTAGAACATCTCCGGGTGTTTTCCTGCAATGACATAGATATAATTAAAAAATTACATTTATGTCCTTTTAGATGACATAGATGTAATTTTTAAATCAAAAAAATTACAATTATGCCATTCCAAGAGAACACCAGAAAAACACAAAGAGATGTTCTAGCATTCCTCAACATTATTCATAGCAACTTCTTTAAAGGAATCTATTCTTTAGGTTTTAAGAAAAATTTCAAGCAAGTTACAAAAACTCATTCGCAGCAGCTTTTTCAAAACTTTTATTTTCCTGAGAAGTAAATAGTAATTTCTAATGCATTGCGAAACACTATTTACTTCCCATTCAATTGTTTATTCATAAAATATATTATCTCTCATATTTTATTTCTCGTTCCTATTTTTAATTAAAGTAAAGGTAAAAAATATATTATCTCTTTCCTACTTTATCTTCTTTTTCCTACTTTTAATTAAAGTAAAAGTAAAAAAAATAATATTTTAATAATATAGAGAGAAAAATGAAAGGAAGCTACTGTGGAGTATTTTTTAATAGAGAAGTAAAAAATAGTTTTGTTCCTTATATTTAAGAAAAATGATTGAAAAACTATTGAGAATGCTCTAAGTCTCACCACAAACCTTTTCATCCACCAATAATACTCTTAAATGTAATTACAAGCTAAGTGCTCAAAAAATACTTTGAACTTTGAAAATTAGGACCGACTTAAAAGTCAACATATCTGTTTGGAAGCCTTATCATGAGGTTATGCATTTCCTTTGTCTTTGTTTTTATTCCATTCTATCTCATCCAAATCTCGTTTAGCGGCCTTTTAGGAATAGTTTTGGATCCAATTTTGTGTCGGCGCATGGATACTTCATTTTATTGGTTCAATTGAGTCAACTATAAATTATTCATCGTTTCTTCTAGTACTCATTGATCTAGTGTTCGGCATAAGATTTTTTGTTTAGGAGATCACTAATCAGTTCCCACTGACAGCGCCAACTAAAGATTCAGTTGATCACATCAAAGCCTTAGATCAAGAACGTACGCCCGCAAGAAATGATGAATCGGGTTCCCTGCTTTGCCTTTCCTTGTGCCGTTCGTAAGGTCGTGTTGATGGGTCCATTAGGCTCAACGAGCATCCCAGTTTGTGCTGAATCTTTTGGGCTGTTGGCCGTACACCAAGTATCATCCTCACCTGTGGACCTTCATCCCCGTCATCAGGGACCTCTTCTCTCTCTGTTTGAAAAATTGGTGTTTTGTGGGTTTTGGTTAGCTGGGTCGGCGCCTCGGCGGTGACTGGTGGGGTTTGAGAGGGAGGGTTTTGGTGCATGTGGAATGGGCAAAGAAAACAGGGGGGAGGGGGGTGAAGGGAGAGACAGAGAGAGAGAGATGGTTTCGGGAAGATAGAGGTGATTCAGGTGAAAGGGAACTGAAATTGAAATTGATTAAAAAAAAAAAAAAATCCTTACTGAATTGAATAATATAACCCAATATCATTAAAAAATAAGTATATTTTATCTTCTTCGAGAGAACGCTTAAAAAGAAAAAACAAAGGGTTGGTAGTATTGTATTTCAAAACAAAAATGGTAAAACATTTCTTCCCTCGTAGCACCTGCAGCAACTTTCTTTCAATTTTTTTTTTTTTTTAAATTTAAGGAATAAAATTATTTTGTTGATTTTCTATCTAAATACACTTTACAATACATTCTTTTATCTTTCTCTATATCATTAAAATATTATTTCTTTACAAAATACAAGTTCCTTACCTACTATTACATTTTTTACAAAATTTCAACACAATCCCCGATTAAAGACAAAAAAGATGAAAGATGAGAGATATATTTTATGTTAAAATAATGTATAGGGAAGCTAAAGTGTTATCCACTGACATTCCCAATGTTTAAGGAAGCAATAAAGAAGCTGCTGCAGATAACTTTTTGTGGTTATTTTTTAGATTTTTCCTATATTTAAAGAATGAAAGAGATTATATGGAATTTGTTGCTAGTGTTCTTCAGTCTTCAAATCCTAGCGAGGATATAGCTCAGTAATTGAAGCCTCATTTACTGAGGCTTGGACAAAGCTGCTACGGCATGGATCTGACTCTATAACCTCTAACCTATTTTTCGGTTGGGTTGACATGTCTGGTCTAATGCTGCGTACATGAGAAACAATGATTTTGTTGGTACAGATAGAGTGATGGAACGGCTACTGAGCATGAGACGGACTGAAGCCATTGTTGGTCTCTCAGGAACTTTTGCTTGAACGCATAGTAAACCAATGTGGATGTATCTCATTATTTGAGTTGTTGAATTGGCCCTCAATGTTCGATGTACAAGATTTGAAACTGTTAAGAGTCTCCCATTGCGAAGGTATACTTGGGTTGTGGGCTTTATAAGCCTTCACTACAAAAATTTCCCCATTTTGACGCGTGTCTACAGTACCGGTTACTGTAGACACGCGTCCAAATTGACACGTGTCCTTGGAGACACGTGTCAAATTGTCATATCTGCACAATTGGACGCATGTATTTATTACACTTTTCCAATTGGACACGCTTATTAAATACACGCGTCCAATTGGACACGTGTATTTAATACACGTGTCAAAATTGGACACGCGTATTATTACACGCGTCCAATTGGATACGCGTATTAAATACACGTGTCCAATTGGACGCAATACACGCGTGTCCAATTGGACACATGTATTTAATACACGTGTCCAATTGGACGCGTGTAATAATACTCGTGTCCAATTTTGACACGTGTATTCAATACACGTGTCAAACTGTTATTTTTCCCAAAAATAAATTTAAAAAAAAAAAATTGTGTTGTGTTAATTTTTTGAAACAAAAAAAAATGATATATGCTATATGTAAATTATATGCTTGGAATTTATACTTTTTAGGTTCCTTATTTATATATATATATAGTATACTAATAAGTACGTAAACCCTAACCTAATTTACATATTATTCTATGTGCATAATTAAACAAAATTGGTGCTATATATATAATTAAACCAAATAGTTCAAATTATTGTTTAGTTTTGTACACCCTCTACGTTTAGAAACAAAAAAAAAAAAAATTAAAACATAACAAAGTTGAAAAACCTATAATTAATACTATATATATAGATATGCATGCATGTAAACGGTTTATAAACTATATACAGTAACCTTGCTATTTATGGCTATATATAGTAAATGCAACTATTTTGAGGGTTTCCCGCTACATAATGAATTAAATACTTATAGTTTAGTTCCTTATATAATACATACACTTAAGGTTAAGGTTAGAGTTTATAATTATATATAGTACATACACTTAGGGCTAGGGTTTATACCTATATATAGTATATATACTTAGGATTATGGTTTATCAATATATATAGTATATACACTTAGGATTAAGGTTTATAACTATATATAATATTTACACATAGGGTTTATAGCTATATATAGTATATACACTTAATTAGGTCAATAGCTATATATGGTACATACACTTAGGGTTAGGGTTTATGGCTATATATAGTATATACACTTAGGGTTATGATTTATAGCTATATAGATATATAATATATATACTTAGGGTTAGAGTTTATCGATATATATAATATATACACTTAGGGTTAGAGTTTATAGCTATATATAACATACATACTTATGATTAGGGTTTATCGCTATATATAGTATACACACATATTGTTAGGGGTTTTAGGGTTTATAGGTATATATAATGTATACACTTAGAGCATTCCTAGCAGCTTCCCTTCCCTTTCTCTTCATTTTTTTTAAATGTATGGAATAAAACTACTTTTTGCTTCCCTATAAAAAAACACCCCACAGCAGCTTCCCTTCATTTTTCCCTATATCATTAAAATATTATTTTGTTACTTTTACTTTAATTAAAAATAAGAAAAGAAAGAGATAAAGTAAGAGAGAGATTATATTTTTAGAATAAACAATTGATTGAGATGTGAACAGTGCTTCCCAATGCATTGGGAAGCACTGTAGCAATCATAGGGAACATATAAGGGAAGGGAAGCTGCTGTAGGATTGGTTTTTTGACTTTTTTAAAATTTTCCCTAAAATGTAGGGAAAGGAACCCATGTAGGGAAGCTGCTAATAATGCTCTTAGGGCTATGGGTTATAATTTAATTCATTTTACATTTTATGAATAATAATGTCAATATATTTTCACGTGTCATTATTGTACACTTTTAAATATAACATTAAATTGTAGATTGATTATAGTTAGATTGTAACGATATATATATAGCCATATACACTTAGGATTAGAGTTTATGGCTATATCAAGTATATGCACTTAGGATTAGGCACTACAAAAAAAGACACAAATTCTAGACAGTTTTAAACCGTCTAGAAATTGAAAAAAAACCGTCTGGAAACAATTCCAGATGGTTTATTATGGATGGTTTAAAACCGTCTAGGATAAGGTGTCGCGAAATGAATTTTCAGACGGTTTGGCCCAAACCGTCTGGAATTCTAGACGGTTTTGTCCAAAAAGTCTAGAATCAGTTCTAGACGGTTTGGGTAAACCATCTGCATCACTAGTCACAATTTGAAGCCGAAAAGAAATGTAGACAAAAATAATTACGCTTAGATAGCTTAGAACTTAGAAGGCCTTCAACATTTTCTCCTTCAGCAAAAGAACTGTTTTTTTGCCCAGTTTTTATCTCCAAAACTAGAACACCAAAACTAAAGATATCGAACTTTACTGAAAAGTACCCACACATTGCATACTCCGGAGCCACGTATCCAATGCATGTGAACATCAATAATAATAGCTAGTCTAATTTTAATTCTAACATAGCCTTTTCATATGTTGTAAATTCATTGAATTTTCATCTTATTTATGGCGGAGGGCTAAACGTATTTTTGAAGACTTTTCCATATTGTTTCTATAACACAAATGACTCCTAATATTTCTTTATGAGTAATGTTATAAACCACACTTTTATCTCACTTTCTTGATATGACACTTTCATTCAGTTTTTGGACCCTTTTTTTTTTTTTTTTTTTTTTTAACAAATGGCTTATCCAAGGGCTGGTTGACAATATTATATCAGAAAGATAAGATAGAAGTGTTGTGTACTGAGGTTTTAGCCTATGTTAATATACTTACTAGGTCCCAATAACTTTCCTCCTATTGCCTTGAGTTTGATCTAACAATCTTGCTGTGCCAAAATCTGAAATCTTAGGATTCATATTTGCATATAATAGAATATTGCTAGCTTTGACATCCCAATGAATAATACGAAGTTGAGAATCTTCATGAAAGTAAAGAAGTCCTTGAGCAATTCCCTCTATAATTTTGTAGCGCATATCCCAACTCAATTGGGCACGCTTGATTCGATCTACATATTCATGCAAGCATGTTATTTTATTAAGTAAATAAATGTAACCATACCAAATATGAAGTGATCAAGGCTTGCATTAGGCACAAAATCATAGACTAAAAGCCTCTCACTTCCTTCCAAGCAAAATCCTAAGAGCTTTACCAGATTTCGGTGCTGAAGAAGCATAGCCACTAATAGGACTTCATTCTTAAGTTCTTGTTTTTCTTGTCCGGATTCCCTAGATAACATTTTCCCAGGTATTTCTTGTCCATTTGGAAATCTACCCTGAAAAATTCAAATATCTCATTGTTTGGCATATTAATTTTAGATATAACATCTTATATATTAAAGATGATATGCTTTTCCACTGGATGATGTCACATCACCTTGTAAACAGCACCAAATCCACCTTCTCCAAGCTTATTTGCAGTAGAAATGTTCTCGTTAGCAACTTTAATCGTGCAAAGTCGAATTGCCATGATTCAGCGCTACTGATTTCATCCACTGCTTCATAGGAGCAAGTCAATACATCTGAATTAGATTCGTGCATTGCCCGAAGAAGAGTAATGCAATTGCTATTATGTGCATACAATGTCCATCAACTAGGGGCTCGACAGAACTGACTTTTAATATCTTCTTCATTATGTCATATTCTAACAGAAAACTCATATCTTTCATTAGCAACAAGGAAAGATAAACCAATTTTTAACTTACTTTCATCTCTCTCCCTGGCCTGCTCACTCTTAAATAGAAGATGTAGATACAAATGATTAGTAAATCAGAAGCAACAGTTGGAACATATATAATGACTGCAGTTTGAGATGAGTCACTTTCCTTTCCTGCAAACACCAGGACTCTGCTTTTATTAGAACATTCTTCCAATGGATACCGATAAAAAGTTATCATAATTACAAGTAAATTAAGTAATCACTAAAAAAAAAAAAAGAACAAAAGAACAAAAGAATCTACCTATTTTACCATCAAAGATATATCACATAACATGGATATTAAATATTGGTAAAAGAAGGGGACATATAGAACTGATTTATTGGCAAGTTATTAAACAAATAAGACAACTTCCAAGGAAGTTGTTCCTTCCTTCCATATTACCTCTTAAATCATCGGTCAACCCAAAAGCTTAAACTGATAGAAAGTACTAAATTTAATTATTTAATCAATACTTTAACACTATCTTTTATAGGTGGAAGCGGTGGTACTAATGAGAGGGATGGTGGTGGCGATGGCAGTGGGGATGGCGGTGGTGGCCCAGCTGCAAGGTCGTAGAAACTGTATACCTCGTACCTTAAATCACAGCTGGGTGCTATATATCTCCCGCCCTGCTTTCCATTACAACATTGTGGAATATATCCCACAGCCCGCCTTAGGAAGTTGCTGCATTCCAACTCGTCCAAATTAGGAGTGCACATCAAAAGGGCACGTATTGTTTGGAAGCCAGGGGTTGCCGCCCTTCGCACAGCAAACTTGCTAGTAGAACTTCCTGATGCAGCGTTGTTTCTTAGCGTATC
This sequence comes from Alnus rubra, assembly GCA_028654335.1. Taxonomy (NCBI): domain Eukaryota; kingdom Viridiplantae; phylum Streptophyta; class Magnoliopsida; order Fagales; family Betulaceae; genus Alnus; species Alnus rubra. The sequence goes on along the minus strand of JAJPGS010002257.1, from coordinate 32,517 downwards.
TAACAGGGGTCTTAGCACCTGGTTGAACCCTTCTACGTCTGACACATTCGCTATGTTGAAATAGGCAAGTAAAGGGTTATCTTCCGTAACACCAAATATGAGTTTGTTCGAATATCACACCATGCATTTTTCGTACCATATGATTGCCTCCTTCTGGTTTGGACAATACTGTAAGAGATTGTTACTCGATGCATTGACACAAATGCGGCATTCGTCAGGAAAAATGTCTCCTCTGCAAAAGGGTAATCACGTTTACTTTGTCAGAGTTTTCTCCGGCAGAGAAATTGTAAAACCCGTAATCGATTTCTGTGTTGGAAGACATGGAGGCCAGGAGGCTGTTGAGGTTTGCCCTTGTAAGGGTCTTGCAGGGCAAATGTGAGAGCTATAAGTTGAGTAACAGGATATAAGAGAATGAAGCAGAAAAAGAAAACTAGTCTTGAACAATATGATCTTCTAGTACTTTTTACGGGGTAAAGGAATGATGGACTTTATCGGTGAAATTTCCCAAAGCGGCTGGAATCTTGAACTGCGTCTATGTTCAATATTCCAATTTCCAAGCACCAAAGTGCATGGTGCCGAAATTTCCTAGTCTGAAAAACTTCCATTTTTATTTTGGACAAGAAGAACGTGGCTTTTGGCCGTGGAAACCACTTCTAAGCGAAGTTGGCAGGGACACGGTACAATTGAATTTTCTTTACATTTTACTTTTTTTGTGTTTCACTAATCGATGGCAAATAAATTTAAAGTGCTTCCATACTCGATCTTATGGTATGTCATTGACTCATTGCCATGCCAAACACGAAGTTTTGACATTTGTGTCACGAGTTTTGTTTACATATTTTTTTAGTTATGTACATCATCACATGGGATAGAGGCCTAATCGATATCAGTGGCCGGGATAACCATTTTTGTTAAGTGTAATGCTACTCTTTAGAGTCTTTACAAGTTTACACTCATTTTACACCAGCACTGGTGTTAAAAGAAAAATTAAAATGAGTGATAAATGCGTGTCAAGAGTAGCATTACTCCTTTGCTAACTCTAGAACTCAAATCCACATGGAATTTGACTAAGCAAATCCACAGGGAATTTCACACAAATCCTCTTGCTGCGTGGAAGAGCTCGATTTCTACATTCATCTTGTGCAACCTTTGAGTAGTCAAAAAGCTGCTTCCTAACTAGAAAGTCGGCGGTGTTGTGGGTCACCATGGAACGATAATAACATGTGATTTGTGGCTTTTTTTTGGGCCATGAGTATGAGGTGGCATTGATTTGAGTACCCAACGACGAGGCTTCGACTATCGGAGCCATGGGAGGAATGGCGATATGGAATCGTGATGGTTTTGTTTCGGGGTTGTGGGGTGCGACAGTGTGGAGGACTGTGACATCCCACATCGCCTGGGCATGAGGATGTGGTTATATGTATAAATGCACAATTTATGACACAACGCGTTTTAAAGCCGTGATGGCAATGAACCTATCAGAACTCTGCAGTTAAACGAGCCGCTGCGAGAGCAATCCCAGGATGGATGACCTCCTGGGAAGTCTGATATGGGGAGCCAAAAGCGGACAGTATTGTGTCATTGGGGGTGGATCGTTACAAATGGTATCAGAGCCATTGCATAGCCTGAGATGGTGGGAGCGTGCACAAGCCCAATGAGGGACGCCAGCGGGGACGCTGGGTCCAAAGAGGGGGTGATTGTGACGTCCCACATCGCCTGGGCATGAGGATGTGCTTATATGTATAAATGCATCATTTATGACACAACGCGTTTTAAAGCCGTGATGGCAATGAAACTATCAGAACTCTGCAGTTAAGCGAGCCGCTGCGAGAGCAATCCCAGGATGGGTGACCTCCTGGGAAGTCTGATATGGGGAGCCAAAAGCGGACAGTATTGTGTCATTGGGGGTGGATCGTTACAAGGACCGGAGGTTATGGTTTGTTTAAAGGGCTGGAAGGATTTTGTCCTCTGCGTAGGGCGGTATGGTTGGGCTCCATCGGTTTTTTAGGCACTGTGTCCAAAGGGTTCTCGAGAAGCATCCTAATTTTTGTCCCCTGATAAGCGCATAACGTGTAAGTTCCCTTGATCTTGGGGCATCGGATGAATCATGGCAAGTTAAATTTATATATTGACATGCTTATTACAGCCTCATTCCACAAAACACTACCTAGGATACAACTCGCTAATTGAAACCTCGTAATTAGTTCCCCCGCAATTGACTTCCGGTTGCAGTGGTGTGGCTGAGTGACCATTGCTCTGCATAAAACTTGCAGGTTGTGTAGGTACAGGGAGAGCGACAGAATTGCTATTAAGCATGAGAACCACTGAAGCCATGTCTGGTCTGTCAGCTGCATTTTGTTGAACACATAGCAGACTGATGTGAATGCATCTCATCATTCCAGCCATTGGACCAGCCTTCATTAACATGGGATCCATGAGATTTGAAGTTGTCCCCTCCCTCCAATTTCTCCATGCCTGCATAAATATATCAATGCGTAAACAAAAGGCTGTATACATAGCTAAGAAGGTACCAATTGATATACATACATAGCTAAGAAGGTACTCCATGTTTTCTGCGTCACGAAAACTAGTAATTTTTTGACCACTTATAATCTCCAGAATTAGGATACCAAAGCTGAAAACATCTGACTTTGTCGAGAATTGCCCAAACATTGCATATTCTGGAGCCATATATCCACTGTGTATCAATATCAATAAACTTTGCTTCAGTTTGAATGGTAACAGAGTTGCTAATGACCATGTTAAAATCATTTAATTTCAATCTTTTCTAAGGCCATCTTGGCTTGTAATCCGATACAAATTTTCTATTTACATCAATTATTAACAAAGCAAACGATATATGTACTTTCTTTTTTTATTTTTTATTTTTATATATATACTTACTAGGTCCCCACAATTCTATTTGTACTGCCTTCAGTTTGATCCAATACAAATAATCTTGTCATGCCAAAATCTGAAATTTTAGGATTCATTTTTGCATCTAATAAAATGTTGTCAGTTTTGAGGTCGCGATGAATAATCCGAAGTCGCGAATCCTAGTGAAGGTATAAAAGCCCTCGAGAAACGCCACCTATAATTTTATACCGCTTTCCCCAATCTAAGTCCGCACGCTTCATGGGATCTGCATGTTCATGAAATCATATTTTCAATCAGACATTTAAAATTCTGTCTTTTTTGGTACCCAAATGAAAGTATTTTGATCATAATGTAGGAGTAGAAATTGAGTGTGGTACCAAATATATAGTGGTCAAGGCTTGTGTTAGGCACAAACTCATAAATAAGAAGTCTTTCATTTCCTTCCAAGCAGAATCCAAGGAGCCTAACCAAATTCCGGTGTTGGAGCTTGGCCACTAGTAGGACCTCATTCTTAAATTCCATCTCTCCTTGTCCAGAGTTTCTTGATAGTCTTTTCACAGCTATCTCTTGACCGTTTGAAAGCATACCCTAAATACATGTGAGATTAACAAAACATAAGTAAAACATTGGAAGTAAACTTCAAATAACTAAATATATTTGTTTGATAAACTTTGACAGACAATTGATTGATGATTCTTTTTTTATGTTTTCCTACCCTGTAAACTGGCCCAAATCCACCTTTCCCAAGTTTGTTTGCGTCAGAAAAGTTGTCTGTGGCAGCTCTGATAGTGCCGAAATCGAATTGCACAGATTCAACACTTGTTATTTCATCCGCAGCTTCAGAGAAGAGGATCAAGTTAATACATATTCAAATGGTTAAAGTGCATTGTTTAAGTAAGAGTAACACCCTGAAGCAGAGGAGCTTGAAATAAAGTTTTTCAAATACCAAATGACACACTCGTGTCTACTATATGTAATATTTACTGTTAATTAGCTTTATTGAAAGTCACTTCTGAGTCTATGACAGAACTTTCTAATTCAATCGACTTGAGGTGAGCCGATTAATATATAAGTATTTTCCAAATTATGTCACGTTATATGCTAGAAAAACTTAATTTACTCGTAATAGCAACGAAATCTTACTCCCAACATTGTGCCTATTGCTTATCGAAGCAGATGCATGAACTCTGCGATATTCACGAGGCCTAATTTTTTGAATAATAAATAACAAAACCAAACTTTTACTTACTTTCAAGTTTCTCTCTTCTTGGCCTCCTCTTTACTCTGAAATATACGCAGAAGGAGATGACTAGTACCACAAAAGCAGCAATTAGCACAACTATAACGATGATAGTCCTAGATTTGTCGCTCTCGCTACCTGGAAAATATATATATATATATATTCTCATTAGATGATTCTTAAGGGTTTGGGTTCCGATCTGGAGAAATAATCTTAGTAGCATAAATAACTTTAAAGTATTTGGATGAAATAAACAAATACATTAACGTAAGATCAAATACCGTACCATTTATCAGATTCTAATGAGTGGATAAGATAGCCCAATTGTTCAATTAAGTGTGAACAACTGCAACTTACAACAATAGCATAATGGCATGGGTACCTTTTGTTGTATTGTTGTTGGTTAATGGTGGAGGAGGAGATACTGGAGACGATGGGGGTGACGTAGCCGTTGTCGAGGTATAGAACTGGTAGACCTCAAACCTTATATTACAGCTGGGACTAATGACTCTCGCACCTTGCTTCCCATCACAACAGTACTTTGGAAGTTGTATTTGTGTTAAACAACTCTCGCATTCTAGATCAGACAAATCAGGTGTGCACTGCACAAGTGCATATAATGTTTGAAAGTTGGGTCCCATTGCGTTTCCTGTGGCAAACTTACGAAGAGGACCACCTGCTACAGCTTCACTTCTTAGGATTGCCAACAATTTCCAAAGATCATCTTCGAATTGATCGTAATTTGCCGATACGTTGTTCATGTTCCACATATAGAAATTTGGATTAATTTCCTCCATGCCCAAAATGAAGCGATTTGAGTATCGTAACATACAGTTGTCAAACCATCCAATTGCCTCCTTCTGATTGGGGCAGAGCTGCTTGAGAAGAGACGTAGATATATTGAGGCAACCACGGCAATCATCAGAGTTAACATCTCCTCTGCAAAGTCCAATTGCAGATACTTGGTCAGAGTTTTGGCCATAAGAGGAATTATAGAAGCCATAGTCAATTTCTGTGTTGGAGAAGAGGGAGGAGAGGAGGTGGTTGAGGTTTCTCTCATAGGTACTGTTCGCGGTGTAGTTTCCATTGACGTTTAAACAGATATGATAAAGGAAGTCTGCCGTCTGCCCTATTAAAATACTATTATAAAATTTTCTCTTTTTCTTTTTTTTTTTCTTTCTTTCATTAAATGGAATAATAATGGTAAATAGTCAAAATGGTAAGACAGAAAGAAATGCTTTAAAAAATTAACTTACAAAAGTAAAATAAGAAAAAAAGAAGTTATTTTTAATTATTTTAATTATTTTAGTAAGTAAAATTAGATAAGACAACTAAGAATGCTCATTTGACTCACAATCCTCACTCACATGTGTGTGGGTCTCATGCATATGGGTCCCACACACATTTGAGTTGGAGTTGTGTGGGAGTTGGGCGAGGATTACAAGGCAAGCATTTCCCTTTTTTATATATAAATACTTGAAAAGAACTAGAAATTAACTAATGTAAAAGCTAAGGGGTTAAAGATTGAAAAGAAAATTATAACAAATTAGAATTAGGCAACTCAAGAATAAGCACCGTACCAGAGAAGATTAAGTGGACATACATAATATTTGCTTATCCTTTTAACTCTCGTCAATCCGTTGGCAATTTAAAAATGTATATATTCGTATACTAGCAATTTATGAGAAGATTAAGTGGACAGAAATAATGTTTAATTACCACATATAATAGTAAAAAATTACGGTACTGTCTTTAGTCTTTTTTTTGAAAGAGAGTTATAGGCTTTTCATTAATGACTCATAAGAAATCACCAAGATTGGTGTACATAATTCAACCACCGTATAGGTGTATACACATCATGAGTCCACAAACAGTTGCTAACAACAAAACCTAGCCAACAGAAAGATGCCCCTACAACAGCATAAACAACTTTTACTTGAACTGGGAGAAGGCCACACGATCTGGGCAGGAAACCAATGACTAGGTTGATCAAGCGCAGAGCAAACTGGAGAAGAAAACTCTCAAACCATCATAGGCAGTTGCTGCGAAGAAACCCAAGCCAAACAGAAGGGTGCCTCTACGGAAGCATAAAAACTGTTACTTGATCTGGGAGAAGGCCACACGTTTTGGGCTAAACAGCAATGACTAGTGTTAAGCCTGAAAAAACAGAGCAAAACCGCCAGATGATGGACAGAATACCATAGAGCACCCAAAAAAAGAGGTAGCCGTCAAAGGAAAAACTGTCGTCGACGGCGCATGGAGCCCACGCGCCGCCACCGGCGACGGCGCGTGAGGCACACTCGCTGTTGACAGAAGAGCCACAGCAGCAGACGACCGCCAAAAAGCCTCAGCCACAACCAAAACGGGCAAAAGATGCGGGCGTGGCACACACGCGTATCCAAAGGGAGGAAAACCCCAGGCGCGTGCACACCACACGCTGGTAACTGTCTTCAGTCTTACCTACGCTGCCCATGTAACTTCTGTATACTTTAATATTTCTCCATTAACCAAGGTGTTTCGCATTTAGGGGTGTAAATGAATTGGGCAACTTGTAAGTTTACTCGAGATTGGCTCGAATAAACGCGATTCGTGCTCGAATAAATTATTAAATGAGCTACTCGTGAACACGAAAATTAGGTTCGATTATTAAACGATGCAAACTCGTATAAAATCGGCTTGACTTGATTAAAGCTCGTGAACCTGCTCGTATAATGATCGGCTCGTTTATTAAGGCTCGAGTCGTATATATATTAATTTGTTAATATATAAGTTATTTTAATTAATGATGCAGTATATTAATAAATAATATACTATATGTAAGCATAACCTAAATGGAGGGCTCCAGGAAGTGGTTGGATGAAAATAAATTGAGATGCAGCTCTTAATAGTCTGTTAAGAAAAACGGGCATAGGGATTGTTGTGAGGAATGAAGTAGGGGAGCTTGTTGGAGCACTGGCCAAACTCATTCCGATTGTAGAAGACCCAACAGCAGCAGAAGCTATAGCCGCATGGTATGCAATCTCTCTGTGTGTGGATGGTGGTTATCAACAAGTAGTGTTGGAGGGGGATTCAATGACTATAGTTTCTGCTCGAAATCAGTCTTTGCCTAATTGGAGCTTTTACGGCCAGTTGATTAAAGATACAAAAGAGAAGGCTCAAATTTTGTATCGGGTGGAATTCAAATATGCAAGTCAAGCTACAAACTATGCAGCCCATACATTAGCTAAGTGTGCTATTTCTTTTCAACTAGATGAATTGTGGATGGAGGAATGCCCTACTTACATCCAGACTATTGTACTTGTTAAGCAAGTTTCATCTTTATGATTAATGAGAATCATTATTTCTTCAAAAAAAAAAAAAATAACAAATAACAATGGTCATTAGTCAATATATATTAATTGGTTATAATTTAGGGTTAAATACTTATTTGGTACTTGAGTTTTAGAAACTTTATTTTTGGGTACCTGAGTTTCAATTCGTATAGCAGATAATACCTCAATTTTGAAAAAATGTCAAATTAGTACCTCAATCAAGTTTTTCATCCAAAACTAACAGTCTGCCATGTGTCAACCTCAGAGGTTGACAAGTGGCACTATATAAAAAAATTAAAGATAAATTTTTTTAAAAAAATAATAAAATTAAAACAAAAAATTGAAAAAAAAAATGAAAAAAAAAGGGTAGCTCCTTGGCCACCCCCATGACAATGAGATGAAAACCAACCTCATTGCCCTCATTCATCTTTCGTTGAAAGCTCATGCCTCCTCTTCTGCCCAACCTCCACCAGTAACGTCAAAAGAGCCTCACACACTTGGGAGGCATTTGCTTCTGATGGGTCATCGTTCAATGATGAATATGTTAGACTAAATGATTCAGCTGGTGATGACTCTATACCAGCTGACTAATCTACCCCTGCCATAGCGTGCGGCTCACACTCAAATGGAGACAAATCCCCACAAATCAAGCTACTACCATACAGAGGCTAATATGTGCTGCCAACCGAAAATAATGACAGATGGCAAATCAAGTTATTGCCATACAGAGAAGCTAATATGTGCTGCCAGCCAAATAGAATGACAGATGTCAAATATCAAAGTATAAAGGGAAAGAAGCTGCACACCAATCTCTCCATAAACCAGTCAAGCAATCACAAAGGCAAAGGAAAGCGAAATCACAATCACGATGATAAAGGAATGAAGGAATCAGTCTACAAGCGTTGTTTGGAAATATATTGACAATCACTTGTAATCAGGAAATCAGCACTTTAGTTTCTATGTCAGCATACTCTGCATGTGTGTATATAAGGCCATTGACTTCACCTGTAATATTTTGGATACAAAATATATTTCTCCATCTTTCTTTTCATGGTATCAGAGCTGTTATAGCCAACGCTTAACTCTCAATCCTCCATGGCTTCCTCTAGCAACACCCAATCCAACAATGTTTTCTCCCTTGCTAGTCCTGCTCCAATAGTTCAAGTCAAACTTGACAACCACAACCATCCAAGCTGGTTGTCTCAATTCATGCCGATTCTTCGTACTCATGAGTTCACGGGCATAGTTGACGGTTCAGAGCCTTGCCCTCCACAATATGTTCCTGATGATAAAGGTAAGGAAATACTCAATCCAGAATATGTTAATTGGACAAAGAAGGATCAATGTCTTCTTAGCATGATCCTTGTAAGTTTGTCTGAAAATGTTTTATCCACTGTGTTTGGACTTAACACATCTCGGGAAGCTTGGACTTCCTTGGCAAACCGATTTGCCTCACAATCTAAGTCTCGGATTACTCAGTTGAAACGACAGCTTCAGACTATTCGACAGGATACTAAGACCTGTGCTTAATACCTGCAAATTGCCAAAGGTTTTGCTGATCAGTTGGCCATTGTTGGTAACCCTATTGATGATGCGGATCTTATTTCTTTTCTAATTGGGGGTTTGAATCCTTCCTTTAATCCATTTATTACCTCATATTCCTTGGCTACTCGTGACAAAAGTATGAAGTTTGATGATTTTCATGATAATTACTCAACCATGAAACTCTCTTACAGCAGCAGACAAGTGCTGCAGATTCTGCAACATTTGCACTATTTTCTACCAAACATGCAGGAGATCGAAACTGGCAGCAAAGGAACAAGCCACCACAAAACATGAAGTTCTCACCAAGGAGTCCCCACCAGAACTATCATCAGAATTTTTCTCCACGGCAGCATTCATTTTCCATGGCTCCAAGATCCCACAACTTTCATCCTCAGCAGCACTCGTACTCTCCAGATTTGGGGCACTCCAACTCTCCCATGCAGACATACTGCAACAGAGGACCTAACCACAGCTCAAATCCAAGTCCAAATGGCACTCATTTTGGTCGCAGCAGCAGGCCACCATGTCAAATCTGTGGAAAGACTAGTCACTTGGCTCTGGACTGTTTTCACCGTATGGATTATGCGTACCAAGGCAAACATCCACCACCTCAGTTGGCAGCAATGGCTGCCCAAACCAATGCTACAATTGATGATCAGCCATGGTTTGCTGATAGTGGGGCTAATGCCCACATAACCAATGATCTTGACAACTTGAGCAATCAACAACCCTTCCAGGCTGATGACACTGTCACTGTCGGTAATGGTGCTGGGCTCCTAATCAAAAACACTGGTTTTTCTACACTTCATTCTTTGTCTAACTCTACTTTTCACCTTAAACAAATTCTTCACTGTCCACAAGCCACTGCAAATCTCTTATCTATTCAACGTTTCTGCATTGATAATGATTGTTATTTTATTCTCATGGCCGATTATTTTTATGTGAAGGATTGTCAGACTCATGCGGTGTTTTTGGAGGGCAGAAGTGAGAATGGCCTCTATCCCATTAGGCTGCGCAAAACATCTCTCAGAGATCACCACTCTTTTACTGCATTTCTTGGAATAAAAACCTCTTCAATGGGGTGGCACTTTAGACTAGGACACCCTGCCTATGATCTTGTTTCCCGAATTGTCAAGAACTTTGATTTACCTTTGTCTCTCAAAAATATGAATAAAGATGTTATTTGCATTTCATGTCAACAAGGCAAAAGCAAAAGACTACCTTTTACTCCATCTCAGCGTGTCTCAACTCAACCTCTCCAATTAATTCACACAGATGTGTGGACATCACCGGTTTTCTCTGTAAGTGGCTACAAATATTATGTTGTCTTTATAAATGATTTCTCCCGGTTCCCTTGGATTTATCCACTTCATGCAAAATCTGGTGTCTTTGACCAATTTGTCAAATTTAAACTCATGGTTGAAAATCAATTCTCACTCACCATCAAACAAGTTCAATCCGATGGTGGAGGTGAATATAATTCTCTCCAATTTCAATCTTTTTTCACAAAATTTGGGATAATTCATAGAAAATCATGTCCTCATACATCTCAACAAAACAGTCTTGCAAAGAGAACATTATGACACATCTTAGAAACAGGTTTAACCCTCCTTGCTCATGCTCATCTCTCCAATAAATATTGGGTAGATGCCTTCCTCACTGCCGTTTACATCATTAACCGGTTACCTACTCCTCTTCTAGATTTCCAGTCTCCCTTTTCCAAGTTATACAACAAGGCACCTGATTATCAAGGCCTTCAGGTCTTCGGGTGCAAGTGTCATCCTCTTCTCCGGCCTCATGGGTTACACAAGTTGGAATATAGGTCCAAGCCATGCATCTTTCTTGGTTATCATCATGCTGGCTACAAGTGTATGGATCCTATAACAAATAAAGTTTACCTATCTAGACATGTGGTGTTTGATGAGAGTACTTTTCCAGCCAAAGAACAGGACACTCAGCTGCTGCCTTCCAAGATCACTGCACAGAATGATCAACCTTGGTCTCTTCCAGTAAGTTTTTCCTTTCCTTCTCATACCCATTTGTCATCTGCACCTCGTGATTCCCACATATCAAGCATGTCCCCTCCCCTTGCTGACCAATCTGCTCCTCCAGCCTCTCCTTGTTTACACATTGCTTCCGACCCTCTGCCTCCACCTGACAGTATGCCTCAACTAGCCCCTATGCCTCTCCCTGCTCCCCAACCCCCTCAAGTTCCTACTCCCGAACCTCCTTCATCACCTCCACCCTCCATTTCATTTGCTCCCGACAGTACCTATGCATCACCTTCTCCATCTCCTCTTCCTTCCCCTCTTGTCCCTGCACCATTACCTCCCACCCTTCCCCACATCCTTACCAGATCCCAAACCGGTTCCCTTAAACCCAAAACCTTCCCTGACTTCAAGCTTTTTAACTCAACCAAGCACCCCTTTCAATCTTTTCATACTATTCTTTCCGAGAAGGAGCCCAGCAGCTTTACTAAAGCTGCCATTGATTCTAGATGGAGGGATGCTATGCTTCAAGAGTTTCAGGCCTTGGTCTCCAATGGCACTTGGACCTTGTGTCCTCGCCCGTTGCATCACAACATCATTTGCAACACGTGTTTGTATAAGATCAAACAAAAACCTGATGGTTCTGTTGAGCGGATTAAGGCGTGACTTGTGGCAAGAGGCTTTGAACAACGGTGTGGTATTGACTATAATGAGACTTTTAGCCCAGTGATTAAACCTGCCACCATCCGGATTCTTCTTTGCTTGGCCATTCAATTTGATTGGTCTATCCGTCAATTGGATATATCCAATGCTTTTTTACATGGTTATCTTGGCGAAGAGGTGTTCATGGAACAACCTCAGGAGTTTGTGGACAAGGCTCATCCTGACTATGTTTGTAAACTCCATAAATTATTATATGGTCTAAAGCAAGTTCCAAGGGCCTGGTTTAATCGCCTTTCATCATTTCTGCAGGAACTTGGCTTTGTAGCCTCCTTGATGGATCCCTCATTATTTATCTTCACTCATGATAATATTCGGTTGTTTATGCCTATCTATGTCGATGATATAATCTTAACAGGTTCCCATGCTACTGCCATTCGGTCCCTCATCTCCACACTTCAGCAGGAGATCCGTTTGAAGGACCTTGGCCCTCTTGGGTTTTTCCTTGGCATCTAAGCCACCCGAACCGTTGCTGGTCTCCACCTCTGTCAGGCCAAATACATTTCAGATTTACACCATCGTGTTCAGATGCAAGGCACCAAACCATCCACCTCTCTGTGCTCTTCCAGCACCAAACTCTCCAAGTTTGATGGGGTTACTCTCTCCGATCCCTCCAAATACCGACATGTTGTTGGTTCCCTCCAATATTGCACCCTCACAAGGCCCGAGATTGCTTTTTCTGTTAACCAACTTTGCCAACATCTCCACTCTCCCATGACAGCCCACTGGACGGCGGCTAAGAGAGTCCTCCGCTACCTGAAAAATTCTGTTGACCATGGTTTACTGTACACCAAGGGACCTCGTACATTATCTGCCTATTGTGATGCGGATTGGGCAGGCAGCCATGATGACCGTAAGTCTACCTCAGGTTCTGCTATCTTTCTTGGCAACTGTCTAGTTGCTTGGAGTGCAAAGAAACAGGCCATTGTCTCTCGCTTGAGCACGGAAGCCGAATATCGGGCATTGGCCTTTACCACTGCTGATTTGTTTTGGATCAGAATGTTGTTCAAAGACCTTGGCATCTCCCTCCCTTCTGTGCCTGTCTTATGGTGTGATAATGTAAGTGCCATTGCCTTGGCCTCCAATCCAGTATTCCATGCAAGGACCAAACACATAGAGGTTGATTACCATTTTGTTCGCGAGAAAGTTGTAAACCGTGACATCTGTGTCAAGTTCATTTCCTCCGGTGATCAGATAGCAGATGTCTTTACTAAAGGACTTGCTTCGCCTCAGTTCCTAGTTTTTAAATCCAAGCTCATGGTGGTCCCCCGCCCCCCCCATTAACTTGTGGGGGGCTGTTAGACTATATGCTTCAGCTGGTGATGACTCTACACCAGCTGACCAACAATCTGCCCCTGCCATAGCGTGCGGCTCACACTCAAATGGAGACAAATCCCCACAAATCAAGCTACTACCATACAGAGGCTAATATGTGTTGTCAACCGAAAATAATGACAGATGGCAAATCAAGCTATTGCCATACAGAGAAGCTAATATGTGCTGCCAACCAAATAGAATGACAGACGTCAAATATCAAAGTATAAAGGGAAAGAAGCTGCACACCAATCTCCATAAACTAGTCAAGCAATCACAAAGGCAAAGGAAAGCGAAATCACAATCACGATGATAAAGGAATGAAGGAATCAGTCTACAAGCGTTGTTTGGAAATATATTGACAATCACTTGTAATCAGGAAATCAGCACTTTAGTTTCTATGTCAGCATACTCTGCATGTGTGTATATAAGGCCATTGACTTCACCTGTAATATTTTGGATACAAAATATATTTCTCCATCTTTCTTTTCAGAATACGCCATCCAAGCATGGTCTAATTTACGTTTCGGCCGCAAGACAAACGATCCGGAGACTTCTGCATCACGACATGTGACAAGCCCATCGCTCTTCTCACTGTACTTGATTTGCAACAGCTAGGCGCATGCAGCCATTGCAGTACCAAGGGCCAAATCACCTCCTCCAAGGGCCAAAATCGATTTTGGGGTGGCTGGCCACCCCATGGTGGCCAAGGAGGGTGGCTCAGCCACTCCTTTCTTCTTTTTTTTCAATTTTTTTTTTCAATTTTTTAATACATTTTATTTTTTTTTTAATACATTTTAGGGTTAAATACATTTTAACCTTCTAAACTACCACAATTTCTCCGGATGGCACCCTAAACTACCAAAGTTTGAATTCCGGCCCTTCAAACTACCAACTGCTTATTTTTTGGCCATTTTCGTTAGTTTGTGCCGTCATTTTAGATAGAAAATACACATGTGCGGCGCACGTGACGTTTAAGGACAAAAAATTTCGAAAATGCCCTCCACTTTCAACCTCCAAACAAATCCGCAAGAGTCGCTCCACCTCGAAGTTGGCCGGACTCTCCGGCAACTCGAAACTCATCTTCCGACAAGTCGAAAACACTAGACCTGGCCGCCGATGATCTGGACGACCGGTCGGAAACCGATTCGGGATCCAAATACTCCCTATTGATGGACAAAAGCTTGTAGAAATCCTTCTCCAACCTGTGCATAGCCATTTGCATCAAGTTCTAACTGCTGACAAGCTTCTCTGATACACATTGAAGCTTTGTTTTTCTCAGCCATCGTAGAAGGCACCAACCTGAAGCTCCTTGAGTTTCGCTTTTTTGTAATTTCCTAAGATGTTATTGGTTGGTAAAGTAGGTCTCCAGCCAGGTCTGAACCCATTGTGTATTTCTCGCTCAGGTCAGGGAGCTTCTTCCCCACCGGTTTCCCACAGTTCCCATCGTTGAAGTGCATGCGTACGCTTTCCAGGTTCCTGTTTCTCTCTTGATGACATGCTTGTTACGAAAATCTATTGTAACAAAAGTACATGTGTCTTTTTGTTTTCATTTTAGAAAAAGATTTGATTTTTCCTTTTCCATTAGGATTATGTTTTCTTTACCTATTAGGATTTGTTTCGTAAAATTTTTATTAAAACAAACAAAATCTGAAAGTTATTAATTTTTTAATATATTAATATTTTTTTTATTAAGAGTGACATGTGTTGCGTTTTTATTGTACTGACGTAGTAACCTAACGATTTCTGTTAAGTTTGTGGACGAAAAACGACTTCAGGGAGTACTTTGTAATTTTTGCCTACCACAAGGTCTTTACAATTATTTTTTATATCACATTGAGTGATTTGCAATTTAGGTCAACCACACTGATCAATAGTGCAATTTTTCCTTAAATTAAATCATAGAAAATGAATCGTTTGAGAATTGCGATTTTAACAAATAGAAAACTGCATTTTCAAATCGTAAGTAATAAGGTAATTTTTTGAAAACTCAGAATTTTAAAGGTTAACATGCGATTTTGCCAAACGCTTAACTGCGTTTTTAAAAATAATTTTTTCAAATCGCACATTTTAGGGTGTGTTTGGGATTGTGATCTCGTAGACAAAAGGTGCCATTTTAAACCAAATCGCAGAAAATGATTTGTTTGAGAATTACATTTTTTTAAAATTGCGATTTCAAAATGAAAAAAAAAAAAAAACTGTTTTTTCAAATAGTAGACAAGGGCGTGCTTTTTTGAAAACGTAAAATTTTAAAGATTAACTTGCGATTTTAAATGTTAAACTATAATTTTACCAAGCGTTTAATTAAATTTTTAAAAATTATTTTTTTAAATCATCACATATTTTAAAATCATACTTTTTTGAAATCCAAATCCAAACTAACCTTGATCTCTGAAATCCGGTTGATTGAGACAGAATTCAGAAGTGGCGGAGAACAAGCCACGTACGAGGCCGAAACGTGAGGATTGGGATTTCCAGCAAATTGCCGGAGAGGGAGATCCCAATCCGTGGACCACGGACACTACTTTCTTCGATAGAATATTTGTTTAGGCAGTTGGCATGTGCACATTAACCAGCAGGTCCAGCACGGGTCAAGGGAAGGAAGACCAGTCAAAATATTCGTCTGCAAAACAGCAAAAGTTGCCGTGATTTTCCGTTAAAATGATATATCCACACACACACATATATAACATACTATTTGTATTTTGTAGGGTGGACGAGCAAATATATATTTTTAACTTCTTTTTCTTTTTCTTTTTTCTATTTTTTTTTTCTATTTTTTTTAAGTGTTTGGCTGATATGAAAAATTAACAAATATTTTTTATATTTTCATTTAATTATATTAATCTATAAATATCAACCTAGAAATTATGTTTAATTGAAATATGCACGTATTGACTAACCATTCTTTAAAGCAATATATAGTTGTCTGCATTTTAAATTGTCATTTGGCCGTAATTCTAAATATTCTCTTGAAAACTCTTTTCATGTAAATCAAACAAATTCAATAGTTTATTTTCAAAATGTAAAAATAGGAGAAAATAATAAAGCATTTCTCTTTATATATAGTACATGATTTTGCTATTTGGTTATTATTATTATTATTTTTGTTAAAAGGAATATTTATTTATTCCTTATCTATGTTTTTAACTTTTACAATTGGCAAGTAAGTGCAGTTTTATTTGAACATACTATTTGTCACAATTTTAGCTTTTAGGACCTTTAAAACGTCACTTGTCAAAATTTTAAAATGACATTGTTATATATTGTATAGGATATATGATATTATATATAGATACTATTTTCTTTTTCTTTTTTTCTAAAGAAACACTTATTAGTAATTTAGGTGGCCATTGTCGTAATTGTAAATTATTCTATTGAAGGTTTTTGCCTTCATATATATATATATAGGGAAAAATATATATTAGCCCCTCAAATTACCACTCATTCTCCGGATGGCCCCCCAAACTACCAATACTTAGATTCTGACCCCCCAAACTACCATATTCTGATTTTTTGGCCCCATCCGTCTATTTATGCCGTTAATTCTAACAGAAATTTATCAAAAACCCGAAAATACCCCTCCCTTAACCGTAAGAATTTCAAAGTGTAGGAGGGGTATTTTCGGAATTCTGTTCAAAATTAACGGGATAAATGGACGGATGGAGCCAACAAATCAAAAAGTGGTAGTTTAGGGGGCCAGAATCTAAGCATTGGTAGTTTGGGGGCCATCCGGAGAAAGGGTGGTAGTTTAGGGGGCTAAAATATATTTTTCCCATATATATATATATATATATATATATATATATATATATATATATATATAAATATAAAAGGGAAAAAGTCTACACATCCCCTTGAACTATTACTTAATTAACAATGTATTTTTAAATTATTAAAATATTGTCAATATACCCTCGAAGCCAATAAAAAGATAAAATTGACCTCACAATATTTTCAATAAAATTTTATTTTTTCTTTTGAAAAAAAAAAAAACAAAAACTTTTAAATTTTTCTTTTAATTTTTTAATTTGGCCACCCTTAGTTTTATGTATATTTTTTTTTAGTTTTAATTTTTTTTTAATTATTGTTATTTTTTATTTTATGAAATGTATTTTTTTCATTGAAAAAAATGTTAATAACTTTTAATAATTTAAGTGAAATTGTCCAAATTAAAAATTTAAAGAATAGTTTGATGAGTATTGAAACTTTACCGTATATATAATGTGGCGTGGATATGGTTTGTTTGGATTCAAAGTAGAATCCTTATTCTGTTCAGGTTTTTTCTAAAACCCGCCCACTCGCCAAAAAACCCTAATTTCACTAGAATTTTATTTCAATTCAAGTCTGACATTTTGATGAGTTTGATTTAATGACCGGGACTCATGTGCAGGACAAGTTATCTCCAAAAACGCGTGGGTCCCACATTTAATTAATTAATATATATATATATATATATATATATATATATATATATATATATATTTATTTATTTATTATTCTTTTTTTTTAAAAAAAAAAGCAGAGGGGTGGCTGCCAACCGGGGTGGCCGCGCGTCACCCTCGACCACTGGAGGGGTGGTCGGCGCTCACTCCCAACCCTTGGGGGTGGCCGCGTGGCCTCCCCCATTGCCTGGGGGGTGGCCGCGCGCCACCCCCGGTTACCTCTGGGGGTGGCACTCGGCCACCCCCTTGCATCTTTTTTTTTTTTTAATTTTAATTAATTATTTATTTTTTAATTAAACAATCAATATATAATAAATTATTATTATTTAAATTATTATTCCACACAACTTTTCACAATACCAATCATTATACACAACTTTTCAAACTTCCAATCATTTATTACCATTAAAAAATAATATTTTTCAATCAAAAAATTCAACACCCAAACACATTTTTTACCTCAAAATTCTCAAAGAGAATAGAAATTCAATTCTGATTTCAAAAATTCAATATCCAAACACACCATAAGGTTAGCAAGTCAAGAGTCTCTACTGATTGGTTTAAATACAAAAGCAATTATTGAAGATGATACTTTCACTTTATGGTTGCTATCACTGTCAGTCCAGCTCAATTACTCAAAGAGGAATGCTAGATTATAGACTACTATCCCACTCTAATTTATGGGTTTCGAATCTCTAAATTTAAAAATTCATATATTTTTTAATTACATTCACAGCCAATCAAAAGAAAAAGAAAAAGGGAGAAGGGGTGTGTGACACAAATGAGATATATTATTTGTACAATTTTTATATAATAATTACATAATAATTTTGATGTGTCTATTTTCTAAACACATTACGATTGTTTTGCAATTGTTATGCAAAATTATTGTGCAGCTAACATATCTCTACACAAACACATTCTATATATCTGTTCTGCTTTATTTATTTATTTTTTTTATGAGCATATATGTGCTTTTTTATTTTATTTTTATCTCATTTTTTTGATATACCATAAACAAGAATCAATTTTTATTTAAAAAACAAATAGAAAGTTGATAAACTATCAAAATAAACAAAATAAATATGAATAAAAATATAGTATATAACATTACTCTTTCACCAAATATCCCTCCTTTATTCCCCTCAACTTTCCTAAAAAAATAAAATTAAATTAAAAAACTTGCAAGCATAGTTAAATCGTACTAGGTCGTAACATGAACTAAGTTAATTATTGTCTTAGGACAATGGATTTAATCAACAAGTTGTCGGCTGAATTTATAGCTATAATAATTCTTAATTGTATGCATTCTTAATAATCAACAAGTTCAACATTTCAAAATATGTATTCTTGAATGTAGCTTTCACAAAACCTTAGCGCGGGTAAAGCTCAGTAATTGAAGCCTTATTTACTGAGGCTTCGACGGAGTCGCCTTTAGATCTTTCGTCTGAATTTGTAACCCATGTGCTTTGCATCCGTCGAGGTGTTGTCTCTGAGTCAATGTTGCTGTGCATAAAAAATGCAGGCTGCGAAGGTACTTGGAGAGTGATAGAGTAGCTAGTAAGCATAAGAATTACTGAAGCCATGGTTGGTCTGTCAGATACATTTTCTTGAACACATAGTAACCCAATGTGGATGCATCTCATAATTTCAGTTGTTGCGCCTAGCCTTATTGTAGGATCCACAATATTTGAAGTAGTTCCCTCTCTCCAATTTTTCCATGCCTACAATATATAATTTAGATGGGTAGATACAATATCAGGAATAAAAAAAAAAAAAAAACCTGTTAGAATTATGATAATTCCTTTGTGTTAATTTACCGGTGCCCAAGTACGATTGTACTTACATAACTTAGAAGATCCTCCACATTCTCTCCATTTCTGAAGCAACTGTTCTTCTGTCCACTCACTATTTCCAACATTAATACACCGAAACTAAAGACATCAGACTTTACTGAGAATTGTCCGTGCATTGCATACTCTGGAGCCATATATCCGCTACATGTCAACATCAATAATATTAGTTTAATTTGGATATGGTAATAGAGCTTTCCATACTTCAAAATGGTTAGTTTTCTTGGATTTTCAGAATGAGTTAAATCTTGGTTAAAACTTTGATATTGTTTATTTGGCACAAAGTAAACATCATATCTCCCCTCCAAGGATACTTACTAGGTTCCAACAATTTTACTTGTATTTCCTTGAGTTTGATTCAAGAAAAACAATCTTGCCATGCCAAAATCTGAAATTTTCGGGTTCATTTCTGCATCTAAAAGAATGTTGCTAGCCTTAAGATCACGATGAATAATACGAAGTCGAGAATCTTCATGAAGATAAAGAATTCCCCGAGCAATGCCTCCTATGATCTTGTAGCGCCTTTGCCAATCCAAATGTGCACGCTTGATTGGATCTAAATCTCAAAGCAAGTATGTGATTCATGAAGTATATAAGATATGTGGAGGCAACCCAAAAGAAATATAACCAACATAATCTAAGGTTAAAATTAAAGTGCAAAACATACCAAAAAGAAAGTGATCGAGGCTTGTATTTGGCATAAACTCGGCATAAACTCATATATCAAGAGCCTTTCATCTCTTTCAAAGCAAAAACCTAGGAGTCTAACTAGATTACGGTGTTGAAGCTTGGCAACTAATAGGACCTCATTTTTAAATTCTAAATCTCCTTGTCCGGAATTCTTCGATAATCTTTTTATAGCTATAATTTGTCCATCAGAAAGCCTACCCTGTTAATATAAAACAACAAAGAACATATGTAACTATCAAGGAAGTTGAAAATTAACATGTTTTTACTGATAAATGGTACCCTTGTCCATAAGATTATATTAAATCACCTTGTAAACAGCACCAAATCCACCTTGTCCGACCTTATTCGCTTCAGAAAAGTTATCTGTCGCAACTCTGATAGTGCTGAAGTCGAATTGCAAGGATTCCACGCTACTAATCGCATCATCTTCAACAGCTTTACATGAGGAACAAGTCAACGCTTAAATGAATCAATTAAGTAGGTTAATTATTTAAGAAGAGTAACACAATTTAAATATTGCATACAACAGCAACGGGCTTTCCAATACCTGTGATTGAAATAAAGTTTTTCAAATACCAAATGACACTTGTGTCTACTAAATGTAATATTTACTGTTAGCTTCATAGGAAGTCACTTCTGACAGAAATTTCTAATTCAATCTACTTGAGGTGAGCAGATTGATATATAAGTATTTTCCAAATTATGACACGTTATATACATGCTAGAAAAACTTTACTCGTAATAGCAACGAAATCTTACTCCCAACATTGTGCCTATTACTTAGTTATCGAAGCACATGCACCTCTACGATATTCACGAGGCCTAATTTTTTGAATAATAAATAACAAAACCAAACTTTTACTTACTTTCAAGTTTCTCTCTTCTTGGCCTCCTCTTTACTCTGAAATATACGCAGAAGGAGATGACTAGTACCAGAATGGCAGCAATTGGCACAATTATAATGATGATAGTCCTAGATGTGTTTGTCTCGCTACCTGCAAAAAAAAAAATAAAAAATAAATATCTGTTCTCATTAAAAGATTCTTAATGGTTGGCTTCGGATCTGGAGAATTAATCTTAGTAGAAATTATTTGGATGAATTAAATAAATACATTAACATAAGATCAAACATCATTCAGATTCTAATGAGTGGATAAGATAGCCCAATTGTTCAAGTGTGAACAACTGCATCTTATAACAATGGCATAATGGCATGGGTACCGTACCTCTTGTTGTATTGGTGTTGGTCAATGGTGGAGGAGGAGATACTGGTGGTGCTACTGGAGACGATGGGGGTGACGCAGGCGCTGTCAAGGTATAGAACTGGTAGACCTCAAATCTCATACTACAGCTGGGACTAATGACTCTCCCACCTAGCTTCCCATCACAACAGTTTGGAATACCTTGGAAAGTCTCATCTAAACAATTGTTGCATTCTAGCTCAGACAAATCAGGTGTGCACTGCACAAGTGCATATAATGTTTGAAAGTTTGGTGCCGTTGCGTTTCCTGCTGCAAACTTACGAAGAGAACCACCTGCTACAGCTTTACTTCTTAGGTTTTCCAACAATTTCCTAAGATCATCTTTGAATTGATCGTAATTTGCCGATACGTTGTTCGTGTTCCACATATAGAAACTTGGACTAGTTTCCTCCACGCCCAAAATGGAGCGATTTGAGTATCGCAACATACAGTAGTAGAACCATCCAATTGCCTCCTTCTGATTGGGACAGAGCTGCTTGAGAAGAGACGTAGCGTTATTGAGGCAACTACGGCAAACATCTGGATTAACATCTCCTCTGCAAAGTCCAATTGCAGATACTTGGTCAGGGTTTTGGCCATAAGAGGAATTGTAGAAGCCATAGTCAATTTCTGTGTTGGAGGAGAGGGAGGAGAGGAGGTGGTTGAGGTTTCTCTCATAAATACTGTTGGCGGTGTAGTTTCCCTTGTCGTTTAAACAGAAATGATAAATGAACGCCGTCTGCGCTACTGCTTGAGCAGTGAGTAAGAAGATGGCAGAGAGGAAGAAAAGTAATCTAGAGGAAACCATAATTGCCTTGCGTTCCGTGAAATGAGCCTTTAAGATTATTTAAAAAGAAAATAATATTGGTGAAGATTATTGAATTGAAATATTCAACCTTTTCTTTTTCCTTCTCGATCTATTGATTCTATTTCTTCGATCAATAGATCGAGTTAGGTTGGCGGCCTGATCAAACTTTTTAGTAGTTTATTTTTGTTTTTTATGTTTATGTTTTTGGTGTTTTGACTGATATAAAGGTAAAAATAAGTTAGATTTTTTTTGTTTAAAGTTATTTATTAATGCTTTTAATTTCTTTTGCTAAAAAAAAATTGCCCCTTATTTATTAGTTATTCTTAACATATAGAAATTCCTAATCAAAACCTTATTTCCAAGAAATGATGTTATAAGCCTATAGTTAATTTACGTTAAGTTTGATTTTTTAGATGTACAGTTTTTTGGTAGACTAACGATCAAGCACAACTTCTTCTTTTTTTGACGAAAGATATAAGTATTTTATTGATAAAAGATTACGAGCATAAAACTCTTATTTCACAAAGCATAAAGTTCTGTAAAATAATAGCCAAAATGCTTATGAGGTTACATAGTTATAGATACAAATAAAATTCTTACAATAAAGTGTTCTTTATGACTTTCATATTCCGTTAATATATATACTATAAAAATAGTTTAACGAGCAGATTTATTCCAAGCATATTAAATATAAGACAAGGGTAGTCAAATATTCTAAAAAAATTTATTTAAACTAGCGGTGAGAGATAATCCTTCACATCAAACTATCCAGGCCGTGAGAAATAACCCATCACACCTGACTAACCTTCATCTCATAGATTTAAAGAAAAAAAAAAAAAACTCTTTTGTTCAAAGCAAAAATACAATCAACAAATAGCAGCAGTGGTCAAAGAAAAAATGCACAGCACATCACAGAAATAAATGAATGAATACATAACAGAGATGTCAAAATTATTGATTTGATTGAAAGTACCTACAAATAAAAAAAAAAAAAAAAAGTCAAAATAAAAGAAAGAGGGTACGACCAAAAAATAACTAAAAAGGGAAAGGAAGAACTTCCTCTTCTATTTTCTGTAGGAGTGAAGTATACGGCGGGCATACCATTAAGCATGCGTTGAATAAGTTGATCGGGACAGAAGTGGTCGAGGAGAAGCCACGTACGACATTGAAACGTCCTCGCCATTATCCATGGTCCATGCCCCATGGGCACTACTTTCTTCGCGGGCCAAACACACTTTTCAGCAGTCGTACAGTACGCGTTTCCTATTAATGCGGTCAAGGGGGTTAGAATGTAAGAAAGTGGAGTCAAATTCGCAACCCATTTTCATTCTCTCTATTTTTTTTTATTTTTTTTTTCACTTCTTTTAAAAATATCAAATTAAAAACATTCTAATTTTTTTACATTTTTTATATCACATTAATTATATTTTATTATTATTCAAATAAAAAATTTACTACAAAACAAAACTTTTTCAATTTTTATAAAATATTTTTAAATTTTATATCACATCAATCACTTTTTACCATACAACACACAAATATCCCACAACATAATTACTTACCAAACAAGCCCTAATAGTTGTCGTAATTTTCCGTTAAGTATCTCTTTGTGTCTCTCAGGTTTTATATTATCTTAAAATACGATAACAAGACTGTATAAACTTACTCCAACTCTATTTATTTAATTAAATTGATAAGTTCTCCCAATTCTGATACGCCATATTTAAATAGGTAGATAATTATAATCAATTTTTAACCCATTTAATAAACAAACCTTGTTGGATTGATTTGACCCTACATGACCTGCATAAATGATATAATTAACAAAACATTCAATTATTGAGTATAAAAATGTCATTTTGTACAAAAATATTGGCACGATATATAATTTCAAATTATTGAACTTGAAAATGAATTATACAACGGAAGTTGTATCTTTACCACTAAGAATGAATGAAACTAATGATTTTTTTTTTTTTTTTTTTTTTTTTTTTTTTTTTTTGTCTTGGACTTTAGGGTTTTATTTTTTTAATGGTGAAAATTAAAAGAATAATAGTTAAACTGAAAGTTAAAGGAGCCTTTCTAAGCCCAAATATTCCAATAACAATAATAAGCATGAGCACTAATTAAAAAAAAAAATCGTTCATTAAAAAGTGCAATAAAAATAAAAATATTACCTCCCCAATAACCAAAATTAAAGATTTCAAATGATTTTAGGGTTGCTAAATTTGTTAAATAGGCCAAAACTTTCTAACCATTTCATACTTTGGTACCCAAAATAGCTGTGAAAAATTTCATTACCAAATGTCGTTATTAAAAAATAGAATGAAAAAGAACCAAAATTTGTTATATAAAATAATTTTAAGGTGGCTAAATCTGTGACAAGCAGTATCTTATGGTTTTTTTTTGTTGTTGTTTAATTCGATCTATCAAACAGTCACCATATTGTTTGAAATTTAATGAATTCTTCTATAACGTACCTTTATGTTCTTTCTTCTTCTTTTTCTTCTTCTTCTTCTTCTTTTTTTTCATTATTATTATTAATATTTTTTGTTATTCTTTGCCCAGACGTTTTCATAAAAGCTTTTTGAAATAAGTATAATGTAGTCATTGAAAAGATGTGTGACAATTAGAAGATGAATAGTTAAACATAAAACTTTATAAAGGAACCTTCATAAGCTCAAATATTTAAATGACAATAATAAGCATCAACACTAAAGAAAAAATGTTACATATTGCAATAAAAATAAGAATATTATCTCTCTGATGACCAAAATTTAACATTTTGAATGATTTTAAGGTGGCTAAAATTGTTAAATACACCAAAACCTTCCAACAATTTCATACATGGGTGCATACACTTTTTATGAAAAAATCACCCATAGCACGGATTATAGGCAGTATAGGTAATGGTGAATGGCAATTGAATAGACTCATGGGTCCGGGCCTTAAATCCAATACACTCAACTCCTGTTGCGTAGCCCTTTAAGCCAAATGGACCTCAAGTGAATTTTCCAAAGACTTGAACAAAAAATTCTCTTTACTTCCATCAAGCACTAGCGAGGATATAACTCACTGATTGAAGCCTCATTTGTTGAGGCTTGGAATGATCGATCTGATGACATGTCTGATTCAACGGTGGTGTGCATAAAAAATGCAGGCCGTGAGGGCACCAATAAAGTGATTGAGTGACTATTAAGCATGAGAGCGATGGAAGCCATGGTTGGTCTATCACCTACATTTTCTTGAACGCATAGCAATCCTATATGGATGCATCGCATTATTTCAAATGTTGAACTAACTCTCAAGATGGGATCGATAAGATTTGATGCTGTGCCTTCCCTCCAATTTCGCCATGCCTGCAAGATAATTACATGGGCAAGACATAATATCACTATCAATTTCATGTGCATTACCACTAGTGCCACAATTATTGGCAAAATGAAGATTTACCCAAAGATAATTAAGTATACTTACATAACTAAGAAGATCTTCTAAATTTTCTCCTATACGGAAATAACTATTTTTCTGCCCAGACACCATCTCTAGAACTAATACACCGAAGCTAAAGACATCAGACTTTATTAAAAAGTGTCCATACATTGCATATTCTGGAGCCATATATATATATATATACTTGCAATTTATGAAAAGAATAAGTGGACATAAATAATGTTTAATTAGCGTACGTATAATAGTAAAAAATTATGGCACTTTCTTTTAATTAGTCTACGTTTGTCCATGCAACAGCTAGTCTGCTAGCTGTATACTTTAATATTTCTCCATTAATTGATCCAACAAGTTGTTTCGCATGCGTTGAATAATGAAAGCTTAGTTTTCCAGTTGATTGAGACAGAAGTGGTCGAGGAGAAGCCACGTACGACGCGGAAACGTCCTCGCCATTATCCATGGTCCCATGCCCCATGGATACTACTTTCTTCGCGGGCCAAACACTTGAAGCAGCGGTCCAGTACGCGTTTCCTATTAATGCGGCCAAGGGGGTGCCGGTGGAAGGAAAATGCTAAAAATACAATTTTACTTAAATTGTTGCATAACTCTAAGGTATAATGAGATGTGATTCATTGTGCGGGCCTCATCCTAATGTAACTTGGGATTGTACAATAATTGGGGTGAAGTTGTTTGTGAATCAAGGCCCGCCGGTGGAATGGAAGAAAGTCAAATTCGTCTGCCAAATGTACACCAAAAGTACGTTGTCGTAATTCTCGGTTAAGTATCTTTGTGTGTCTGTCGACCGGGTTTTATATTGTCTTAAAATATGAGTATAATACTGTATAAATTTACTCCAACTCCATTTATTTAATTAAATAAATAAGTTCTCCCAATTTTGATACACCATATTTAAATAGGCAGATGATTCCAACTAATATAACCCATTTAATAAACAAGCCTCGTTGAATTGACTTAATCCTACACAACTCGCATAAACGGTTTAATTATCAAAACATTCAATTATTGAGCATGGAAATGTAATTTTATACAAAAATATTGGCATGATATATAATTTCTAATTATTGAACATGAAAATGAACTATACAACCGAAGTTATATCTTTACCATTAAGAATGAATGAGACTAACGAAATTTTTTTATCTTAGACTTTAGGGTTTTATTTTTTTCATCATGAAAATTGAAAGGATAATAGTTAAATTGAAAGTTAAAAGAACATTTCTAACCCCAAATATTCCAATAACAATAATAAGCGTGAGCACTAATTAAAAAAAAAATTGTTAATTAAAAAGTGCAATAAAAATGATAATATTATCTCCCCAATAACCAAAATTAAAGATTTCAAATGATTTTAGGGTTGCTAAATTTGTTAAATAGGCCAAAACTTTCTAACCATTTCATACTTGGGTACACAAAATAGCCATGAAAAAAATTCATTAACAAATGTTATTAAAAAATAGATTGAAAGAGAACCAAAATTTGATCTATATAAAATAATTTTAATCTGTGACAAGTAGTATCTAATGCTTTTTTTGTCGTTTAATTTGATCTACCCAACGGCGCGCCACCATAGGGCATAAATAAAAAATTGTTTGAAATTTAATGAATTCTTTTATAACGTACCTTTATGTTCTTTCTTTATTTGTTTATTTTTCATTATTATTATTAATATTTTTTGCTATTCTTTGCTCAGAGGTTTTGACAAAAGCTTTTTGAAATAAGTATAATGTAGTCATTGAAAAGATGTGTGACAATTAGAAGATGAATAGTTAAACATAAAACTTCATAAAGGAACCTTCTTAAGCTCAAATATTTAAATGACAATAATAAGCATTAACACTAAAGAAAAATTGTTAAATAGTGCATTAAAAATAAGAATATTATCTCTCTGATGACCAAAATTTAACATTTTGAATGACTTTAAGGTGGCTAAAATTGTTAAATAGACAAAAACTTTCCAACAATTCCATACATGAGTGCATATACTTTTTATGAAAAAATCACCCATAGCACAGGTTATAGGCAATATAGGTAATGGTGAATGGCAATCGAATAGACTCATGGGTCCAGGCCTGAAATCCAATACACTCAACTCCTGTTGCATAGCCCTTTAAGCTGAATGGACCTCAAGTGAATTTTCCAAAGACTTGAATGAAGAATTCTTTTTACTTCCATTAAGCACTAGCGAGGATATAACTCACTGATTGAAGCCTCATTTGTTGAGGCTTGGAATGATTTGTCTGATGACATGTCTGATTCAACGGTGGTGTGCATAAAATATGCAGGCCGTGAGGGCACCAATAAAGTGATAGAATGACTATTAAGCATGAGAACGATGGAAGCCATGGTTGGTCTATCACCTACATTTTCTTGAACGCATAGCAATCCTATATGGATGCATCGCATTATTTCAGATGTTGAAATAGCTCTCAAGGTGGGATCGATAAGATTTGATGATGTGCCTTCCCTCCAATTTCGCCATGCCTGCAAGAGAATTACATGGGCAAGACATAATATCACTATTAATTTTGCCACAATTATTGGCAAAAGGAAGATTTACCCAAAGATAATTAAGCATACTTACATAGCTAAGAAGATCTTCTAAATTTTCCCCTATACGGAAATAACTATTTTTCTGCCCAGACACAATCTCTAGAATTAATACACCGAAGCTAAAGACATCAGATTTTATTGAAAAGTGTCCATGCATTGCGTATTCTGGAGCCATATATCCACTGCATGAGAACATCAGTAATAGCATTGTTATTTGAATGTCAATAGATATGTTACAAAATTTTTAATTGGTTTTTCATGTTTAGCTACTTAAGATAAACAAAATAAAAACCATTTAAATCAAACCAAGTCAGCTGGTTTGAAATTAATGTGAAGAATAACATTACTCTTTGACAGATTCTCTTAATTGATTCTAGCTAGTTATAGGAGAATAAGACATTTGATAGGCTTTCTATCTTCCAACAAAACATAAGTTACTCATATGACAGATAATACGAAGCATGCAATCTAATTGTTAATTTTGTATTGATTTTGTTAGGATACTTACTAAGTTCCAACGATTCTTCTCGTATTTCCATGAGTTTGATCTAGCACAAACAATCTTGCCATGCCAAAATCCGCAATTTTGGGATTCATCTCTGAATCTAATAAAACGTTGCTAGTTTTGAGATCACGATGAATAATACGAAATTGAGAATCTTCGTGAAGATAAAGAAGTCCTCGAGCAATGCCTACTATGATTTTGTAACGCTTCTCCCAATCCAGATGCAAACGTTTGATTGGATCTATATATTCATTCAAATTTATCAATCTATTGAACAATAAAGAGATATCCAATTGTCTTCAACAAGAAATTCAATCTAAAATAAAAACACATTATGAGTAGAATCCAACATTTAAACAGAAGTATTTTAAATATACCAAAAAGAAAGTGATCGAGGCTTGCATTAGGCATGAGCTCATAGATGAGAAGCTTTTCATTTCCTTCCAAGCAAAAACCTAAGAGCCTGACTAAATTACGGTGTTGAAGCTTAGCCATTAGCAAGACCTCATTCTTAAATTCTTGATCACCTTGTCCGGAAACACTAGACAACCTTTTCACAGCTATTTCTTGTCCATTCGAGAGCATACCCTGAAGAAAAGCATATTGAATATATTATATGTAACCCTTAAGAATCCAAGATTAAAGAATGATATATTATATAATTATATGATATCAAATTACCTTGTAAACAGCACCAAATCCACCTTGCCCAAGCTTATTTGCATCTGAAAAATTCTCTGTAGCAACTCTAATTGTAGGAAAGTCAAATTGCAATGATTCAGCACTAATTATTTCATCCACAGCTTCACAGGAGGAACAAGTCAATACATTTAAATTAGACATTGGCAAAATTTGTACCTTGAAAATCAATTTAATATTTTTTATACCCAATATTGTGTAGAACTAACTTATGAATTAAGTAGCATATATATAGATAGTACTAATTATCTGATTTGGTTTATTTTTATATTTTATAGAATTAAAATCCTTAGTATAAATAGGACGAGAAACCCATTAATTTTTAACTTACTTTCAGCTTTCTTCCTTCGCTTTTTCACTCTTAAATGGATACAGAGGCAGATGCAGATTACTAAGACTACAAAAACAACCACCGCCACAACTATAATGATAGTTCGAGATGAGTTACTCTTCTTCCCTGCAAAAGCCATAAATCTGTCTCAATATATAATGTATTCTGAATTTCAAATTTATCATAATTTGTAAATAATTTTACAATCAGAAATTGAGCAGGTGTGAAACCAACCCCACCTTCCTCCTAAAAGAAAACCAAAGAAAAGCCGAAGGCATGAATATATATTTAAAAAAATAGCTCACTTGGAGAAGTTGTCGTGTGAATTGATGACAATCACTCCTTTTTTTCTTTTTTTTTTTTGGGTTATTTGCTATGTTCTAATCAAGATGGCACACCGGGAGGTTTGGTAATAAGTGAGAATATTGTAAAACCCATATGATCAATTTGGTGTTGGCCAGATGCATGGAGTATATATGTAGGAGAAAGTGATTCTTGTAAGTGAATTTTATCAAAATAAATCTCTTTTTATGAATCTTCCAAAATATGATCAAATATGATCACTCCGATCTCTTGTATAGTAAGAATTTAACGCATTATGATTTTAAGTATTTCACATTATTTAAGCATATTATTAACTATATGTATAAAAGCTGTTAGACACCTTTCCTTACAAGTTGATAATTTTCAACGTGAATTGTACTCGAAGAGTACAGCGGTTTGTGTCAGCATCTCACTAATTATCATGCTGATAGAAAAGTTATTCAATCTAAAAGTGATGGCCGGCTGAACTTCAATACCATCATTGTTTTGACAAAACAATATCTATCAAACACATGGTATATTTTGACTACATTCACAGCCAAACAGTGTACGATACATGTTTATGACGCATTTTGCATCCAATTTGATGATCGGGATAAAGATCATACACTGGTGGTGAATCCCAATCTACTAAAATATCAAAATTTAAATTCTGCTTCAAGACTTCCTTTTTTGGATGTCTAGAAAATTTGGATCGCTAAATCCCACAAGACATATATTTGGGGAGGATTACGTTGCTTTGCCGAAACTATCAATACAGCAATTGTAGGATAAATATTGTACGTTTCAGCCTATGGAACTAATCATGTGACTGTCAATGCAACAACTTGTTGGGTTAAAACTTGTGTAATGAGTATGAAGAGCTAGGGGAGACGGCCGGAGCTTGGTAAAACGGCAAGATTTAGGCCTTCAAGGCTTATTATGTAGGCTTTTATGGAAAAGTTTGCATATTATATATATTTGTCCATGAAAATAGAATAAAGGGGGAGAATGGAAACCATACCTTCTCCCGGCGGAGGAGGAGGAGATGATGATGATGGCGGCCGTATAGCGGGAGTAGTGTCATAGAACACGTTGTTCTCATACCTTAAGTTACAGCTGGGTGTAAGAACTCTCGCTCCAGCCGCGTCATCACAACATTTTGGAAGAAATCCGATGGTCTGATTTAGGCAATTGATGCATTCTTGCTCTTCCAAGTCAGGAGTGCACTGCAAGAGTGCATATATATTAAAGTATGTGGAGTTGGTAGCTCCAATTGCAAGCTTTCGAATGGAGTCACCAGATGCAGCTTTACTTCTTAGGCTATCCAGCAAATTCCGACGAACTTGTTTGAACGTCCCACTCCCGTCCGTGACATTTGCCGAGCTGTATAGAGCTCTCAAAGGCTTAAGTTCCATAACACCAAATATGGAGTTGTTGGAGAATCGTACTGTACAATTCATATACCACATGATGCCCTCCTTCTCGTTTGGACATAGCAATAAGAGCTCGTGAGCAGACATATTGACACAGCTACGACAGTTACTTGCCGTAAGGTCTCCTCTGCAAAGCGCAACTGCGTTAACTTTGTCGGAGTTGTCTCCGGCGGAGAAATTGTAGAACCCATTATCGATTTGGTTTTTAGAAGAGAGGGAGGAAAAGAGGCTGTTGAGGTTTTCCCTGTAGGTACGGGTACCGTTACTGGTAGAACAGTGGTAGAGCACGTAGGGATCTCGCTGCGCAATGGTGGGCTTAACAAGGTGCATAAGGATGCCATAGAAAAAGAAGGACAGTAGTACTCTTGAAGAGCCCATTCTCACTGTCCTTCGATGTATTCTCGATCTGCAATGGGAAAGATTATAATCTAGCATATCCCCTATACGTAGTGCACGCTGCTAAGGAGTAAAATGATGCTGCAACTTCCCACTAAGTTCCAAGAAGCCCATGGTTTTGTATATCATCCAAATGGAATCCAATAATGCATGTGAAAACATTCAACTTGGCTTTCTTTATATATATTTATATTAGTAAAGCAAGGCAAGTGGATAATTTGGTGCGGTAGGGAGTAATTTTTTTTTTTTTTTTTTTGAAAAGGATATGCATGGAGTAATTCTAAATGCATATTAAGTGTTTATTAAAATATGAAGTGGCTTTTAAAATCACCATTTGATCAATCACACACTTAATAATAATTTTAAAAGTTACTTCATTTTTTTATAGACACTTAATATATACTTATATGATATTTAAAATTACTCGGACGCATTGGCTCATGGCCAGATACGTTTAATTATTGGCAATTTAAGTACTTATTAATTTGATATATTATTGCCTTCTCAATCATTTTGTCTGAGTGATCTCAGTGACTTCTCAGATAATTAATAATTACCTATAAATTTCTAGTGATGTACGTTACCATTGGTATAACAGTACTTTGGGAGCACGTAGGTATCTCTCTGCGCAATGTGGGCTTAACAAGGTGCATAAGGATGCCATAGAAAAAGGACAGTATTCTCACTGTCCTTCAATGTATTAATTCTCTGCAATGGCACTACAAAATACTATCAATTTGACGCGTGTCTACAGTACCCGTTACTGTAGACACGCGTCCAATTTGACACGTGTC
>JAJPGS010002256.1:0-232628 GCA_028654335.1 Alnus rubra | reverse complement strand
TATATATATATATAGTATGTGGTGACAATGGTGTGGACAGAGTAATGGTGAGCATAAAAAAGAAAGTAATATGCATAATAATTTCAATATCAAAATCTGAATACAAAATAAGAGAGTATTCAACAATGATTATGAAATAAACTTAAAAGTAATGCTTAGATTCAAATAACTTGAATGTAAAACTTACAAATGAACTTAGGCCAGAATGCAACTGGCGATTACAATCTTAGACTTAGAAACACTGGAATGAAACATTACAAGTGTTTGGCTTATGAGAGGTTCAGGTGAGATTACAAGAGAAGTAAACTTGGAATAAGCTCTGCCTTGAACTTCAAACTTCTGCTCCTTAAATAAACTTCAGGAGGGCTTTGGGCTGGAGTCACGGGATGCCAGCATGCTTAGGCTTGTCAGGCGTGCACCGAAAGATTCTTTTTGCTTTTACTTCAGGTAACTCGCACCGAAAGCAGGGTAAAACTTTTGGTGAATAGTGAAAAAGTCACTATTCATGAATAGTACCATGTCGGGTGGCCAACCGAGTACTGTTTACTTTTGTCTTTTAGTGCCGACAAAACGACACTGTTCTTATGCTGATGAGGCAACTTAGGAGTCCAAGTCCAAGTCCAAATCTGTGAAATCATAGGGATCTTGGGCATCTTGGAAGGGATCAAAGTTGTAATGATGCTGGACAGAAGATTCTGTAGTAGAGGCTTCTTCGTCTTCATCACCATCTTCAACTTCTATAAGCTGCTGCATAAGCTTAAGAGCTTGCTTGATCTTATAGGACTTCTTACCTTTTGACGAGGTAGAGGATTCTGGCTTAGGAGAAGTAGGCTCAACTTGAGTCTCTGAAACATGGGTTACAGAGTCTTGAATACCTGGAGAACTTTCAGGGAACTCCTTCATTAGGCGGGATTGGACCAGAGAGAAGTTGAATTTATCCCACCACTTAACCGAGAACTGTCTGGCGACGCAGTTCTGGGAAATAAACACATATTGCCATTTAAGAATCCACGAAACTTTGAAATGAGCAAAGAAGTGGACCGTCATAGACAAGTCTTCTTCCTGTGGAGACAACTTTTTAACGGTGGAGAAATACCGTACAGCATTTTTGACTTCTCAGGAAGGATCTGGTGAACTGGTCCATGAACTTGCCATCATCTGTGAAACCAAATGGGGATAGGACCTTTGGAATTCCTGTCAAAATTTATGAACCAGGAATGGGAGAAATTCTCATTTTGATACAAAGAACTTTGTACCAGGCTTCAATATAATCATGGTAACTATATCCAACTTTTCTGTTGGAAAGACTTCTGGAGACAAAAGTAGGTGCTCCCCAATCCTTCTGTGCAACAAATTTCATTATGAACAGAGAATGAAAGGCAATACGCCCAGGGATCCTCTGGCATGGAATAGGTCTAACTTGGATGGACTTAGTAACAAGGAGTATGTCCCTGTAAAACTCAATGGACTTATATGGGTGGATGGCCGGAAAATGCCAACGGGGAGGGTAGTAGGCTTTGGCAATTTCATCAGGGGATTTTATGTGACTAAAATCAGGCTCAACCAAGAACAGTTGTGGGAAGGTTCTTGATATGGTAGGGAGAAGACTTAGGGTATCTTATGAAGGGCTTTTGAGGGGAAGACCATTAAAAGGACTTGGAGGAGGGCTTATTAAGGCAGACTGAAAAGACGGCCTTGGACTTATGGTACTACCTAAAGTAGTATAACGATTCACCATTTGGGTAGGTGAATTTATCAGAATGAGATCTTGGGAACTCAGTTGGCTTGGGGTGACAAGGTTAAAAGGCTTTGCATTTGTGCTTAGGTTAGTCTTAGAGGCCGAGACCTTTTCTTTCTTTTTATCAGCCATTTTTTCCCTGCAAAAATTCACAGTTAAGAAGTCAGGGATTGAATTCTGACTTCCCTTAATATACTCAATGTCAAAATCAAATATGCTTAAAATTGCTTGTCATCTAGCAAAAATCTGTTTAGATGCAATTTTGAACATCTTTTTCTAAAACATGTTTTGCACTCATGCAATCAACTCTTATTAAAAACTTATGGTTTAAAAGATCATCTTGAAACTTTGAAATGCATAGTACTATAGATAAAATCTCTTTCTTAATAGTACTATAATTCTTTTGGGCAGAATTCCAAACACCTGAATGGAAACGAACAATTTGTTCAGATTGATTGGAATGAACTTGCTGCTTAAGAATACCACCGTACCCAATGTCGGAGGCATCAGTCTCAACAATTTAAAGGACTCATAGTAGGAATGCCAAGACAAGGTAATGTCTGGACATGGTCTTAACTTCTTTGACAACTGAGTATGTTCTGTAGTCCATGGGGGGTTCTTTTGAAGTCTATCAAACAATGACTTGCATTTTTGCGGAGGTTTTGATAGAAATCAGCAACATAGTTGAGAATCCTAGGAACCGCTGGAGCTGGGCTTTCTCAAGATTTCATCAGGGAACTTATCAGCAAATTGGATTACTCTGCTGATTGGACTTATTTTCGATTGATGGATGTTGAATCCAAGGAATCGAATGTTGGTTTGAAACAACTTGATTTTGGTAGCAGAAACAACAATCCATTAGTTTGATAACTTCTAGAAACGAATTCAAATGTTTCCAGTGTTCTTCAACGACTTAGAGAAGATGAGGACATCATCTATGTAAACTAAGATATTTGCTTAGGGGACTAAGAATATCATTCATAATATTCTGGAACTCTAGGGGCATTCTTAAGACCAAAGGGCATTACGTTCCATTCGTATTGTCCAAAGGTGTGACAAAGGCTGTCTTATACTTATCCTTCTCATGAATTTGGATCTGCCAAATCCACTTTTCATGTCAAACTTAGAGAAGATAACAGAACCACTTAACCTATTGATTAGGTCTCTCTTATTTGGAATTGGATATCTTATCCATTCCAGGACTTTGTTGAGGGGCTTGTAGTTAATGACTAACCTGGGGCTCCTCTCTCAAGCTCAGCATTTTTCTGGACATAAAAGGCTGAACATGACCAGGGTGACTTACTTTACGAATTATGCCTTTGTGCAATAGGTCTTCTATTTCTTTTCGGCAAATTCAGTAACTTCTTGACTCATCTGAATGGGTCTAGCCTTAGTGGTGATTCTTCCTTCATCAAAGTCTTTGATATAAGGAAGGCTTACAGTGTGCTTTTCCTATGCCAAAAGGCAGTAGGGACATCAGAACAAACTTCACTTTTGATCCTATATTCAAAGAGTTGGATTCTTTGCTGAAGGGTTTTGACTTAATTGTTCTTCAATTCTTTTAACCTTAATCTCTTCCTGTAAAACCCTATCTGTTGGGTCTTGACTTGATTAGGTTAAGACTTAGAGATTGAATTGCTTTTGAAGCATTCAATTGACTTCGTTCTGGTTTAGCCAAAACTTAAACTTAACCTTTTCATCCATGGGATAGGTAATTAAACCATCCTGGTCTGTTGTAAAAGGATACAACAGTGATGAAAGGTAAACCTAATATGACTTTATCAGTCATATTCTTAACCAAGACAAATGATGTTTTGAAGCAAACATTGTCTTGACACACATGGGCTTTGTTAATCTCAAAAGTAATTTGCATCTTGCTGCCATTAGCAGAACGCAAATTCTCTTTTGACTTACTGTAATACTTCGTAGGAACAAGTCCTTCTTGTATACAGTTTCAGATCTGCACCTGTATCAATTAATACAACTACAGATAACTCAAAATCATGAATCTTAATTCTAACCTTGGAATACCATTTTTAATATGGATTCGGTTGATTAGACTTATACAATTTCTTCAAATGGAGGCGTATCTTCAAGCTTAGGTTCGGCTCGGCTTCGCTATCATTAGGACTGCTAGCGGCTGACTTAAGCTTGTGCTCAATTTTCAAGAGATTAACATCTGTTTTAACTCTTGATTTTCTTCCTTAAGTATTTTAATCTCAGACTTAATTTGATTAACTTCAAGTTGCAAATCTTTTATTGTGATTTGTTCCTTTGGTTTATCAAATCTTTTAAGCGTGTTGCTTAAACTTATATCAAGACTTTTAGACTTATTAACTTCTCTTTTTGTTAGAAGTTTTCTTAACTTTTCTAAATATTGTCTTTTTAACTCAGGATTCTCAATTTTACTTTAAGATCAAGAAGCAATTCTTCTTGCTCTTCTTCTTTGGTCATAACACCAATTGTTTTGCAACAAGTGTCGTTACAACCGAAACTTATGTTTGGACCAGACTCATCATTGCTACTGCAGGAGCGGTAGCTGTTATCACTTGAACTAATACTTAGTTCAGACTCATAGTCACTGGGTTCAGTGTCTTTTATCTCTAACATTCTTATTAAATTTTCTTTTCTTCGTTAGAGACTTTTAGAGACTTAATGGTTTCCTTAGCTTTGCAATCCTTTGCAAAGTGACCTGGACTTACCACACTTATAACAACTATCTTTGTTGTTCTTAGGTCTTTAAACTTTTCTTAGGTTTTCTCTTTTCCTTCTTATAGAAATCATTCGGCTCAAAGCTTCTTTTCTTGAATCTTTTAAACCGTTTCTTATGCTTTCTATATTCTTCATGCTTACGAGACTTCTTATGTTTCTTAGATGGTGCTACCGAAGGCAGACCATATTGCTCACAGAAATTACCCATTTCGTACTTAGCCTTTTCTTATCCTTATTGGCTTGGTTCGATATTTTTCATATCGATACACATCTTAAGACCTTCTTTTTGGATAGCACTTATGATATTCTCGTAAGTGAGATTATCATACTCTATCACATTGTTCTCATTGACTAAGACTTCTTTGATCTTATGGCGAAGAGGTGAGGCAGACCATTTATGAATTTCTCTTTCCAAAACGGTTGGTTGCTATCATCTCTTAGCATGACTCTAGAGAGGAATACATCTTTGTACCATCTAAGTCGCTCAGGGTTGGACATCTAAGGTTACTCAACTGATCATGAACCCTAGACGCAAGGTGACTTGGCGTGCCAATAAAATGTTCTACAATAGTATAGAACAAAGTGTGACAGCATCAGAATCTCCTAATCCAATTTTCTCATTGAATATGGGGATTCCTTCCTCATTGGTTTGACACACTTCTTATGCTGGCTCTAGACTCATCGGTGAGATGTTTTCCCACCAGGATTGAAGGGTTCCAGTGAAACTCGCAACTAAGAGGTCAACAACCTCTGGTTGGCTCAAATCATGGTTCATAACATAACTGCTAGAGACCATGGTCATATGGGTTAACTTATCAAGGATTTGCTGCTCTGCTAAACCATCGATATTCCACTCGTATAGTTTATCAACAGAAACTGCAAATTGACTTTGGAAACTTCTTTCCTCAAATTGGATATCCGGAGGGGTAGGTTTGGGATACCAATTCTTGGTGATACTTGTTGGTGAAAACTTAGGCTTGTGAATCCTATTCAACTCTAAAGCTGAAAGGGCTTTTTCGACTTTTCTGATGTTATCATCTGAATCAGACTCCGAAGAGGATTCTGTCTCTGATGAATTCTCAGAAGACTCAGGGATCTTAGTAACAGACAGAGTATTGGAACTACTGGGCTGTTCTTGTTTGGCCTTGACCAAATCCTTAAGCATTTCCTCTATTTTTTCAACAAAGGGCTTATCCTTATTCACCTTTAAACTAGTTCCTGATTTTAGATCTGAAAACTTGATTATTGGTTTTTCTGGCTTAGAGGCTTATGTTTCTCTTTTAGGTTAAGAGGCTTATGTTTCTCTTTTAGGAGAGGCTTATTATCTATCTTTTCTTCAATCTTATCCAACTGGTTTCCTATAGAATTTAGGTACTGGTTGGTATAATTGGCTTGCTCAATTACTTTCTTAACATCTGTGTTATCAGATGCAATCTTAAAGGGTGGGGCTTTAACCGTAGTGGTTCTATGTTGGAACACTATGGCTTCTTGTGGAGGGTGACTTGAAGAAACAACTGTGTTGTCTTCTTTTACCCATTTTTCCTTAGAGATGGTTTGGACCTGGTTTTCTACAGGGTAAAATTCATCAACAAAATCGAAATAAGATATATGCATCTCTATTTCACTTATGTGTTTCTTAAAGTGACTTAAGATTCCTTTCTTTTGTTCAAGATTGAATCTTTCCTTATAGGCTTTTCTTCTTTCGAGATTTGCCTCTAACTCAAAATCCTTGTTGAGCAAATCGAAATCTATCTCAAAAGGTTTCCTTATGGTGCATAGTTGGGGGTCTACAGCTGTTTCAACTATGAAATCAGATTCCGTAGGAGAGGCATTTCCTTCTTGGGATTCTTCATCTTCTAGTTGTGTGTCGGCTGTATAACATGGATGACTCACTTGGGAGGTTGTCTGGACTCCCTTTAACTTAAGCTTCCTTAGTTCTTTTTCCAATTCTAGATCTCGTCGCTTTAGTTCTTCCGTCGAGGTAGAACCAACAAACGAATGCCTAGCTGGAGTCTTATCCTTAGGTTGTCTAGAAGTTCTAGACCTTGGCACTTCAGATCTAGATGCACTAGATCTTGCAACTTCTTCTATGAGAAGATTTGACTTAGGGGTCGACTGAGAACCTCGGTCGAAACTGATCTTAACAGTACCATCCAAGTACTGCTGGATATAATCTAGATCTCCTAGATTATGCCTTATGAGATCAGGCTTAAAACTCTCATTGGTCAAACTTCATTCTTTGGGTAACTCAATGTCAGTCCAATTAATAGTTCGAGGAACGTGAATACTCGCGTTACTCTGGCTACTTTGAATCAACATGGTTTGACCAGTTGGGCTTCTATTGATTGCCTGGAAATTCATGTTAGTTCCAGTGCACTTATAGTAGATCCTGTAAATCAAGGCTAAAGGCTAAACACCTTCAAGGATTTTGTATCCTTGAGTTCTAATACTTAGGGTTAAGACCTTTAGGATATGGGGATCACTTAGGCTTACGGTGAAATCAGGGAAACAGTCAAAATAGACTGGCCCGTCATGCATGGTTGCTTCAATGACTCCGAGGAGACTATCCTGCCAGTCCGTGAAGCGGGCATCTCTCAATCCTAACATAACAGAGGCTTTAAGACCTCTTCTGGTTAGGGGCTTAATGGCGACCTGAACTAATCCTATGTGGATAAAGTTGTGGCTTTCTCTTCTATGTCGCTTAATGGCTTCTGGGCTAAAAAGCTGGCATAACTCATGTTCCTTATTGAGAGCATAGACTTGCTCTACAGTCTTGACATGCTGTTCAGTCTTGAACGATGTCATGGACCACTTCTTCCTGTAAATTTCTTTACTGGGAACCTTAGGTATATTCCAATCATTGACATCAATGAAGGAATCCTCATCGTGGTATTCAACGTGTTCTTCGTTGACTACCTCTGGAATCTCAGGGATCCGAGTGGATCTAGAGCTTACAGATGAGTTAGATCTGAACAATCTATTCATCATACCAAGTTCAGGGTTACCTGGCTTAGACTTCTACTGTTTTGGTCTCTCTACCGCAAGACATCTCTCTATTACACTTCATCTCTGTTCTCCAACTAGGTTTCCTAGGTCATACGTCTGTGTCCTATCCGTGTGTCCTCCCGGCTTACCTGGCCTTCCCTCGGCTCTCAACTGCACTGACGGCACGCTGAAGGCAGTGTCCTTTTCCTATTATCCCAAGAATCTTAACAGAGAGTGGTATAACAAACAGACTGAAACAATAGCAGAACAAGCAGAATAACCAGGTCATGTTTAGCCTTTTATGTCCAGAAATAGAAGACCTATTGCACAAAGGCATAATTCGTAAGAGTAAGTCACCCTGGTCATGTTCAGCCTTTTATGTCCAGAAAAATGCTGAACTTAAAAGAGGAGCCCCTAGGTTAGTCATTAACTACAAGCCCCTCAACAAAGTCCTGGAATGGATAAGATATCCAATTCCAAATAAGAGAGACCTAATCAATAGGTTAAGTGGTTATGTTATCTTCTCTAAGTTTGACATGAAAAGTGGATTTTGGCAGATCCAAATTCATGAGAAGGATAAGTATAAGACTGCCTTTCTCACACCCTTTGGACAATACGAATGGAACGTAATGCCCTTTGGTCTTAAGAATGCCCCTAGTGAGTTCCAGAATATTATGAATGATATTCTTAGTCCCCTAAGCAAATACTCTATAGTTTACATAGATGATGTCCTCATCTTCTCTAAGTCGGTTGAAGAACACTAGAAACATTTGAATTCGTTTCTAGAAGTAATCAGAACTAATGGATTAGTTGTTTCTGCTACCAAAATCAAGTTATTTCAAACCAACATTCGATTCATTGGATTCAACATCCATCAATCGAAAATAAGTCCAATCAGCAGAGTAATCCAATTTGCTGATAAGGTCCCTGATGAAATCCTTGAGAAAGCCCAGCTCCAGCGGTTCCTAGGATCTCTCAACTATGTTGCTGATTTCTATCAAAACCTCCGCAAAAAATGCAAGTCATTGTTTGATAGACTTCAAAAGAACCCCCCATGGACTACTGACCATACCTCAGTTGTCAAAGAAGTTAAGACCCATGTCCAGACATTACCTTGTCTTGGCATTCCTACTATTGAGTCCTTTAAGATTGTTGAGACTGATGCCTCCGACATTGGGTACGGTGGTATTCTTAAGCAGCAAGTTCATTCCAATCAACCTGAACAAATTGTTCGTTTCCATTCAGGTGTTTGGAATTCTGCCCAAAAGAATTATAGTACTATTAAGAAAGAGATTTTATCTATAGTACTATGCATTTCAAAGTTTCAAGATGATCTTTTAAACAAGAAGTTTTTAATAAGAGTTGATTGCATGAGTGCAAACCATGTTTTAAAAAAAGATGTTCAGAACATTGCATCTAAACAGATTTTTGCTAGATGGCAAGCAATTTTAAGCATATTTGATTTTGACATTGAGTATATTAAGGGAAGTCAGAATTCAATCCCTGACTTCTTAACTCGTGAATTTTTGCAGGGAAAAAATGGCTGATAAAAAGAAAGAAAAGGCATCGGCCTCTAAGACTAACCTAAGCACAAATGCAAAGCCTTTTAACCTTGTCACCCCAAGCCAACTGAGTTCCCAAGATCTCATTCTGAGAAATTCACCTACCCAAATGGTGAATCGTTATACTACTTTAGGTAGTACCATAAGTCCAAGGCCGTCTTTTCAGTCTGCCTTAATAAGC
The DNA here is from genome assembly GCA_028654335.1 of Alnus rubra. NCBI lineage: Eukaryota > Viridiplantae > Streptophyta > Magnoliopsida > Fagales > Betulaceae > Alnus > Alnus rubra. The sequence continues at coordinate 223,450 of JAJPGS010002256.1, read as the reverse complement.
CCTGCTCCAAGTCCTTTTGATGGTCTTCCCCCTCAAAAGCCCTTCATAAGATACCCTAAGTCTTCCCCCTACCATATCAAAGAACCTCCCCACAACCTGTTCTTGGTTGAGCCTGATTTTAGTCACATAAAATCCCCTGATAAAATTGTCAAAGCCTACTACCCTCCCCATTGGCATTTTCCGGCCATCCACCCAGATAAGTCCATTGAGTTTTACAGGGACATACTCCTTGTTACTAAGTCCATCCAAGTTAGACCTATTCCATGCCAGAGGATCCTTGGACGTATTGCCTTTCATTCTCTGTTCATAATGAAATTTGTTGCACAGAAGGATTGGGGAGCACCTCATTTTGTCTCCAGAAGTCTTTCCAACAGAAAAGTTAGATATAGTTACCATGATTATATTGAAGCCTGGTACAAAGTTCTTTTGTATCAAAATGAGAATTTCTCCCATTCCTGGTTCATAAATTTTGACAGGAATTTCAAAGGTCCTATCCCCATTTGGTTTCACAGATGGTGGCAAGTTCATGGACCAGTTCACCAGATCCTTCCTGAGGAAGTCAAAAATGTTGTACGGTATTTCTCCACCGTTAAGAAGTTGTCTCCACAGGAAGAAGACTTGCCTATGACGGTCCACTTCTTTGCTCATTTCAAAGTTTCGTGGATTCTTAAATGGCAATATGTGTTTATTTCCCAGAACTGCGTCGCCAGACAGTTCTCGGTTAAGTGGTGGGATAAATTCAACTTCTCTCTGGTCCAATCCCACCTAATGAAGAAGTTCCCTGAAAGTTCTCCAGCTATTGAAGACTCTGTAACCCATGTTTCAGAGACTCAAGTTGAGCCTACTTCTCCTAAGCCAGAATCTTCTACCTCGTCAAAAGGTAAGAAGTCATCTAAGATCAAGCAAGCTCTTAAGCTTATGCAGCAGCTTATAGAAGCTGAAGATGGTAATGAAGACGAAGAAGCCTCTACTGTAGAATCTTCTGTCCAGCATCATTACAACTTTGATCCCTTCCAAGATCCCTATGATTTCACAGATTTGAACTTGAACTCCTAAGTTGCCTCATCAGCATAAGAACAGTATCGTTTTTGTCGGCAATAAAAGACAAAAGTAAACAGTACTTGGTCGGCCACCCGACATGGTACTATTCATGAATAGTGACTTTTTCACTATTCACCAAAAGTTTTACCCTGCTTTCGGTGCGAGTTACTTGAAGTTAAAGCAAAAAGAATCTGCTTTCGGTGCACGCCTGACAAGCCTAAGCATGCTGGCATCCCGTGACTCCAGCCCAAAGCCCTCCTAAGTTTATTTAAGGAGCAGAAGTCTGAAGTTTAAGGCGGAGCTCATTTCGGAGTTTACTTCTCTTGTAATCTCACCTAAACCTCTCATAAGCCAAACACTTGTAATGTTTCATTCCAGTGTTTCTAAGTCTAAGCTTGTAATCGCCAATTGCATTCTGGCCTAAGTTCATTTGTAAGTTTTACATTAAAGTTATTTTGAATCTAAGCATGACTTTTAAGTTCATTTCATGATCATTGTTGAATACTCTCTTATTTTGTATTCAGATTTTGATATTGAAATTATTATGCATATTACTCTCTTTACTTATGCTCACCATCACTCTGTCCACACCACTGTCACCACTTACTACTACTAAGCATCTATCTGTGCTTCCGCCCCCCTTTTGTATATATATATATATTTTTAATAAATTTATATTATTTTTTATTAAGATTGACACGTGTCACTATCTTATTGGCGACACGTGGCGCTGACATGTAAAGCTAACAGATTCTGTCAAAATGGTGGACGGAAAATTTACCTAGGGAGTAAAACATAATTATTGCATAGCACAGGGACCTCCCATGAATTTTTAAACCATAGAGAGTGAAAAATAATTATGGCATACCACATGGACCAACGGTGCAGTTATCCCAATATTTTCAATGAAATCATTTTCTCAAAAAAAATGATTTTCTCGAAAATATTTTTCAGAATTTGGCTCATACGAAAAATGAGCAACGACGAATAACTGCCAGCTACTTTCAGCAATGTTTGGCAGCAGTCCAGTGGTTTGAGAAGGAGGAGCAGCTCAAACTCAAAAAATGGTTTACGAAATTTAAAAACAGAAACAATTTTTCAAATTTAGAGGTTCCTATGGTAAGCGAAAATAAAAATTCACTCCTTGAAGTCAATTTGCGTTCAATATTAATATAATCAATTTGGTTGCCACGTCATGCCCAATAAAAGTGTGACACGCGTCACTCTTTAATAAAAAAAAATACAAATATATTAAAAATATAAATATATAAAACTGCAAAAAAAAAAAAAAAAAAAAAAAAAAAAAAAAAAAGAAGAAGAAAAGTATGACGGCCCGTTTTTTTTTTTTTTTTTTTTTATAAATCAGAACATTTGCATAAGCATTAATCTCTTAAAATATAAACGAGTCAGCACAGTGGCACGACGATATGTCGTAAAGCCAACATAAGGTACATACCCCATAAAATATACTTGATAATCAGAGTAACACACCTAATAACATCTATGTAGCAGAAAACATAATCTGAACAGCAGAAGTCACATCTATAAACATAAACTGATATTTACACAAAAAGAGCCATAATGTCTATCTGTTTAAGGCTTATCCAAATAATAATTGCATCAAAGAATGGCTTTACAAATATTATGTGACACAAGCGTCACAAGACATATACCAAACCTATAAAATAAAGGACACCCATAGTCCTACAATTATGACCGTCGCGGCGAGCTTCAGTCATAATATCCCTAGTACACTTCTACAACGCCATCAACTACGACCGAAATACCTGCAACCAAAGGAACGTCATCTATACGATTGTGGGGGTTTGCCACATCCGTATAGGTGGAATTATGAGACCATCATCTTAGCATAAATAAATACACTAAGACCTCAGAGGTATACTATTCACTGAGTTTTCGCAGAGAACCAACTTTTCTTTTTCTAGTCATGCGTGCACTATAACAGCCACCAATTCATGCGTGCACTATAACAGCCACCAATCTTATAAACTTTTGTTTGAAAACTCTCATAACTGATATAACAAACACCGACTAATAGAAAACATTTAACATACTAGACAACTAAGATTATACATAAAAGATTCGTTATAGGAAACAATGACATTTAAATCATGCAACCATCCGATAGAAATATACATAAAAATTTTCCATTGAGACTCTTATGTATACTAATACGTCTAGCAAAACTACTCATAGTATAAAAACATCTCTCATGAAAACAATGTTATACATGCTCATGTAAGTTTCGGTTGTATTCCTATGGGGCGTTGGTCCCCCAATACTAGTTCATGCGTATATTCCTAAGGGGCGTAAATCTCCCAATACTAGTTCATGTGTACGTTCGTATGGGGCATAAATCCCCCTGGGGCGTCGGTCCCCCCACTAGTTCATACGTAAGGGGCGTAGATCCCCCTGGGGGTGTATATCCCCCACTAGTTCATACGTTTGGGTCGTAGATCCCCTAGGGCGTATATCCCCCACTAGTTCATGCGTTTGGGGCGTAGAATACTCACCTTGACTGCACTGAACTCTTGACTCGAATATTCCCTTGGATTCTAGTTACTCAAACTCTACATTAGAGAGCCAATTAACGTAACCAATCCGGATACGATCCTGCAAATACTTATAACGTCAGACTAGACCATTGAACTCCATACTCTATGACACATACGCTACCCGCGTGCTCACACGTCGCGTTATTCGCTTCTAAAGCTAGCTAAGTACCTAGGCTATTATTAGGTTAATCATTGGTTTTATGTTCGTATTTATTTGTTTATTATCAATAAGATGTATTTACTATTTTCATTGGTTTATATATTATTATTGTATCATGTTATTATGGTAACCCTATTTATAGCTTGTTATTTATTTACTAAATTAACAGCATATATACTTAAGCCATATATATATATATATACACACATATACGACACTTAATCATAATCTAATGATGCACATAAATACCAAGTATGCATGGATAGGTGAGTTAGTTACTAAGTTACCTTATCATCATTATTAGCTATTAAACTTTATAATTTGTTTATCCACATAGGCTAACTAAATGTATTCGATCCGTATATATATAAGGCTTATTAAGCTAAATATAGCCTCCTAACGCACTTAGGTGTTTCATATTATCTAGGTAACCACATTAATCATCTAATTTCATTTACCAAATGACTCCAGAGCCAATTACTTATTCCCATTACTTATATACGTATATTTATTTAATTGAGATTATTTGCATGATTTACAACTCTTATTCTTCCAATCTTAACCACTACATTCAACACTATTACTCGTACTAGTTTCTAGCCCTCCAAGTAGTCTAGGTTTCGGACTTTAATCATTATCTAACATACTAATTTAATAACTCTTATTTTAAACTAGATTATGATCACATATTGAATATATACATTCATTTATTATACCATGCCTATTTATTTATTAAAGCTTGAGGTATATAAATAAACTTCAAAGTCAAGCATTATACTTAAAATCAACTTGCTACTAGCTTATAACTCTTATAAATTTTATTCCTATATTAACTATGTCCATTACGACATTTACATTGTTATCTATGTTTATATCTTACTCATTTATTGGTTCTTGTATTTCTTTATATCAAGTGATTCACTTATTACACTCTTACACATTATTTCTTTCTCATGCCTCCTCTAGATTCCAACCCAACCAAAGCTCATAAACATAACCAAATTACACCTATTACCACTCGACGGCACCTAATCATACCTACAAGCCAATCTAATCTTCATAATAATCTCTTATTCCATCAAAGCCTCAAAGCACACTTAAAACACCCAAACAATTCCATCCAACTTTAAACCCGTCTCCAACCAACAATTAGCAATCCATTCTCACAAAACTACATAAATCTACAATGCTAAACATCCAATTTCGGCTAACATCAAGAACCATACCATAAATTCAATTATCCATAGCCTAATGAAACACCAATCATTCAGATCTCAAAACAACCTCAAGAGGCAACTTTGAGCCCATAAAAATTACTCCAAATCAACCTATCAAGATTACTTTAAATCAGCCTATCATCACCAAAACCAAAATTCCAACAACCCATACACAAGCTCAAATATGCAAATCCAATACAAGAATTCATCTAACAAATAACCATAAACTAACATTATCACTCAATAGTCAACATCACAATTCTAATTCAAAATCCATTATTAACCAAGCTTTGAATTTAGAATTTAATCAAAACACTGCCCCACAACATAACTAGCCGAAGAACACAAGAACTCAACATTAATAATCCAGCCCAATCCAAAACCATACCCAAATCATCAACAAGAACTCAAATCCATCACCCAAATCATGGCTTGGCCGAAACACCAATATAACCCCAAACAGAACCATTCGATCAAAACATGGGTTTGTATCAACCAAAAGTTAACAAATCCCTAATTCGTTAAACCAATAATCAAATAGCTCTAGGAAAAACAAAACAAAATACCCATTAGGCCAAGACCCATCAAAAACCGAAACCCAAAGAGAAGACACCATTCGGCCAAACCACCGAGAGTCCAAAAATCTCAACGTCAAAGGCCAATCGACCAACCATAACCAAATTCAGCTTCTATTAAAACGCACACATACAACCAGCCAACCACCCAAAATGATTCCACAAGAGGAAAAATATTACAATACCCATAAAATCAAACCCAATCGGTTCAAATCAAAATCCAAGAAAGTACAAATAAAATTAAGAAGGAAAAGGAAATCTTACCCACAAATTTTTCTGCAAACTCGGGTTCACTCTCCATCACGATCTAGAACTCTCACGGCTGGGTCACTCTCAGCGGTTCTCTCTCACGGGCTCTCCGTGTCTCAGGCGTGCGTGATAGAAGAAAGGGAGGGAGAGATGGGAGTCGGGGAAACAGAGAAGAGAGGGAGAGAAAGAAAGATGAAGAGAGGAGAAGGAAAGCAGGGGGGCGTGCGTATCCGGAAAGTGGAGAGAAAGAAGAAAATAGGAGAAAGGGAAAGAAGCAGGGGAGGCGTGGGTGAAAAATGAGGGGAGAAAAGAGAAGAAAGAGAGGGATGGGGAAGGGTGACACGCGTCAGTGTGTGTGGTGGAGATTGTTTGCAGACACGTGGCAAGTGGAGATTCCCTTTATTTTATTTTATTTTTAAGACCACAACTCTTAAAAATCACAACAGGACCCCACTAATTTAAAATCCTATATTTTGATAATTAATATCTGACCACACATTTAATCTAATTAAATTCAGTCAATACAATTAATTATTTATCTCCCAATTATTATTATTCTAATTCTACTATTTATTTTAGACTTATTTTATTTTCATAATATAAATGTTGTCGCCTAGAATTTAATTATTTGTCACATCCATTTAATAAATATAATTTATTATTTGCTAAACTCCCTATTTATTTTCTTGGTCTTTACAAAAGGAGTGGTTGTTGCCCATCCCTGGTAGGCAACCACCCCTAGAGGTGGCAGGGGGTGGCTCGCGGGTCACCCTTGAGGTGGTGGTGTTGGCCCGAACAGCCACCCCAAGCAAGATCTGTCAGCCACCCCGCCTTTTTTTTTCTTTTTCTTTTTTCTTTCTTTTTCAAAAAATTATTTTTTAGTTTTATATATCTATATATTTTTTTTATTAAAGTGGTACAAATGTTGCGCTTTTATTGGGCACGACGTGGAAACCAAATGGATTATGTTAAGTTAGTGGATGAAAATTGACTTCAGGAAGTAAGTTGTTATTTTCGCCCATTACAAAGACTTCTGAATTAGGCCAATCACAATGACTGATTTTTTTTTTTTTGTTGCATTTTTTCCTAAAATATATGACCTTTTGACATGTGATGATATGCTTTTATCCTTGAATCCTTTTGATTATATATCTTTTATGATGAACTTTGTTCGAGCAAGATCAATTTAAGCTGGGAAATAATTTCCGTAATTAGCAACAAATGAGAGTGATTACAGCTCATGATTATATATTCATCCAGGGATTACCGTTGGACTGAAGAATTGGCTTCGAATTTCTTTTGCCGTTGAGCAATCTTCGCTTGACGATGCCCTTGTAAGGATAAAAGCCTTCTACTACAGGCATGCCAAGAAGGAATAAGGTTCATTTGTGTGCAGCAATAAAATCATTTTTTAGTGTAGTTTTGCTGATTTTCATAAGTTTGGTTAATGCCTAATCAGGCTGTATTTGAATTTCCAGTTGCTTGGGTATATTTATTTTATGCTGTTATGATGATATGCAATCAAACAATTGTATGTATGTGGAGACATTGGTTTATGCACATTATGATGATGTTCAATTAAATGGTTGAATGAATGAACTACTTGTTTTGCTTTAAATGAACTTTTGGTGCTATTGGCCAGACCTTGAAGTTTTGAGTGAATTCCTTGATGCTAGTTAAAAGGGAGGGAATATTTCAATCGTGTCTAGTTAAAGTAACATAACTAATTTGACAGTTATAATTTTGACTGATTATGTAACAATACAAGAAAAACGTTAGCGACATATGTGCTATCACTTTAAAATGACTAATCAAATTACAATTGTAGTTCCCGAAAATTATTTATGATGTGTTTGGGAACCGAGTGGAATAATTATTCCACTCGGATTTTTAATAAAACCCGCCCACCCGCCCGAATACCCGAATTTGACCCGAATTTTGTTTGAATTTTAAGCTGACAATTTGAGTACTGGCTGGGCCCCACGCGCAGGACAAACTGTCTCCCAAAAAGCGCGTGGGTCCCACATATAAATAATAAAATAATACAAATTTAAATAAAAAAAAAAAAGAAATTAATTAAAAACTCAAGGGGTGGCCGCGCGGCCTCCCCCGACCCTTGGGGATGGCCGCGAGGCCTCCCCCGGCCACTGGGGGTGGCCGCGCGGCCTCCCCCGGCCACTGGGGGTGGCTGCCAACCGGCAGCCACCCCTGCAACTTTTTTTTTTTTTTTAATTTTTTTTTTTTAAAAAAAATTATTTATTTATTTTTTAATTAAATAATCAATATATAATAAATTATTATTATTTAAATTATTATTTTACACAACTTTTCAAAATACCAATCATTATACACAACTTTTTAAACTTCCAATCATTTTTTACCATTAAAATATAATATTTTTCAATCTCAAAATTCAACATCCAAACACAATTTTTTACCTCGATATTTGTAAATAGAATTAGAATTCAATTCTAATTCTCAAAATTCAATACCCAAACGCACCATTATAAAGCCAAGTTTCACCTAATAAGAAATATCCGATTAAGGTTTGACCGATCGATCAGCTTGCAATCAAAATATCGATCAAACCGGTATGTTCTACGTTTGATCGATCGATCAACTTTCGATCGAAATATTGATTAAATCGTTATGTTCTAGATTCAATGGATCGACGCTTGGTTTTGATCGATATAAACACCCTGACAGATGTTCTCTACATTCGAAAACACTCCAAAACCCTTACTTTCTTCAACACTCTCACCACACTTTAATAAACCAACCTAATACAACTCTATAACATCATTCTCAACTAGGCTTGGCAGTTTTTGACACGACCCGCGAACCTAGCACGAAAACGAAAAAAAAAAAAATGGTTCGGGTCATAATCGGGTCAACCCGCTTATAATCATGTTTGGCGGGTCGACCCACCAACACGATTATAACCTGTTTTTTTTTTAAAAAAAAACTCGAAAACTTCAAGAACGAAAGGGGAACGCCGAAATGTGAAATCTGAATTGCTGAAATGAACCCTAGGTCCCTGTCCCTAGCCAGAAACTGCTAAAGGCTTAATCGGCGCCGGAGGAACGTCCAGGGCCATCGGAGGCAACAAAACCGGAACCAGCAAGGGAGGAGAACCGAAGACAGACTCGCGACCGCCGGAGGAGCTTGACTCGCTCTCAGAAGATGACAGACCCACGACCGCCGAAAGAGCTTCCGTCTGATTCAAAACTGGAACTGGCGAGAGAGGAGAATCGAAGATAGACCCACGTCTGATTCACGACTGGAAGAGCTTGAGCCACGTCAGCCGGAAGACCCACGACTCGTTTCTCTTTTCTTTTCAGTTTTCTGTTCTCACCTTCACGCCTCCTTCAACGAATCGACCTGTTTTCAGAGCTTAATCGTGCCGATTTAGGTGAATTTTTCATCATATCTGTTAGCGCTTGTATTGGTCCATGCCCCCCGCCCCCCTCTCCTTTGGCTTCAACATTAAGCATTATTATGTAGCATCTTTTGGGTAAATAAATGAACTTTCTTGTCGTTTTTGTTTTCACTCTCTTTTGGTATTTTTTATTTTTATCATTTGAAAAAAAATAAATTTAAACAATGTTAAACCATAGCTCAATTTAAAATTTTAAACTGATAAAAAATATAAATTTAATCATTTAATCAATAATTTAACAAATAAAACCATTACTACTAACCACATAACTTCTAACATGAAATGAAATAATCATACAATTTCTGATCAACGCATATAATCTATCTGGGAGGAAGTGTAAATTTGATCATATCATAATATCTTAATTTCTTGGTTCCATTTTGTGACATGTTTTTTTGCTTACAGTTGAAGTACTTAACTCTTAATCCAAGCACTTTTGCCTTTTTGAACCCCAAAGGTAAAAAAAAAAAAAAAAAAAAAAAAGAAAAAAGAAAAAAGAAAAAAAGAAAGAGATCCCCTCGTATTTGGAAAAGGCAGTGAGGGGGCCCAAAGTATACAAAAGAAAAATTTAAATTCTGTGATGTCATTAATTAGGTTTGTTAAGGGTTTTTATGTGAATCATTATCATGGTACCAAATTAATGTGAAATATCACAAACGGATTTTTTATTTTATATTTTCTAAAAAAAATTGTTGTATCCCACAATAATTTCAAAGTATTTCAGTTAGAAGCTCTGATGTGTTATTTAATTCCAAGTCTGTTAGATATATTTATATTCCGTTGCCAAATCTTAACTCTGATGATGTCGTAATATCATGTGAAAATTTGAAATTTTTACTTACGCCTTTTTATTAAAGGCGGGGCGTTACAAATTCGGATGTTTAATATGTCAAAATCGCCCTACAATAAAAGACCACAAATCTGTACGAATTTAGAATTATTTTCCTACTTGGATTGAAGTTTCAATCTTTTACTTGGACTAAGAGACTACTGATTTTTTCTTGGAATTCCAAGGGCTTCTATGGCTTGTTTTCTCTCTATAAATAGACTCTTAAGCTTCAAGAGAATGTGTGCTTGTGTTTAGCTTTACACAAAAAATTCTTCTTGGAGGCTTGACAAGTTGAAGAGGAAAAGAATATGGTAGGAAGCCGTCCCAGCATCACAATAAGCGGCTAAATTCGTACTAGGGTGTTGATGTAGCCCTTTTCAAGTAACAATGATTTAATTGTATTTTAATTTGAGATTTTCTATATGCATGATGGTTGTATAACTTTGAGAATTTATCTTAATATTTATATTCAGTCATTATGACTTTCTTATCTTGTCGTAGAAAGTCTTTTATATTGATTGAACTTAATCCTTCATATTTCTGTGATTATGTGAATTATTGTTATACAACGATTTTAATTGACATATGATCAAGAGGGTTAGATAGGCCATGCCTAAGGAAGACGGATTGTACTACACCCTAGTTTAGAGTAATTTTGGTAGACAGTTCGTACCAACCGAAGATGAGTTATATTATTCCATTGATTGTGTGTATTCTATTAAAGAAGTAGCTAATCCATACCTAAGGAAAACGGATCGTACCGCATCTTAGTGGTTAGGTGGACGGTTCGTGCCAACCAAAGATGGATTATACTTATTCTTTAGAGGTAATTTCTTGACTACTCGAGTGATACGAGCCCTATATCATGCATAATATGAATTTTCCTTGTTAATTTATTATTGACCATTGTTATGCGATGAGTGGTGAAATTAATCCCCTATTCTTTTTCTCATCACAACTCTCTTTACTTTTATGTCTTTTACTTTTATGTATTTATTTTTAGAAAATAAAAACCAAATCAAACATCTTTTAAATTAAATTATATTTAATCTCGAAAAACTTGATAGCAATACCCCTGTAGTCCTTGAGGTTCAACACCCTCTTTATAGCCTTATCTTACAAGGATTCGTTCTATTGCGAGTGGTTAATTATTATTGATATATTTTTGTAAATAAAATACCACATCAACCCGTATCCCTACATTAATGGGATAAGATACCTATCAACGTGGAGCTCATCTAAAGAGGCAGAGTCCTATCCAACTTCTACTCGATTCAAACTCCATGAAGATAAGGTTGAAACCTACACGATGCAGGACTCAGACTCCTAGTCCAACTATGCTTCAAGAACTACAATAAGTCTTTAACTGTGAGCCTATAAATAAGACTGCTACACTAGGTATACACATATATTCTCTAAGCTCTGAGATTTCTAGTTCTCCATTAAAGTCATAAAAGTTTGTACTGACTTAGTCATCGGAGTGGGTGTAGTCAGCACCCTCGACTATTCGTTTGTTATTTTTGTAGATCCAAAAGAAGGCTAGGAAGACAAAGCCTTTTTGGCGAATCACAAGACGATACGTCACCATATCGAAAATTGTACCAACATTGTCCTTTCCAAATTATTCTTATTTTTCATGTTCGAAAAAGAATTAATTAACTTACCAAAAAAAAAAAATTAATTTGCATTTGTATGGCTTAAAAATTGAATAATTAGTCTTAGACCTGTTTATTTCGACATAAAATATTTTATCTAAGAAAATATTTTCAGCTGAAAATATTTTTCGGCATTTGACTCGTACAAAAATTAACAAATATTTCTTATATTTTCATTCAATTATATTAACACATAAATATAAGCTTTTATTCTCAACATAAAAATAATAATATAAAACTAAAAAAATATAACCTAAAAATTATGTTTAACTAAAATATACACTTTAACCAACAATGATTATATATTTTCATATAATTTGAAGAGTTGCGAGGAGGGAGAGACAGCAATAAGGAGTTGTAGAGAAAAATAGTGTGAGATTAGAAGACGTTCAGGAGTGAGACTGGAATCCAGTGTAATTGTTTCTCTCATGGGGCACACATGCTTTGCTCGGAAAAGTATTTGGACAGGTAAATCTTATAAGAAACCCTTTCACAAAACCTGTCCGAAAGTATGAGAGAGCGGCAAAAACTCAACACATAACAAGGGAAAATTACATTTTAGCCCCCCCAAACTACCAATTGTTTTGGAAGTAACTACAAGCCATTGGACTCTGGCTCTCCAAACTATCAAAAAGTTTCAAAAAGATCGCTTTTGTCGAAATTTGCCTATAATACCATTGCCACGTGTCATTTTTTAATTAAAAAAGTAATAAAATAAAATTTAAAAATATATATATATATAACAAAATAATTTTTTTTTTTTTTTTTTTATTTTTTAAAAATATGAGGGTGGCTAGCCACCCCCAAGGAGCAAAATGAGGGTGGTTCGGGGGCCAAGCCCTAACATTTTTTTTTTTTTTTGCCCTTAGGGGTGGCCAACTGCTCATGTTTGGCTCAAACCCACCCGCCAAGCCAAACCCTAAACTGCTCATGTAATAAAATAATGAAACCCATCACGTGAAAATCATTCTTGTCTATTGATTCCTACTAGGCTTGGCAATTCGGGTCGGCGGGCCGAGTTCGTGTCGCCCCGGCTGACCTGATTACACAATCGGGTCTGACACGAACACGACCCGATTATTAATCGTGTCGAACTTCTGAACCCAAACACGACTCGCCTGCCAGCCGTGTTACCCGAACACGACCCGGGTAACACGTTTGTTTCAACCAAACCCTGAAATCTGAATACTTGATTGATCAATGATCAGAGAAGTAGAGAACTAAGAACCCAATGTTTATCAAAACAAAATCAATACAAGCATTAACAAATCTAATGGAAAATTCACCTAAATCGGCACAGGACCGAACTACCGTAGGGTGAAACTGAAACACTGAAGTGAAAAATTGAAAATCTGGAAGAGATTCAAGAGAAGATGAGAACTCGAGAAGTGCGGCCATGCGGGAGTGCAGACTGCAGGTGACGGGCGTGCACCGTGTGGGCCGGTGCGGCTAGGTCGACTAGTGGGCTAGGGTTCCGACTGTGGAGTGCGGGCGACGAGCATGCGCCATGCGGGCCGGTGCGGCTACGCCGACTAGTGGGCTAGGGTTCCGATTCGTTTCTTACTTTCTCAGTTTCTCAACTTTCTCCAATTCTCCGTTTCTAGATTCTTCAATCTTCATTGTTCTTTTACAGTCTACTCCTACTTTTATCTTTCGGACTTCGGTCTTTCTTCCTCTTTTCTTAAAAAAAAAAAAACAAAAAAAAAACACAACCGTGTCTAATCGTGTCATAATCGGGTCAACCCGATTATGACCCGAACCCGATTACAATAAACCTAAACCCTATTTTCTCGTGTCGGGTTCGCGGGTCGTGTCAAAAATTGCCAACCCTAATTCCTACACAACTGATCCTGTCCAGCAAGAAATTGAATTATTTTCACATTATCAAACTTTCGAGGACAGAAACGGTTCACGCTTAAAACTTTTGTCTGCCCACATGCACAAACAGACAACATGGTCATTATAAAATCTCTGCCCTCTTTGTCCTCTCCAAATTATTCTTATTTTTTCAACTTTTGAGAAGGAATTAATTAATTAATTAGCAGTGGAGTTAAAAAGTAAACTAATTAATCTTAATCTTAATCTTAGTGCGCATTAATATTGGCTATATATTACTCTTATCTTTGTAGTACTAGTACGTCTTTAAATCAAAGGCGAGGAGGGCATCAGGCATGGAGCAGGGACGCAAGAAATGGGGTTTCCAGGGGAACCAAGAGCTAAACGCTTCCTCCATCTCCGTCCGAGGTGCTCTCAACCAGCTGATGGCAAATCGTGACAAGGATGATCAACGGTCCACAATCCCTCTCGGCCGTGCTGACCCGACGCTGTTTCCCAGCTATCAGACCACCCCTTCAGTGGCGGATGCCATTGCTGATGCTGTCCGGTCCTTTAAGTTCAACTGCTACCCTCCCACCGCCGGTATTGCCGAGGGAAAGAGGTATGTTTCAAAACCCTCTAACCTATATATATATATATATATTTTTTTTTTAATTTTTAATTTTTTATTACTTACTGAAAAATCTTTTTTAAGGCAAGATCACTTGTACTTACCTATCTTTAAGAATATTTTACCCTTTTTATTAGGGGCATACCCCAAGACCCGAGCAAAGTGCTTTTGGCTTTGCTGGCACTCCGTGGCCCCAAAATATTGTATATTTACACAGTAACACTTAAGATTCGAATCTTAAATATTGTATATTTACACTTATTCAAATCTTAGGCATAGTGAAAAGATGATACCAAAACAAAGGCCTGTTTGGTAAGTAATTGAATAGGGGAATATTTGTGTATTGTATAGTAAAAAGTAATTGATGTGATATAAATTTGAGAATGTTTTATAGAAAAGTGAAAAAGTTTTGTTTTGTATTGGATTTTTTTATTTGAATAATGATAAAAAATTATTGATGTGATATAAAAAGTGTAAAAAAGTTAGAATGTTTTTAATTTGATATTTTTGAAAGAAGTAAAAATAAATAGAGGGAGAATGATAATTGTTTGCCAAACTAACCCAAAGACTCTTAACCACTTGAGTCAATCAGAGGGCAGAGTTGAGATTTGAGATTTGATAGGTTAATTTGAATAAAAAAAAAATGAAGGGTCCAAAACTATAAAAAAAAAAAAATCTAAGGATAAAATTTAATTTTTCTTTCTTTTTCAAAACTTTTTATTTTTGGGGACCTTAGGCCTTGGGGATCCCGCCCCCAAGGCACAAGGTAGCTCCTGCCCTGAGTCAACCCCTCTCTCTCTCTCTCTCTCTTTATATAAACACACTTAAAAGTTAAAACAACTTTTAACATTTTTTATTTTTGGGAGAGAAATTGATTTTTAAATTTTTTTATTAGATAAACATGTTTTTGTCTTCTTAAAGATAATTACAGTCTCCCAATTAAGCTACGAGGAGGGTATGGTTCAAAACACTCGTACACAGAAGGACAAAAGTACTCAAGTTATAGCCACATCAGGTGTTGACATGTAGCCTTTTTAGATGTAGTTGGGTGTTGGATCATTAATTTCAACGTAAAATATTTTTCATCGTAAAACATTTTCAACGAAATTATTTTTTGAAAAAATAATTTTCCTAAAATAATTTTCGGTTCTTACGAAAAAATCACCAACAACGAAAAATCACATGTCATTAGATTTCGTCATTAGCCCGCAGGATTCTGGCCATTTTCACCAGGTCTAGATTCTGGCCAAACTAGCCGGAATTTGACCAGTACAGTGGCCAGACATCGTCGAATTCCGGCAGAAATTTTCAAATTCTGTATCGACGGATTCCAACTTGTTTTGTTGGAATATAATTTGGCTAGTAAGATTTCAGCTATCGCTGGAATCCGGCCAGTGCCGCTAGATTCCGGCAATCGGATACCAAAATTTGGGGACCTTCGGTAGTATATTCAGGCTACCAACAAACTCCAATGCCTGGCAATAGATTCCTACAAATGTGCGTACAAGAATCAAGAGTTTAAATCCATAAAATGATTTACGGTTTTCAGGTAAATCGTTTTTTAAAAATTAAGGAGGATTTTACGATAAAGTTGAAAATGATTTTCGTTAATCATTATTTTTAGTTGCACAAAACATCGAAAAATACAAAAAATATTTTCCAGAAAATATTTTATGCCCAAACAAACAGAGCATAAGAGGTAAAATTGTCATTTAAACTTTTAGTGTGGGGGTGGGTGGCGAGGCAACAAGGGTGGCGATGGTGAGTTGGTCATGTTGTCTTGTCCAACTAGGGAATATGATCATCTCTACTTTATTAAATGACAATTGAAGGGTCATGTTGAATCATCTAACAATGTATATAATAATAATGTTAATACGTTTTTTTAAAATTTAAATAATATAAAATCATGTATATCATTGAATGCATCAACTTTAAATTGTGATCATAATATGCATTTGATTTGAAATATAGAGAATCCTATTCCTTTGGACAGAAGGATCTGACCCGTTTTGTAACCCCTACTCCCCATATTTGAGGTGATAGTTTTTTTTTTTTTGAATGGTAGTAAGAACTAAGAATTGATTGATGTGATATAAAATAGAAACATTTTATATAGAAAAATAAACAAAAAAAATTGTATTGTAGTGATTTTTTTAAAAAAATAGTAATAAAAAATTGTTAATGCGATATAAAGAGTGACAAAAGTTTGAATATTTTGAAGTTGATGTGTTTTTTGGGAAAAGTGAAACTAAGAGAGGGGAGAGGGGAGGGGTTGCCAAATAGGGTTAGCAAAACAGGTAATCGTGTCGTGATCAGGTTGACCCACCTACCCATTTAGGCTAACCCAAACCCGACACGATTAGCTAATCGGGTTGAAACACGAAACACATACACGACACGATTATAAAACGAGTTACCCGATACCACATGATTAACCCGTATAGTTAATGTCGACACGACCTGATTGTTTTTTAAAGATATTTTTTTAAAAAAAAATTGGTTTTGAATTTTTATTAGGAATATATGAGCCAATAATAGGGCATTTGACTTAAACTAAAGGGAAATGATAGGCAGGGGACATTCATCCGACCCCGTATATTATATATTTTTTTCATTTATTCTTTCTGATTTGTTCACTTTTTGTTTATATAATATATTATTTTATTATTAAAAGTAGGACAGGGGATGAATGAATGTCCCCTGCACCAAGCCATCATCTACCTACTTTAAGTTACTATCATTCTTGCACTAAGCCATGAGAACAGTGCTTTATTATGATATTTCAATTTTTTTTTTTTTAATAAATGAACGAGTTGACAGGCTGACCCGTTTATAAACGTGTCATAAAGGGATCAACCCGTCAATCTGTTTAGCTTAAACTCAGACCCTAGGGGTGATTGGCTAAAAGTAGTAATCGGCTCCGGAGTAGCCGGTTATTGGAAATTACCAACCGACTCCGATGACTAGGTGGTGGTATCCGGTTATCCAGATTGGGTATTGAAATTTTTAAAAAACAGCATTATTCAGCTTTTGACAAGGTTGAAAGGTTAATTTGAGGCATGGAAAGCGGGGGAAGTGCCCGGAATGACTAAGGAGGATGTGATGGTCTGGGTGGAGGATAAGATGCTGGTTGTGAAGGCTGAGAAGGTGCTCGAGAAGATTGAAGGCCAGGACAATGGGGAGAAAGAGGAGTGGTATGCCAAGAACTATGGCAGGTACAGCTTTAGGATTGCTTTGCCGGTTCAGTGGTTGCGGCGGCTGGTTCAGTGGTTTGCTAGGGTTGCTAAAGCATGGAAAATTATATATTTACAGCCAACGCTCAGAAATTACGGCAAGCACGAGAAAGTGGCTTTTGTGTACGTATTTAGTGTCGTCACAAAAGACGGATTTCTACGGCTTTTTCTTTTGGCGTGCAGTCTCCAAGGAAAGATTCCAATTACTGGTGTCCTGGCTCGACCCTTCATCTTTAATTTTCAAGTTTTTTTTTTTTTTTTTTTTTTTTTTAAATTTTTAGTAGATGTTTCGATATTAATAATATTAAAAAAAAATGTGACAAGTATATATTATTAAAAGAAATATTTATTTTTTATAGACATCATGTTAGGTGCCTAATTATTCAAACATGTAATAGATTAATTAAAGTAGCTCGAAAAACTCGAAATTTTTCAAAACAACTTTTGGAGTTGCGTTTATATAGAAAATTACAAGATAGAAACTAACTTAAAATCCAAAATACTAAACTCCAAATTCTACTGGAACACACGTTCTCTTTTTAGACTCCTATTGCTGCTTTAAGAGCAAAGTCTCAATCTAAATAACAAACGACTAGTCGGGGGTGCCGACTACGCCTACTCCGATGCCTAAGTCAGTTCAAACCAATTTTCTGGAGGGTATCAGTAATCTCAAAAGTTCAGAGAATCTGTGTGTTTTCATACCTGGCGTAATAGTCTTATTTATAGGCTTATGGTTACGTTACAGACCTACTGGGACTCTTGAAACCCAATTGGACTAGGAGTTTGAGTCCCAATGAGCTTGAATCTCGACCTTATCTTCAGGAGATTTGAATAAACAGTAGAATCCGGATTGGATAGCACTCTGCTTCTTCAATCCTTGTTCTATACCATTACGGCCTTATCCCACTATTTATGGGATAAAGATTAGCCTCTAGGCTTCCGGGATATGGGCCTTGTCCTACTGTGCAAAGTTCTAGCTTCAGGGATGGACTCATGCCAGTGCTTTGTTAACATTTAATCACTTATTAGTCGAGTTTAAGAAGATACTTCCGAGACGGTTGTAGTGTGCTTCGACCAATCCTCCGAGACATAAATATCCGAGACATGTTTGCTCCGATCGTACAAGGAGATCTCGAGATATTTCGCCGAGGTGTAAATATCGGAGATATGTTTGCTCCGATCATACTAGGAGATCTCGGGATATTTCGCACAGTTGCTGAGTTTGATAGGTCCGAGGTGTTATCATACCGAGACAATCGTTCTATACAGGGTCACGATAAGGTCAGGATCCACGTGTCCTCGGGGTTTATTTTATCCCCAACAAACAATATTATCTAATGTGACATATGTAAGTCCTTATCTAATAAGAGTCATGCTTTAAGAGCAACACTCGTCTTCTTTATCAAGTCTTCTTCTTCAATATGAAGTCCTCTTTCATAAAATTGTAGACTCTTAACACAGCATTTTTTTAGATTAAATTGAAAGAAAATTTCTACAATTCAATTTGTAAGTATTTTCTATTAGTTTCTTATGCTGGGTCACCGGTCATGGTAGGCATATATGATGGAAAGAGAGAGAAGAAAGAGAGGAAACAGAGAGAGTTTATGGCTACATTTTTATTATGTTGAATTTTATAAAAAAAATGTTTTACCGGCCTTCTATTTATAACGAGGCTATGAGTGGTTGAACAAGCAAACCTTAGAATAGATAAAAAAAGAAAATAAATCTAGAGAATAATATCAAATATTCTTACTCATTATATGTGAAAACATTAGACAAAAATCCAATGATACTGAGAAAGTTTTTGCTTAAATTCATGATGATGACAGAGCTGTTGCAGAATATCTTTCGAAAGATGTTCCATACAAAATATCAGCAGATGATGTGTATCTCACAGTTGGTTGCACGCAAGCAATAGAAATTGTGGTATCTGTCCTTGCGCGCCCTGGCGCCAACATTCTGCTGCCCAGACCAGGTTACCCGCAATATGAAGCTCGTGTGGGTTGCAGTAGCCTTGAAGCTCGCCACTTCGATCTTCTGCCCGAAAGGGGTTGGGAGGTTGATCTTGATTCTGTCGAAGCTCTTGCGGATGAGAATACAGTGGCTATGGTTATCATCAATCCCAGCAATCCATGTGGGAATGTCTTTACAGCCCAACATTTGAAAAAGGTATATCTCATATCTGTGTTGTATATTTTGAAGACAGTCGATCTTGTTCTTTTTGACTAAAAAGGTTTCAATTATTGTGTTCTTTTGTCAACTAATTAGATTGCAGAGACTGCTAGAAAACTTGGGATTTTTGTGATTTCAGATGAAGTTTATGGCCATCTAGCTTTTGGGAGTAATCCATTTGTGCCCATGGGAGTGTTCGGATCGATTGTACCTGTTGTAACACTTGGGTCTTTATCAAAGAGATGGATTGTTCCTGGATGGCGACTTGGTTGGATCGTGACAATTGACCCCAATGGCATCTTTCAACAATCCGGGGTTCGTGTTCTCAGATTCCATTCAATCTATATCTCACAATTCACCTATTTGACATGCTAATGTTTTAGACTGGGAATTTTTGACATCACTTGCAAATCCGACACTAACTCAACATGAAATTAGCGGATTAAGGTAGAGGGGTCTGACTTGTTTAATTAAATGGGTCATATTAGGTTTAGTCTTATAATCATGTCTCGAGACAAGCAACAGTAGGTCTCGTAATTTTTGACATGATGTGCGAATCTGATACGAACCCAACACGAAATTAGCAGGTTAAGTTTAAAGAGCATGACCCGTTTAATGAAATGGGTTAAGTTATAATTGATCAATATATATGCTAACACGAATTGCGACCCCTAGCTTCAGTGGAACAAGTGTAGATGATAAGGTTCTTTCCATTGGTGTTTTTTTTTTTTGGGATGAATGAATGATTTCATAACCAAAACAAAGCATACAACTAGAGAAAATCTAGAACTCACAAAAAAAAAAAAAAAAAAAAAAACCTAGAGAAAATCTAGAAACCCAAAGAAACCAGACAATCCGAGTACCCCAATTTTCACAAAGAACAACATTAGAGGCAGACAATTTAAACCTCCCTTTACAATTGACTCTATGCTAGATATCTCAACTTACAGCATTTAAAATTTGCTCTTCAGATGTTGGAGTATAGCCATGATGGATAGCATTCCTCTGCAGCCAAATATGATAAACCACAGCAGCCAAGCTCAACTTACATAGAATGACACTCAAGCTACCATGCACCCCTCCAAATCCTAATGCCAAGAGAAACAACCTCATCCCAATCAACAGGAGGATCCACCAAAGAATTTATCCACAAGAGGCATTTTTATAACTGAGCACTAAAGCCACAACCAAAAAATGAGTGGTCAATAGACTCAATACAACCATGACAAAAGTAACAAGAAACATCCCCTCCATAACCCCAACCCAACAGTTAATCACCAGTAGAAAGACCAAGTCAAAAGTCAAGCCAAAGAATGAAAGCTTGTTGAGGAAGAACAAGGCCTTACCAAACCAAATTCCACCACTCAACTTTAGGGTTCTTCTTCCTAATGTCTTCCCATGCAGCTTTAATTGAATACTTCAAATTCTTAAGAGACAAGATGACTTGATCAACCTCAGAAGGATGCACACAAGGAAGCTGACTTTGAATATGCACAAGAGCCTCAGAACGAGCAGGACTCCAATTCCACCCAGTTTCGTGCATAACTGAAGCAACTTTAGCTTCAAAAATACTGTCAGCATCATAAACCACCCTAAAACCTAACTTATCCACCAAAATTCCACTCGGATGACACCGGTCCAGCCAAAGAAAAATAGATGGACCATCCCCCACTTTAAATTGTATAAGTTGCTCGGCAAAACTCTTACTCTTCAAAATCTTCTGCCAACACCAAGAACAATTTTGGGGAACCTTAAGTCTCCAATCCTATTCCAATCCTCAATCATTCTCAACCCCAAAACACCCTCATCCTTAGGCATACAAACAAAATTCCATGAAACCTTGGCCTTAGCCGGACCATCACACCCCGCCCCCCATTCCTCATTGTTAGAATAATACCGCTATGTTCCTTATTGGGTTTAATACCTTTCTAGCATTATTTCATTCCTAATGTATTCTAGGGTTTAGTCTAGGATTTCTTGTCTACTACTCATCGCCTCTCTATATATGGAGGTCTCTTGTAATACAATATGATTAAGACTCAATACAATGTAGTCTATTATTCTCTTCCGCTCATTCTCTCTTCCATAGACTTCTCCAATATATTTAACACTCGTAAATCTATTAAATTTATGCTCCAAATTTTTAATAACCTTCTTAGGTAAAATGAAAACACTGGTACAATAAGATTGAATACTTCATCCTCATTTGCCTTCATAATATCCACCTTAATAGCACACCTCAGCGTTCCACCAATTCTGTGATAATTCTTAACCAGCTCCTGCGCCAACATGATATTTTCCGCAATATATCTACCCAGGATGAAAGCAGATTGTTGAGGACTGATAACATCATCCAAACATCTTATTAAACGATCAGCCAAAATCTTGTTAATGCACTTATAGATGACATTACAACGAGATATAGGACTAAAGTCCCCCATAGCTGAGGGATTAGATATTTTTGGGACCAAGATATAGGCCTAGTGGTGGTTTCATGCTTGCTTATAGGAAAAAATTGAAAATAAATTCCTACCCTGTGGTTGTACCTTGGGGATGGAGTTACCCATAAATCCCTCTGGTATAAACCCTATACATGTAGTGAAAAAATATCAACATGCATGAAAGTGTTGGTGCTAGATTCCGATGCATCACCTTCGAATTCTGATAATAGTTCAATGTGAAACTTTATGCCTGCTTGCTTGAATTAATATTTTTACCTTGACTTCATGATGAACTTTGTACAATAAAAGTGTTTCCTTCTTTCCAGTTTGTGGAGAGCCTCAGGAGCTATCTCGACATCACCACTGACCCCCCAACCTTCATACAGGTACCTAGTTTAAGTTTATTTTTCTGAATCTCTAAAAAAATTAAAAAATAAAATATGCAATACATTTTCTGGCTTTTATTTTCATAAAGCTTACTGGGATATGCTTAGAAATTGTATGAATTATTGCCTTCTTCTATCCTCAAGAAATTAAGAAATGGTTTATGTGTTCAGGGGGCACTTACCCGAATCCTTGAGCAAACGAAGGAGGATTTCTTTTCAAAAATTCTAAACCTAATGAGAGAAGCGGTAGACCTTTTATATGAGAGAATTAAAGAGATTCCTTGCCTGACTTGTCCACACAAACCAGAAGGGTCCATGGCTGTAATGGTAAGACTGAGATTATTATGCTTCAACATAAGCATTTGAAGATTTTTTTTTTAAAAAAAAATGATTTTTGTTTTGTTTTGTTTTATGTTTTTCGGGTATGGTAACAGGTGAAGCTAAATCTATCACTACTTGAAGGCGTTACTAATGATGTGGACTTCTGTATGAAGTTGGCCAAGGAGGAATCCGTGATTGTTCTGCCAGGTAAGAATTCAACAATTTAGAACCTTTTCCTAATACTTTCATGGCTAAAATTGTTTGCTTCCCTTAGAAAGATGTTTCTTGAGTCGAGTGGTTGTCTACAGGATATATATATACACGACAGTATCATTTAATGCTTTAACATATATATACGACAGTATCATTTAACATATGCCTTATTGCCTGCTGATTAGGAACATTAATTTTGGGCCTCTTACTTGGATCAATGTTACTTATGCTTTGTGTTGTTTCAACTGAAAATGTTTGTCATTATAAAATATTTTCAATGAAATTATTTTCCAGAAAAAAATGATTTTCTCGAAAATATTTTTCGGAGTTTGCTCGTACGGAAAATGAGCGACGACGAATAACTGCCAGCTACTTCCGACAATGTTTGGCAGCAGTCCGGCGGTTTGAGAAGGAGAAGCTCAAACTCAAAAAATAGTTAACGAAATTTAAAAACGAAAACAATTTTTCAAATTTAGAGGTTCCTATGGTAAGCGAAAATAACAACTCACTCCCTGAAGTCAATTTGTGTTCAATATTAATGTAATCAGTTTGGTTGCCACGTCATGCCCAATACAAATATATTAAAAATATAAATATATAAAACTGCAAAAAAGAAGAAAAAAAAAGGAGTGGTTGTTGCCCATCCCTGGTAGGCAACCACCCCAGAGGTGGCAGGGGGTGGCTCGCGGGCCACCCTTGAGGTGGTGGTGGCCCGAACAGCCACCCCAAGTAAGATCTGTCAGCCAACCCGCCTTTTTTTTTCTTTTTTTCTTTTTTTCTTTCTTTTTAAAAAAATGATTTTTCAGTTTTATATATCTATATTTTTTTTTATTAAAGTGGTACACATGTTGTGTTTTTATTGGGCCTGACGTGGCAACCAAATGAATTATGTTAAGTTAGTGGACGAAAGTCGACTTCAAGAAGTAAGTTGTTATTTTCGCCCATTACAAGGACTTCTGAATTAATTTTTATACTACAAGGAGCGATTTTTAAATTAGGCCAATCACAAAGACTGATTTTTTTTTGTTGCATTTTTTCCTAAAATATATGACCTTTTGACATGTGATGATATGCTTTTATCCTTGAATCCTTTTGATTATATATCTTTTATGATGAACTTTGTTCGAGCAAGATCAATTTAAGCTGGGAAATAATTTCCGTAATTAGCAACAAATGAGAGTGATTACAGCTCATGATTATATATTCATCCAGGGATTACCGTTGGACTGAAGAATTGGCTTCGAATTTCTTTTGCCGTTGAGCAATCTTCGCTTGACGATGCCCTTGTAAGGATAAAAGCCTTCTACTACAGGCATGCCAAGAAGGAATAAGGTTCATTTGTGTGCAGCAATAAAATCATTTTTTAGTGTAGTTTTGCTGATTTTCATAAGTTTGGTTAATGCCTAATCAGGCTGTATTTGAATTTCCAGTTGCTTGGGTATATTTATTTTATGCTGTTATGATGATATGCAATCAAACAATTGTATGTATGTGGAGACATTGGTTTATGCACATTATGATGATGTTCAATTAAATAGTTGAATGAATGAACTACTTGTTTTGCTTTAAATGAACTTTTGGTGCTATTGGCCAGACCTTGAAGTTTTGAGTGAATTCCTTGATGCTAGTTAAAAGGGAGGGAATATTTCAATCGTGTCTAGTTAAAGTAACATAACTAATTTGACGGTTATAATTTTGACTGATTATGTAATAATACAAGGAAAGCGTTAGCTACATTTGTGCTGTCACTTTAAAATGACTAATCGAATTACAATTGTAGCTCTCTAAAATTATTTATAAAGCCAAGTTTTACCAGAAATATTCGATTAAAGTTCGCCCGATCGATCAGCTTGCAATCGAAATATCGATTAGATCGCACTGTTTTATGTTTGATCGATCGTTCAACTTTCTTCAACACTCTCACCACACTTGACATGATCGATTAGACTCCTTGGTTTTGATCGATATAAACACCTTGACAGATGTTCTCTACATCCGAAAACACTCCAAAACCCTTACTTTCTTCAACACTCTCACCACTTTAATAAACCAACCTAATACAACTCTATAACATCATTCCCAACTCCAAAAACAATTCTTTCTTCGCACAACAATCACAGCATCTCCAATAACCACAAAAAAATAGCATCAACAACAAATACAACCACAATATGCACTACAAATTCTCGTGCAACCAACATCACTCACCATTAACCTTTCAACACCATCATCATCAAAACAACAACCATACCATCACCAACAACAACAACTCAACATCAATATCAACAACTGTACGTTAACAAAATACTAACAAAATCATCATCCTGTAAGCAACCCTAACACCAACTTACACAGACAAAACTAGGGTTTAAGTGATTACCTTTGAACTCTCTCTCTCTCTCTCTCTCTCTCTCTCTCTCTCTCTCCCCTTTTACGTTTTACATCTTATGAAGCTTTTGACACGTTAAAAGTTGAGTTCGATCAAACAAACTTAATTTCGTTCAATCGCGACGGGGAAGCTTGCATTAAATTGAACGCCGAATCTCACATACTCATACGCGTGATTCCCAGTTCAATCAAATGATGAATCGAAGTCCCTTCATTGTTGTTCGATCTCACCTACTAGACACGTGACTCTGCAATGTGGAGGTTCAACTTCGATAGATTGAACCCACTCAAAACTGTTTTTAAATTAACTAAAATGAACACTCATCGATGGATTGATCAGTAGAACCCCCTCAAAACTGTTTTTAAATTAACTAAAATGAACACTCATCAATTACCTACTCATCACATGCTTACGTGTCCAATTCCCAACACATGTTCACACTACTCATTTTTCAATTTATTTTACCCAATATTATTCTCAAGTTTATATTTCTATTTTTCGTATTTTTGAAGCAGGGTGCTACATGACTAGTGCACAAATGATCATTTTCATCCAAAATTTGGCTAATATGGTTTACTTTTCTCCGGTGGCCAGCACACATGGAAAAAATGCAATTTGCGCCCCCCAAAGTTTGACTATTTTTTCAATTTTGCCTCCAAAGTTTAAAAAGTTGCAATCTACCCCAACAAAGTTCGAAAATTCTCAATGTGACCAATCCGTTAGTGATTTCCATCTCTTTCATGGAAAATAGCTCACATGCGCCACACATGCATTTTTTTCGTACAAAAATTCCAAAATTACCTCCTATATACGTGTTAATTCCCAAAGTACCATTGTTAAAAAAAAAATAGGAAAAAAGGGGGTGGCCGAACCACCCCCATAGGCTGTGGGGGTGGTGAGCCATTCCGGCCAGATGGAGGTGGATTGGCCACCCCCTTGGCCAAATGGGGGTGGTCGAACCACCCCTAAAAGGTTTGGGGGTGGTTTTGGCCACCCCCATTTGGCCCCTTGGGGGTGGCCGAACCAACTCCATGGCTATGGAGGTGGCTCGCCACCCACATTCCGTCCAGATGGGGGTGGCTGAGCCACCCCTTTTGGACCATGGGGGTGATTACTGCAACACCATTCAACTTTCCTTTTGAATTAATGGACATTCCTCCCTGATCATTTGACTTTCCTCTCAAAGGCTCGACCTTTCCTATCAAATGATCAATGACAATCTGCATGAAAAATGTTAGAAGAGTTTTAACTTCTTATGCAATCTTATGTCCTATTTAAGGACCTAGGATAAACCCTAAGACCCATTGTCATCATATTAGCACACCATAACCTAGAGTGAGAGAGAGGGAGAGAGAGAAACTGAGTCTTGAAAGACTTCATATTCAAGAGGAGATAACCCTTGAGTCCAATCTCGTTCTTGTATTTATATTAGCATTTTATCCTATTAAAAAGTTACTATTTTTACGATTTAACAAACAACATGTAGATTTAAAGCATTTGGGTTTACAATCTTAGGGTTTTATATTTAATCATGCATGGGTATGGCATAAGTATTATTGGATGTATTTGTAACTTGTTATAATTGTTTGTTAGGTCTAGACGTTGTGGTTGAGCTAAGTAGTAGGTTTGTGTAGGAGATCTAAGTTGTTCGTACATTCAGGCAGTCATCGAGCGTTCCATTTTCAAGATCGAACGATCAACCTCCATACTAAACATTTGATGAAGACTAATCTGCATGATTAGGATTTTATTACATGATTAGGGTTCATGTGTTATATTGAAGTTCCAGTTTAGAGTATGCCTAACACTAAAGTATGATTGTAGTGATGTGAAGGTTAAGATGTCCGAGAATGCGGAGAATAATTCGAGGTAAGTAAATGCTTACGTAACTATGCAATATGTTTACGAACTAAGCATACTATTATTTTCTATTTTAGTACGAGAACTATGTCATGAACTTATTAAATTTATCAAATGTTTAAAAATATTTCAATTGGATAATTGTATTGTATAACACAGTACACCATGTAACGGGATAACAACCATAGGCAACTATTATATGGGCTTGACCCTATGGTCAAAGAAATTTATTTAGTTCCTTTACCTTGGATCCAATGGTTTTACAGGTGACCCGTGCACCATGTATGTATGAGGGTCACAACTACAGGTTCGTTCGTAGTGTGGATCACTCGGGGTTTAAATCCGGTTGGGCCACTAACGAAAACTGTACGTGGCAATATCCGAGACACCGATATTGTACTACGAGTCCCTTGGGATAGTGTCAACCCTACCAATAAGGGATTAAGGGCTTTGTTAGACCATATGGAGGATAGTTATGACTGTTATATAATCTACTTATTATACATTTTTCTTACTGTGAGGTTTTGCGTAGATAGATGGTAGTTGTTTTGTTATGTAATATTCATTTGGAAGCTATGAGTTTTTAATAATAATAAATGATATTGTTTATAGATATTTTGGTTTCCTCAGATCATTTTTTTTCCGCTTTCCGCTATATTATACTCTCATAGATTAGTGTTGTGTAGTGATTTTAGCTAATTACCAGTTAATTAGTATGAACACAGTACAAGTAGCACTCCAATTAAGTATTTTAACTATTTAATTTTGGGGGTGTTACAGTCTCAGCCCTTTTATTCGTGCATGATACACTATAAAGATGTCTTTACGCCCATTTCAGTTAGTTTTCATCACCTTCAGCCTCTGGAACCCTAGAGAGAGAGAGAGAGAGAGTGACACCTCAGCTTTGTACAAGAAGGTCATTCGTGAAAATCTCACATTTCTCTCATGACGTTACAACATCAGAGACAATAAGTCTCACAACGATTTTTTCTTTTTTTTCTTTTTCTTTTTAATACAAATGAATCCCTCATATAACACATTTAAGCTGACTGAGCATACCTCAATGTAAATTAATATTAATATCGTGTGGTTACATAATAAATACACACTAGGTGCATCAAATAAAGATAAGTGTCATAGGTGGCACATAAGCAAACACACTTTTATATATATATATATATATATGAAATTTAATGAGTTATATTATACGTATCCAAAGAAATTATATTCAACATTGCACAGTAGATGGTTCCCTCAGTAACCACCAAAATCAGAATAAGGTCATCACCCTCATCCTCCAAACCCGCATCATGATCTATGTAAATGTGGTGTTACCATATTTACATAGGCAAAAAAGTGAGACTATTGTTTCAATGTTATAAAAGTTACTAGTTTATCATGCAATTATAAATGCATGAATATGTTATGCGGTGACTATTTGGTTTAAAAGTCTTATATATATTCTTTTTCACACTCGTTTAGAGCCATAAGCTCAGTTAGCGGTCATATTTTGGAGCCAACACTCCCAACATATAAAGTTATATGGTTTTCTAGTGGTAGTTTGGCACCCTTTCTACTCAGCTTGTTTCTTATTAATAGTCTTTTGGATTGATTGCCGATACTTCTCAATCCACTATTAGCTTGGCACCCTCGCTACTACCTAGTTTTATTGATAGCTATTTATTTATTGAGACACAATATGCATTTATTATATTCATATGCATATATTCAAAGTAGTTGATAAATAAATTAGCAAGTATTATATTATTGAAAACCAGCATTATTTCTCAGTAAGTAATTTATACTTACTCTTCACTGTAAAGTGTGAAAAGACTCTTCCACTTTGTTCACTACATTTAAATCATATTCATACATGGTGATGTGGTCTTGAGTGTATCAATAATAAAATAGTACTCGCAATATGATAAATCTTTATAGAATGGGTCTATGTGAGGGTGTCAAACCTCAAGGATTGTTGGTTTGGTTGTTAAATTATTGAAATTCACTCTAATTTAATTCAGAGAGTATTTTTTATTTTTTATTTGTATTGAAACTAAATAAAAACGTAAATGTAAAAATAAGATAGTCATGAGAAATATAGGGGATTGACCTCACCTCTAACATCATTATAATGGTAAATTGCATTTAACATGAGAATTTCACGTTTATGAATATTATGACTCGTGTATGTGTGTCAAGCACCCAAGAATATCGTCAAGAAAATTCTTTTATTAAGAAATAAGCATAGTTCATCTTTCGGCAAGATATGAATGCTCTACCTGAACTAGGGTGTAGAACAATTCATTCTTCCTAGACATGAGCTATCAAATATCTTAATTAGCTTACAAATAGTCAAGGAATAAGCATAACTTATCTTTCGGCAAGCATAAATTGATTTACCTAAATTAAACTTACTAGATGTAAATGAATTTATTCTTCCTAGGTATGGCCTATTAAACCCTTTTGATTTCATGTCCATTAAAACCGTTGTAAAAGTTCAATCAAGATAATTAATTTTCTAAGATAAGATAAAAGATTAAACAACCAATATTCATGTTCATAAAATTCCCAAGAGAAAACACAATTATACCATTACAACTTGAAAATGGCTACATCAATACCCTACGAAAGATTTAGCCGCTTATGGAGAAGCTGAAAATCATATTTGTCGGAGAGAAATCCATCCCAAATCGTAGCTGCAAAATCTTCACTTTTTCTCCAAAACCCTAGCCTCTAATCCTATTGATTTCTATTCTTTAATGTAAGGGAAAACTGCAAAAAAGCCCCCAAACTACAAGTCGTTTTTAAAGTAGCCATCTAAACTATCAACACTAGCACTATGACCCCCAAACTACCAAAGAGTGCCAAAAAGACTCATTTTGTCGAAATATTCCTATAATATCCTTGTTATGTGTCATATATTCAATTAAAAAATAATAAAATTAAAACAATTTAAAAATCAAAGAAATATTAAAAATATTAAAAAAAAAAAGAGTTAAATAAATTGAAACAAAAAAGAGGGTGGCTCCAGCCACCCGCATTGCCAGTTTGGGGGTGGCTGAATCACCTCCCATGGCCATTGGGGGTTGTTCGGCCACCCGAAAGAGCAAAATGGTGGTGGCTGAAACCTCTCCCATCAGCCACTCCCATGTCCCTTAGGGGTGGTTTGGACACTCTCAATGACCAAACCCTTAACCTTTTTTTTTTTTTTTTTTTTTTCCTCTTTGGCCTTGTGGGGTGGCCGAACCACCCCAATAGGCCACAAAGGTGGTTCGGCCAAACCCAGACCGGCCGATCTGGGGTGGCCGGCCACCCCATTGGCCAAAAGCCCAAAGGGGTGGCTCGAGCTACCCCTTCATATTTATTTTGTTTAGTTATTTATTTATTTTAATATTTTAATTTCTCTTTGATTTTTAAATTTAATTTTCTGATTTAATTTTTTTAATTGAATCTATAACACATGGCAATGGTATTGTAGTGCTAGGCTTGGTAGTTCATGGGGCTATTTTAAAAACGGCTGGTAGTTTGGAGAGCTTTTTTGTAGTTTTTCCTTAATGTAAACTAATCTCTATATTTTTAATCTAAACGGGCCTAGGGTATTTATAGAGAGTATAAGTGAAATTCTTTACAGATTTGTACATATAAGAACATCTAATCCAACTTGGTGTCTTGCAGTAAAATTTACCAAATGACTGCGCTTGATCTCCATGCATTACTGTGCTCGAGCCTAAGTTGCGCTTGAGCCCAATATGATGGTGTCCTGTGCGCGCATGTGTTCTGGTTGCGCTCGAGCTTCTGATGCACGCTCGAGCCTCATGGCCTGATGCACTCAAGCCTAGCTGATGTGTGCTCGAGCGAAATGGTCCTGGGCTCGAGCTCACTTTTCTTGGTGAATGCTACACTTGGCTTTTGCTAAATTTTGCCTTTAAGTTTGGAAGATTACTGATGTGCAAATTTTAATACTCGCAAGCACACTGATGAGTGCCAAATATTGTATATATATTTGGATCCCTTAATTTGCATTTGTTAAATCTTTAGTTTTGTTATTTTATAATGTTTTGGTTAGTTTTGGAATTTTTGTGTTTTGCAGGTCATTGAGAGAAAATTGCGGTATTTATGTGGAATCACAGAGAAGCGGAAAAAGAAGTCTTCAGGGCCATTCAAGTATGGGTGTTAGAGCTGACGTGGTAGTAGTTTTGTTGAAACCAAGTGAGCTCGAGCGCACTTGGAGTGCACACGAGTGCACTCGGCAGTTAACGGGTGTGGCGACCAGCACCCAAGGCAACCAGAGCCATTCAAGCATGGGTGTTAGAGTTGACATGGTAGCAGTTTTGTTGAAACCAAGTGAGCTTGAGCGCACTTGGAGTGCACACGAGTGCACTCGGCAGTTAGCGGGTGTGGCGACCAGCACCCAAGGCAACCAGAGCATACGGTGCGCAAGTCATTGCGAAAGCGCTCGAGCGCAACCTGGTGTGCGCTCGAGCGCAATAGCTCAGACATGGCAAAACTGGGCAGATGCGACTTTCTTCCCCAAAATGGTATTTTTTTTCTTTAATTGGGAACGAAAAAATACATATTTTTCTTTGCTCTTTGCAGATGCATTTGACCCAAACCCTAGTATTCTTTTATCTTATTAGGGCTTTGAAGGGTAGAGTTGCCATTTTGAAAATATGTGGTCTAACCTAATTGGAAATATTTATTGACTTCTAATTTAAACCAAGTGTGTGTGTTTGTGTGCAAACAAATGTCTTAAATACAGAATTTAAATAAAACAAGATATTTGTTACGAAGTGAAAACTCTATGAAGAGAAAAAACTACTTCGGGGCAGCCAAACCCAGGAAATCCACTATCCAAAAACAAAGTTAGTTACAAGACACTCGTACTCACATAACCATATGCAGTAGTCATACCTTTAACTTTGACGTGTAACCCAACACGAACCCTTCCCAACCAGATCTTCCACATGAAGGGATTTTTGATGGATTCTTTTACCCTAAGGCCGACCCCTAAGATAGACTTCACACGAACACTTGAGCACACACCGGCAACGGCTTGAGAGCCAGCGGATCATCGAATCTCCCTAAACACCCTCTCAAAGCACTATGGAATTCACCACCGAATTCTGTACAAAACACTAGCCTAGAGCCCCTATTTATAGGCTTCAAGAGACCACAAAAATTGCTGAGATTTGGACTCTGGCTGGCGAGCGTCCGGACGGAAGTTAGCCACGTCCGGATGGTTTTCTGTAGGGCTGGCAAAACGGGTCACTCGACACGACATGTTTACGACCCGCGACCCGTTTAACCTAGACCCAAACACGACAATTTCATGAGTCACCCGACACGACCCGTGAAACCCGTTTAACATAATGGGTCGAATCGGGTCGACCCGACCTGTTTAGTTTATAAGTGTTTTTTTTTTAAAATAATAATAATAATTATTATTATTATTATTTTTTTTTGGGGGGGGGGGGGTTGTGGGTATTTAAATAAAATAATTTTAGCAATTCATCTCTAAACTCCTACTCATAGTCTCCTAGTAGGCCCGCACCAAATCACTTAATATGTTTAATTGTCTAGTCAAATAACAAAAAAAAAAAAAACACTACATCATCATTACAAATTTACAAATACAAAAACTTCATCATAATTGTCCACTCTTGAGTCTTGATTTCTTGAATGACCTACATATGCTCATTTCCCCCCCTCCTTTTATTTTTTATTTTTTATTTTATTTTATATATATATAAAATTAAAAAAAAAAGTTAATCGTGTCTGGCGGGTCACCCGCAGGTGACATTTATGACCCAAACTCGTTTAGGGTAGACTCAAATCCGCTAATTTCGTGTCGGATTGTCGGGTCGTGTCAAAATTGCCTGCCCTAGTTTTATGCGATATCCTTTCACAAACAGCGTAATTCTATCTTTATCAGGTTCACGTCAGGACGGCTTGACCGAGTGTTTGAATGGTCTTCGCTAAAATCCTTTCCGCGTTCGAACGGAACTCTGGAATATTCTGAACTACTGGACATCGTTCGGACGTGTTGCCACATCGTCTGGACGGCTTGCTAAGACTTCCTAAACAGTGTCGACTTCTGAAAATAGACTCCTTGTTGAATACTGATTGACCTAGCGTCCGGGCGGTGTTGCTCTGACATCCGGACGTCTTCAATGTTTATCTGTGAGACACTGTGGGGCGTTCGGAGGCCTTCAAATGCCCGTCCAGACGGTTGCATAGGAACCGGTTTTTTTGTCTTGGATTTTGCAAGGACTCTTCATGGACATCTTCAAGCAGCTTGTGATAAGTTATTATCTTTGATTTGATTATTGTCTGAATACATGAAGATTCTGAATCTAAAACTGACCATCCTGTTAAACTAAAACCATTACAAAAAGTGTTTTTGTTTTATCCAGAATGTAGCCAATAAAATACTAACAAACTCCCCATTTGGCCATTCTGGGACAAAAACGCTTGACCGGTTTGGAAACACATTCCCCGTCGAAATACCAAATACAACAAAAAATATTCCATCTTTTTGTCACACAATGAAAAAGGGTAAACAAAGTATTCATTAAAACCATAAGTGTTTAAGAATTACACAAAGTGTCAACATAAATTTAAAATTGTTTTGAAAAATAGACAAGAACAACAAAAATAAAAACTCAATCATCATCATCATTCGACTTTGGATGATGATATTTCAGACATTCTCTGATGTCGATCTGGCTCTGCTCGACACGCTCCCCGATAAGATTGACTTCCCGTTGAAGAGCTAACATGGAAGTCATGAGCTGTGCAAAAGCAGCCCCAATGTCAAAAGAGTGAGGCACAACTTGAGATGATGATGATGCAGCTGTTATGGGGAGATTTGGTGGAGGCTGAGGAACAGCACCTTGAGCCTCGTGTCGCAACTGGGCATTAGACTTCATGAGAGTCTGTATGCTAAGGGGATCTGGAATCCATGAGCGGGGCTCCGAGTCTGAAATGTCTGGCATGACCTGAAGGCAGATTTGAGTGACCAGACACCCAAACGATAGACTCGTGTTCTTCTCATCTCGAACCTCGAGCATAGTGTGCAAGATGTGCTTGCATAGGCAAAATGGAGTCCGCATCACGATGGCATATAGAAGGGTGGCCTTCTTGAGGGTAAGCTCACTCCGCCGAGCTTGAGGCCAAAAGTTTATGACAACAACCTTTGCTAAGAATCGGTGCATAGGAGCAAAGGCACTGATGTTGATCTGAGCGATGGGAAGAAGAACTGGGTCTCGCAGAACTGCGCGGAGAAGATTCCGCTCAGATAGGACCTGTCGTGATTGCATATGATGCAACCGGTCAGTGACTGATTCTTCAATTCTTTGCTTGACACGGGGAGGAGAGTCAACGGAAGACATAATTTCTAGACTAAAAAAAAATAGAAAGAAAATCATGAAAACATTAATTCCTTTTAGTCCAAAAAAATTGGGCATTATAACGGCTGTAAAATGGACTATCCAAAAATTGCAACATCAATAAAACACATCCTAAACAACATGGAGAACCAAATATGCATAATCTCAACCCAAATAATAACATTTATTCAGAAATAATACATATTAAACTCAAAGTAATAAAACCCAAAAACAACATATTTTAAGCATAGAAACTTAAAATAAAGGGGTAATTACCTTTTCCCCCCTATGAACTACCAAAAAATGCGCGATGCCCCCATGAACTACCAACTCGACCAAAATAGAGCATTCAACTACCAAAGACAACCATTTTCCCCCATTCCGTCAGTTAGAGGGGTTAAAAGAAACAGTCAACGGGTCATGTGCCGTTTTACATGGGGCATGTTGGAAGATGGTGGTAGTTCATGGGGGAAAAGAGGAAGAAAATGAGGGTAAAACGGCGTGTGACGGTCACGTGACCCATTGACTGTTTGTTTTAACCCCTTTGACTGACGGAAGGGGGGAAAATAGTTGTCTTTGGTAGTTGAATGCTCTATTTTGGTCGAGTTGGTAGTTTGTGGGGGCTTTGCGAAAAAGTTGGTAGTTCATGGGGGTAAAATGTAATTACCCCTAAAATAAAGTAGTAAAAGAGTATAAAAAAATACCTGGGGAGGAGATAAACTGCAAAGATGACACTTTCACTAAAGAGTTACGCATAAAAAGAATAGAGACAATGCACAAGACGAAAAAAAACGAACCAAAAAAGGCGAAAAAATGGGCTGTGGCGCGGGGAGAATGTGATTTAACCCTACAGGGTTCACCGTTCGGACGGAACATAAAGAGACGTCCGGACGAAGTGCCACGTAGGAATCGCAAAAGCACGCTCGTTGAGACAAGAAGAATGAACGTCCGGACGAATAAACCGTATCGTCCATACAACCAGAATAACCGTTCGGACATACAGGAGCACCGCCCGGACGTCCTGAAACACCGTCCGGATGCTTCACACAAAAGAATCTGAAAAGAGAGGAAAAAGAGTAGAAAAAATATTTCCCAAATAATTTCCAGAGCATGCATGTATATAACACTGATATCTTAGTTCAATTAGTATTTTTTAAAAAACCAAAATATAATTGAGAGTTATGTTTTAATCGCCACAAGAATTTCCCTGCAGAAGAACATTTCAATAGAAAACTTAACTCAAGCAATGCGTGTGTGTGTGAAGGCTTTCTCAATAAGGTATGAAGTATGCTGATATGACTTAAAACACCCGAAGCTTTCAATAGATTTCCCTTGCTGTAGTTTTCTTGGGGACCCAAGTCTTTTTCACATGAGTAGGCTTATGTAGCTGCCGATGCCTTGGAGTATGATTTCTAGGCGGAGATGTATGCTGCATGGGTGACTTAGTGATAAGTCTTGAATTATTCGATTCAAGACCCCTTAATTTGCATTTGTTAGACCTAGTTTATGTTGTATATATAACTTTTTGTTGTATATATAACTTTTTGTTGTAGTTTAGTGTTTATGTCTTATTTTCAGGTCTTAGTTGAAATCTAATTCAAAACACTTGAATTAGACCTGAAAATACATCAAGGGCAATTTGGCCATTTCCAGAGTTCGAGGCTAATCCGGAAAAGATGAAAAATCGTCCAAGGCATTTCGATCGATTGATTATTTGTACAG
This sequence comes from Alnus rubra, assembly GCA_028654335.1. Taxonomy (NCBI): domain Eukaryota; kingdom Viridiplantae; phylum Streptophyta; class Magnoliopsida; order Fagales; family Betulaceae; genus Alnus; species Alnus rubra. The sequence continues at coordinate 187,135 of JAJPGS010002256.1, read as the reverse complement.
CTAATAATTCGATCGATCGACTTTCTGTCGACTCAACTTCGATCGATCTAGATGCGATCGATCGATTCTCAGAGCACAAAATTTTTGATCGATCGACTTCGCATCTTCCAGAAGGTCAAGATATTTCCAAATATTTGTGCGATCCAAATCAAAAGTTGGGTTTAATGGACAGAAATGGACGGCGTCCAGCTCTGTTTGTGCGGCTAGAATTGATCATTGATGAGTCCCTTGTAAATTAAATCTCTATATATATGAGATTAGGGTTTTAGGTTAATTCATGCATCTTTTGAGGTTTGTTCGGATTTTCTCAGGTGTATCATTTTAATTTCTCATGTTTTAGTTTACTTTGATGCACGTTTTCTAGGCTTAATTCCAGAGAGCAATTTCTTCTTCTTTTTCCCTTTTGTTCTTCATGTTCTAGCTTAGGTTTTTCTTCCTTTTTGTAATCCGAATTTCATAATTCTAATATAGTTGTTTTTAATTCATTTTCTTCTTGTTTTCTTTACTGTTTTCATAGATTTCATGCTTAGATTAGTTTAATTCATGTCTAGCTAAATTCTATCTTAGGGTTTGATCAGAATCCAATCCAAAAACCATGAAGTGTTCTTGAGATTCTTAGGATTTTCTTTAGATGTTTGATGATTGTTAAGGGCTAGAGGATCTCAAAACCCATGCTAAAAGGTTTTGTTTTCAAGATTCCAATCTAATTATTCATGAAAAAGAGTTAAACTTGTCTATGAGTTTTCTTAGATTTCTTGAGTAAAACCAACGTTCTTGGAAACAAGAACGATGTCTTTTGCAATGATGCTATTTGACATAATGTGTGTTTTCTCATTAGAGTCACCTTATAGGGTATGCTAGGAAACACTAATCATTTCACACCTTTGGTAGTCTAAAATGTTTTTCAATTGTAGTTTAAACTTTATGTGAAATGGTTTGGTGTAAAACTAGATACCTTATCATTGTGGCCTAACTAGGGTTTTCATATATTGTGTATGCTTATTAGGATGTGTTGTAGAGTAGTAAGCTAGGGAGCATTAATCACTCCACACCTTTCGTAGTGTAAACGTTTTTCAATTATAGACTAATCTTTACGTGGAGTTGATTAATGTAAAACTAGGTGCTTTATAATTACGTCTTAACAAAAGTATTTTCATGTCGAGGTCGTCGTAATGGTTGACGCCCATTACGCGCTCATATCATGTATGTTAGGAAGAACCATATAGACTTTAAGCATTTCATTGGTTGAGGATTGGATAAGATCAACACCCTAAGTTTTCTTTAAGTTGTTTTTAATTTCCGCTTTCATTCCTTCACTTTATTGTTGTAGCTTCAATTCTACAACCCTTGCTTTTATTTTTATCTTTAAGTTAAGTTAAATACGTTCTTTAATATTCCATTGCCCAAAACAACCAATAATCTATGTGGTTCGATCACCCTTACTATAGTACAATCGATACGTACTATTACGAGTAGTAAACTTATAAATATAAAATCCACGTAGCCGGTAAGCCAGCTACCTCTATGGTGGAGAACACTTAGGTCTGACATGACTGCTAACTCCACATTTGTGACACATGGGAGTTTTAGGAGCCTGCCACCTTTTCTTCCTTTGAAATTACCGATGTGGGCAGTTAGGTCTGATGTGCCCTGGCTCGCTATAGTGACAGCATGTGAAAGGCTTTCTTCTGATAGGAAGCTTGGCCGGAGGCTGAGGGATGATAGGAACTTACCCTTTCATAACAACTTTTCCCTTATCCATTCTTGAGGGTGGAGATTCGAGAATAACTGGCTTCACGAAAATGGTCTTGGAGGTAAAAGGAGTATCATAAATAGAAGGAGGAACATACCCAAGTCCGGTCTTGTCAGTCGGGCACTTCTGAATGGAAGCATGTGAGTGAGCTTCTCGTCTGAGACTCTCTCTAGTTGTAACTGTGTCTCCAATAGTCTCTCTTCTAAATCATTGATCTTTATGAGCATAGAGGTCTTCTCAGTCCTAAGGTTGTTCAGCTCTAGTTCCTGTTGCTTGTATTTCTCTCTCAGCTTTAGGAATTCAACATATTGAAGTTGATAGGCTGACTGCATATCTTCTTCTTCACTATGCTCAGAGTAGTAGGACTGAGAATCCTCCTTATCTTCATGTGAGGCTACAAATGCCAGGAATTTTTCTTCCTCAGGAGTTTCTTCTTCTTTCTCAAACTCATCGATGAGAGTTGCATTAAAGGCTTTCCTCTTTGTTTCTTCAGATTTGCACATTCAGTCCTGATGTGCCCAAAACCTGAACATTCGAAGCACTGGGACCCCTCGGATCTTTCTTTTCTACTTCTGTATCAGTTGTGTGGGAGCCTTTCTCAATTTGTCAGAGAACTTATTCTTGAGTTTATTATTCTTCATAAAACGCTCGAAGTCTTGGCTAACATTGCCACTGCATCTTCAACAACATCGGAGTCTTGTCAGATGAGACTATGGATTTCTTCTTGGATGCCTTAAGGGAAATTGTCATTGCCTTTCTGACCGGAGGTAAGGAATGTATGTCTGAAGAGATCCTACCAGCTCCTCCAGATCTTTGCTTTCTTCTATTGTTGTCACCTTAATCCTGAAACGCTAAGGCAAAGATCTTAGTATCTTTCGGATGAGTTTTACATCCGAGATTTGCTTCCCAAGACTCACCATCGAGTTTCTTAGGTCGCTAATCTTAGTGTAGAACTCTCCAAATGTCTCATCTTCTAGCATCTTAATTTCTTCAAATTTAGAAATCAACATTTGAAGTTTGGCAGATTTTACTAGTTTTGTGCCTTCATATGTTGTTTCTAGAATTTTCCATGCATCTTTAGCAATTTTACAATTTGAAATTCTTGTGAATTCAGATGGTGAAAGTGTTTGACATAGTGCATGGAGGGCTTTATCATTGGAAAGCCTTGCGCTTGTTTGAATAATTGTAATTTCGTCTGTTTCTTCTGCTTTAATCCAACCAGTTTCAACAATTTTCCAAACGTCAATAGATTTTAAAAAGAAGCACATTCGGGCTTTCCAATAGCCATAGTTCGTCCCATCAAAGGACGGAACAAAATTAACATTTTGAGACATAATAATCAAAGACAAAAGTCAAAAGGATACACTCAAGAAATAAATCTAAGAACAGAGTGTACCAAGCTCTGATACCAATTGAAAATATTTATTGACTTCTAATTTAAACCAAGTGTGTGTGTTTGTGTGCAAACAAATATCTTAAATGCGGAATTTAAATAAGACAAGATATTTGTTACGAAGTGGAAACTCTATGAAGAGAAAAAACCACTCCGGGGCAGCCAAACCCAGGAAATCCACTATCCAAAATCAAAGCTAGTTACAAGACACTCGTACTCACATAACCCTATGCAGTAGTCATATCTTTAACTCTGACGTGTAACCCAACATGAACGCTTCCCAACCAGATCTTCCACATGAAGGGGTTTTTGATGGATTCCTTTACCCTAGGGCCGACCCCTAAGATAGACTTCACACGAACACTTGAGCACACACCGGCAACGGCTTGAGAGCTAGCGGATCTTCGATTCTCCCTAAACACCCTCTCAAAGCACTATGGAATTCACCACCGAATTCTGTACAAAACACTAGCCTAGAGCCCCCTATTTATAGGCTCAAGAGACCTCAAAAACTGCTGAGATTCGAACTCTGGCTAGCAAGCGTCTGGACGGAAGTTAGCCACATCCAATGGATTTCTACGATATCCTTTCAAAAACATTGTAATTCTATCTTTATCAGGTTCACATCTGGACGACTTGACCGAGCGTTCGAACGGAACACTAGAAAATTTGAACTACTGGACATCGTCTGGATGTGTTGCCACGTCGTTCGGACTGCTTGCAGAGACTTCCCAAACTGTGTCGACTTCTGAAAACAGACTCCTTGTTGAATACTAATTGACCTAGCATCCGGACGGTGTTGCTCTGACGTCCGGACGTCTTAATTGTTTATCTGTGAGACACTGCGGGGCGTCCGGACGCCTTCAAATGCCCGTTCGGACGGTTGCATAGGAACCGGTTGTTTTTGTCTTGGATTTTGCAAGGACTCTTCATGGACACCATCAAGCAACTTGTGATCAGTTATTGTCTTTGATTTGATCATTGTCTGAATACATGAAGATTCTGAATTTAAAACCGACCATCCTGTTAAACTACAACCATTACATAAAGTGTTTTTGTTTTATCCAGAATGTAGCCAATAAAATACAAACACTAATGTTTTGTTATAAAAACCCCATGATAGGCACCACTTAAGGATTCACATTTTTTTTTTCAGAGTATGTTTTTAGCTATTTTCTTTCTTTTGTAATTTAGATTAATTCTTTCTTTCTATCTTCTCTATTTTACTTTAGTTTCTTTTATTTTTATGTTTTCATTACAAGTGTGTTTGATGTTTTTAGTCATGAGATGCTAAAATTCTCAACTAAAGTTGAGGATGAAACTTCATCATTGATAACACCTACATTCTTGTCATGATATTTGTAAATTTCATATATATAAGATTATATTCAAGTTCTATTTCAGCTTATTGATTCATGTCTTTAGATTGAAAATTTATTATTGTTCAGTGGATATTTGATGTGTTTCAACTGATGAATGCATCGATTGATTTATTTGAGAATGGATATACATTGTGATTTGTTTGACAAACGGATACTATGAATGATTTGATCTCAAATGGGTAATTGTTGTGATTTATTTTGAGTTGAATTCATCGAATAATTTCACGATTTATTGTTAAAGAACTTGAATAACAAACACATTTGATTACCCTCTTGAGATCAAATCATCCATTGTATCCGTTTGTCAAACAAATCACAATGGATATCCATTCTCGAAGAAATCAATCGATGTATTCATCGGTTGAAACACATCCAATATCCACTGAACAATAATAAAATTTTCAATCTAAAGACATGAATCAATAAGCTGAAATAGAACTAGAATATAATCTTATAAATATCAAATTTACAAATAGCATGACAAGAATGTAGGTGTTATCAATGATGAGGTTTCATCCTCAACCTTAGTTGAAGATTTTAGCTTATGACTAAAAACACCAAACACACTTGTAATTAAAACATAAAAATAAAAGAAACTAAAGTGAATAGAGAAGATAGAAAGAAAGAATTAATCTAAATTACAAAAGAAATAAAAGAGCTAAAAACATGCTCTGAAAAAAAAAAAAATGTGAATCCTTAAGTGGAGCCTGTCATGAGGTTTTTATAACAAAACATTTGGTTAAACCATATATTTTCAAAATAGCACCTCTACCCTTCAAAACCCTAATAAGAGAAAAGAATGCTAGGGTTTGGTCAAATGCATTTATTTTCAAAATGGCACCTCTACCCCTAAAAACCCTAATAAGAGAAAAGAATGTTAGGGTTTGGGTCAGATGCATCCATTTTTAAAATGGCACATCTACCCTTCAAAACCCTAATAAGATAAAAGAATGATAGGGCTTGGGCAGATGCATTTGCAAAGAGCAAAGAAAAATATGCCTTTTTTTTTGTTCCAATCAAAGAAAAAAAAGCCATTTTGGGGAAGAAAGTTGTGTCTGCCCAGTTTGTCACGTCTGCGCTATTACTAGGGTGGGCACGGGCCGGATTGGGTCGAATTTACATGTTTTCCACAATCCGCCCCGCAGTTAACGGGTTTGAAATCTAGGATCCGTAACCTGCATAGTGAATGGTAAACCCGTTGGACCTGTGTAGCATGGATTGGGACGGGTTCATGCTGGTTCGGGTATTCCTTTTTTCTTTTTACTTTCTGGGCCCAAAACCAGGCGAGCTGACTCGAAGCTTTTATTTTGGGTTGGGTTAGGTGCTTCTCCTTGGTAGTTGGATTGACATTCTAACATAAACAATTAGACATCGCAAGATACAATTGGGAATATTTGTTCTGCAAACACAATTACCATTGTTGCAATAAAAAATGAGCCATATTGTGGTTATACATACACGACCGAGAGATCGATGGCCTAAATCAGCAATTAGAAGAAGATGGTCGGTGCCTAGAACACCTATAACTTCAGCTTTTGCAAGAACAAAGCAAACGTTCAGAGGTCAAGAGAGAAGCAAATATAAATTATTTGAATGCACTAGGGTTACAGATATCTTCTCAGAATCTCAGATTCTCAGCAGTACACGCAATTTGGAAACATCAAGCCATCAACCCATAAGAAAGTAACATCATATTAGTAATAGTACTCTTACGTTTTAGAAACATCAAAAGCCATTTGAGAGAGAGGAGAGAGAGAGAGAGAGAGAGAGAGAGAGAGAGAGAGAGATGAAGACTGAAAGTTTGAAATACCTGTATTTGAAAGCCATTTGAAAGTCTGAAAGCCATTGAAAGTCTGATCTTAGGTGGGGATGCGCCATCTAGTGTTGTGAGAAAGAGGATTCGTGGTGTTAGGTTAGGGTTTCACGAATCACGGTTTTGGCCTTTGGGAATTAGGGGAAAATATGAGATTCTGAATCATCTGATGCTAATACGCGGGATGCGTTATGCCTTGCTTAAAACTGACTTAGGGTGGGGCGGGTTTGCGGATTGGAAAAACTACATTTTTGCAATCCGCCCCGTAAGGCACGGATAAGTAATCCTTCAATCCGCATACTTTTAATTCACACAATATCTGTGAATTTGCGGGGCGGGGTGAATTCTGCTCACTCGTAGCTATTGCACTCGAGCGCTTTTAGGGTGACTCGCGCACCATACGCTTTGGTTGCCTTGGGTGCTGGTCACCACACCCACTAACTGCTGAGTGAGCTCGAGCTCACTTGTTTTCAACAAAACTGCTGCCACGTTAACTCTATCACCCATGCCTGAATAGCTCTGAAGACTTATTTTCCCGCTTCTCTGTAATTCCATATAAATATTGCAATTTTCTTTCAATGACTTGTAAAACACTAAAATACCAAAACTAACCAAAACATTAGAAATAACAAAACTAAAGATTTAACAATTGCAAATTAAGGGGTCCAAATATACAATATTTGGCACTCATCAATTACTTATGTTTTTCCCTTGGTTTTCTGAGAGTGCTATTAACATAAAAACAATGCAAAACATCATATCACAATAAAACTAAGAGGCTAATATATGCGAACTAAGGGGTTTGAATATGCAATATTCAATGCTCATCACATGGTAATACATATTAGTTTCTTCCTCAAACTTTTTGTTGTTTTAGGCCATCAGCTTTATATTTTTAAAGTGACACAATCACTTTTAAATCAACGTCATTTTAGCTAATGCTACTGTGAATAAAAATAGTTGCATAACTCTATTCGATGTAAAGATCAATGTTTCAATACCAGAACATCATGACATAATATTTAAACTTTAATCATATACAAGGATTAAGTAAAAGTCACAATTGTATATTCTAAACAAGGATTTGACCTTTAAAAACCGAAGCAGTTGTGACATATATAAAACTTATCAAATAACAATTTAAAGCAAAGATTGACGTTTAAACTCCAAAGCACTCTGACATAACATTTAAACGCCAATTCAAATGTATAGCTTATAAAGTAAATCATAAAATATTATATATCGACTCTTAAGCTATTTGGGCACCTTAAACAGTATATCAAAGGTAAACAGCTAAATCTGACAACAAAAATATATGCCAAATGAATCATATAACATTTTCTCAAAAACTAACTTTCATACACATTTTGTGAGTTTTAAACGCAAAATGGGAGAAAGTGATTCAAAGTTTTTGATAGAAAATATTCATGAGACATTTCATGCATAGAGACTTACCAAGTAAACTTTGAAGCAACTTGGGACCACACACTTTTTCTCCCATTTAGTGGCGTGGTAGTTCCTAACACGCCACTCACTAATTTAGTGACGGATCAATTTTTAACATCTCACTAAATTTCAATATAGAGAAAAAGGAAAAAAGAAGAAGAAGAAGAAGAAGAAGAAGAAGAAGAAGAAGAAGAAAAATTTAAGTTTTTGTGACGTGTTTTTTTTAGTGTCAACACGTTACTAAAATTGTATATTCAAAAAAAAAAAAAAAAAAAAGCCGGATGAGAGATGGTCGGCTCCATTTTTGGGTCTTCAAGCGTCAAGAGCCGTGTAGTTGCTGACTGAGCCGTCCTTGTACTTCCGCACCCATGGGAGATACTTCCTCATTGTTTTCAACTAGCTATTGTATAAGATTGAAAGTAAGATTTACCACTCATTAAAGTGTATATTGCTTGGCTTCCCTATAAATGGCTGGGAAAAGAATCGGACCCAAGGCTGTAAAAAGACATAGAAGAATATCAGCTAAAATCGGCCAAAATCAACCAAAAAATGATATTGTAAGGCACAACCAAATGTAGATCCTTGCACATATTCAACCAAAATATGTGATGAATCAAACTAGATTAAACAGAGATAAACTAGAACAAGCACAATTTTGCTGGAAGAATCATAGATCAAGCATTTTAACAAAGACATAAATGAGAGATCCACATTCCCATCTAAGCATTTTAACAAAGACAAACTTGAAGCCATGCGTATGTGTACTTGAAAACAAAAACCCTGCTTCCTTCTCTCAACCTTTAGGTTGCGCCTAACATTAAAAATAAAACGGCCAAGGGATTAGAAGAGAAGAAGAAAAGGGGCGGGGGAGGAAGAAAAAATTGGGGGAAACATAAGAAAGAAAGAAAGAAATGGAAGGCAGTCAGCTCCAGAGGAGATTTAGTGACATGTAACATTTGACACATCAATAAATTAGTGTCATGTCTCATTGACATGCCACAATTTAGTGGCGTGTCAAATTTAGTTGCTTGCCAAGATTAACACGTCACTAAATAGTGATGTGTCAAATTGAAACGTCACTAAAAATTTAAATTTAATTTTTTTAATAAAAAATAGATCGACTTAACATTTAGTGACGTGTCAAATTTGAAATGTCACTAAAGATTTAATTTTTTTTTAAAAAAAACAAAAAATTACATCGACTTAACATTTAGTGATGTGTCAAATTTGAAACGTCACTAAAAATTTAAATTTCATTTTTCCCCCTAAAAAAATTATATCAACTTAACATTTAGTGACGTGTCAAATTGACACGTCACTAATAATTTAAGTTTCATTTTAATATATATATATATATATATATATATATATATATATATATATATTATATATATATATATATATATATATATATATATATTATATATATATATATATATATCGACTGAACATTTAGTGAGGTTTCAAATCTGACATCTCACTAGTTTAGTGACATGTCAAATTTGAAACGTCACTAAAAATTTAAATTTCAAATATATATATTTTTAATAAAATTATATCGACTAAACATTTAGTGACCTGTCAAATGTGACACATCACTATTTAGTGACGTATCAATCTTGACAGGCCACTAAATTATATTGTGGTGTGTCAATTTGACAGGCCACTAACTTTGTGACGTATCAGTATGACACGCCACTAATTATTTTATTGAGGTATTACTTTTTAACAAGTTACTAATTAGTGATGTGTCAAAAAGTATATTATTGTTGATACGTCACTAATTGCGGAGTTTATTGTAGTGCAAATATCCAAAATTCTCCCAATTGAGTTTAAATTTTGTCTAACGAAAAGGGGTAACATTTAGTTATAAATTTAGGAGTTTTTGGGACTTAAAATATCTCTGCCAGCAGCCTTTTTAGGGATGACATGGCGGCCACACATGTTGCAATGCGGCAGGTGAACAGTAACTTTTACGGCAAAAATTGGTTTTCTACCAAAAATGGATTCTTCCGAAATTTTACATCTAGATAGAGGGTTCCAAGACAAACATTTTGGGCATGTGTTTGACTCATTTTGAGTCGGTTTGACCCAATTTTTATCTAGCCGAAATTTTAGGATTAAAAGTTACTTTGACTCTTAATCACCCCTAAAACATGATATGAAGTTTTCTAATTTATGTGGCAAGCTTATAGTACTTATAAAAGTTTAATGATAATGTTTCCTTATTATTATCATCTAGTTTTATAATAAATTTAAGAGGCATGAATCTCTCGGGTGTTACAGAGAGAGAGAGAAGGATAGAGGAGGACGGACTTGAGGTTTCTCTCAAGAAAAGGTAAGATCTCCTAATCTAAGCTTGCCTTTGATATTGTTGTGAGCTTTATGTCTCCATGTTTACACTCTGTATTAGCTTGTTAATCATAAATTTAAAACAGTTAGATTCTACAGTTGGAGTGTTGACTTATTAACGGTTGATGGATTAGATGGTTCTGGAATACGCTTATCTTGAGCTATGAAGTCATTTTTTATTTTTTTTTATTTTTTATTTATGATTAGTCTTCTGTTTAAGGGATATTATGGGTGTCTTTCTGCTTTGTTATGAATTATAGTTGGATTTGTGATGGGTTAGAGATTTGTGTTGAATGGGTTAACATTCATACGTATGAATGTTACATCTATGCTTAAGGCAGTGTTAGGATGCATATTAGAGTCATGGATCGTGGTATATTGGGTTAACCTAGGACCTTTTTAGAATGTGAGTTTCTGCCGAAGAGTCGAACATTCGGTGATCTAGTTGAAAGATTGGTGTCGATTGATTGACTTGACAAACGAATGTTCTACTGTGAGGCAAAATGACCATTTTGCACCTCACATTAAGATTTAGGACGTTTTAGATTAGATTAAGTTCTGATTTGGGATTCTTTCATAGATTTTGAGGGTGGTGAGTCTCTAAAAATTTATTTGGAGGAGCAATAGTACCCTGGTGAGTAAACTCACACGGATACTTGTTATTTCAAATTACTTCATAATATGATTACTTTTATATAATAAAAGTACATATTTACAACTCAATTGAAATATATTTTAGAGCAATGTGAACTCTGATTTTGTGAAGAATGAGATGAATAATGAATGATGTAATATGGGAGTTTGTAAATGCATGCATGTAAAAGACAATATTAAATTGCATCGTATGACATAGTACTTCATGTACGGATAAGGACCTTGGGCTACTATTATATGGGTTAATCCATATGGTCAAGAGATTTATATTTATTGTTCGGCTTTAGATCCAATAGTTTTATAGGTGACTGGTTTAACCATGTTTGATTGGTGGTCACAATGACGACATCGTTAGTAGTGTGGATCACCGGTGTTTAAATTTGGTTGAGCCACTAATGATGATGTTATGCGACTACCTCGAAGCATCGGTGTTGTACTATGGGTTCCTTAGAACAGCACCAACCCTATCAAGAAAGTTTTAAGAGTTTAGATAGACTATATGGAGTACACTATGATTTCGTGTATCTTATATCTCTACTACATTTGCATAACTTATAACTGATGGGACAATATTGAATATTATTACTTGTGAATTAAGCGATCTTTTTATACATACTGAGTTCCCAAACATGTAATCATTGTATATCCTACTCAGTAAGTCGTAGACTTACACCTTATCTTTTTTCACCTGTAAAACATTTGTATTTTATATTTCTTGATTCTTTTGAGGATGAATGGGGATCCAAGCAAGGGGCCAGCTTTAGACAAGCTCTCTATATTGATATTTGAGGAGCTAGATCCACACTTGAGCATGAAATTCTGGCATGATTTTGATAATCCTCTTCATGACTCGCTTTTGGGATTTCTGTGTTGGTTATTATCAGATTTATTGTCATTCTTTGGTGATGTGAGACTTTCCATTAGGTTTCAAGTTATTTTGGGAGGTTTAGCTTTGGTTTGTAATAATTTATGTTTGACTTGGTGACTGGTCTGAGACCGAGACTTTTGATGCTTATCTTTATATTATGATATTTTCTTAGTTGCTCTGGTATTGTTATTATTGTGTGGCTATGATAATAGTTGTCTTTCAGCCGCATCTAGGTTACCATAAAACCTGGTAAATTTCTAAGGAGAGATCCTAATCCTACAATGGTGACAACAACATTGATGTGTTTACTACACCCAATACTATGAACCGTAAACATGCCTTCCAAACCAATCTTATGCTTCAGTAAGTTTAGACGGTGTTGCAGGGTTTTTGTTTCCATAAAAGAGCCTGAGATGCTTTTCCTTCACCATTAAGCAAAGTTCATGAACTCTCTTAGGGAATCCAAGCCCTTGCCATTTCAAACTTAGAATACTCTTGGTGGTTGGTGGTGCTGGGGACCAATCACTGCCAATCCCCTAGCTCCCACTTGTTTGTTGGGTATTCTTAGAGAAGTCATTTTTAGTGAGCCCATAATATATAGCATATTGCAACATCACTTAATCCAAAAGCTTTAGTCTATGAGTTTGGGTAAGGGTGGAGGGAGGGGGGTCGAGAGGGGTGAAATGCCCCCCCCCCCCCCCCCACTAAGCTCCAAAAATTTACCTTGCTGTATTAGAAAATTCCCTGCATGCCCTGCTTGCCCACCCTCAACTGCGGATCAGAGGCAATCAACACCCACTCATCAAACATCTTATGTCGAGAGTTACAACATTTTCAGGCTTATAGGTTTAGCTTAAATGGAAAGTGGGAAGAAGACGTTGACAAAATATCCCTTTATTAAACACATCCCCTTGTTGATCCAGTACTATGCGTCTATGCCCAATCTCTCTACTCATGCAAACCAGTGGAATGTTGTGAAACTGAAACCAAAAGGCTGATTTGACAAACTGCATGTTTTGGTGCATGGAGTAATCTTGTCAAAGTCCTGCAACACTATAATATTTCTGTGCAAATATTCACTACGGCTTAGCATATTCTGTTCATATATATATGCTCATTTGAACAGTTACTTCGGCATAACTTTTGCCATGAAGATGGCCTTTGAACGAATAAAAGCCTTCTTCCAAAGACATGCTAAAAAGCAATAAGAAAAACAATCGTCTATTTTCATTAAATCATATCAACACATAAATATAAAATTTAATTCCCAACATAAAAATAATAATATAAAACAACTAAAAAAAAAAATCAAAAATTATGTTTGATTAAAATATACACGTTAACTAACAATGATCATATATTTTTATATAATCTGAGAAGTTACGAGGAAGAAAGAAGGCGAAAAAGAGTTACAGAAAAAGAAAAAAAGAAGAATGTGAAATTAAAAGAGTCCTTGTGGAGCTTACCTACTTACTCGAGAAGATGCTCAAAGACATAAGTCTTATGATAAGAAACCCTATCATAATTGTGTTTATGAAAATGTGAGAGAGAGAGAGAGAGACAAAAACAAACGTGACATAACAAATATAATAAAAGGACATGAATGGCGTTGGTGTAAATTAAAACATTCATTTTATAAGATTTCAACATTAATAAAGTCACTATGAAATTTCTGTGCAGCTCTCATTTTTCTCTTTTGCAAGAAATTGAATTATTATATATCAAACTTTCAAGGATAGAAACGGTTCAAATTTGGGTACACTTAAAACTTTTGTTTGTCCACACAAACGGACAACATGGTCATTATCAAATCTTTCTCTCTTTGTCCTTTTCAAATTATTTTTATTTTTCATGTTTGAAAAAGAATTAATTAGTTAGAATTTGAACGGCTTAAAAATTGAATAATTAGTCTTAGGCCCGTTTGTTTTAACATAAAAAATTAATTTTTTGACGTTTGTCTCGTACAGAGAATCAACAAATATTTTTATATTTTCATTCAATCATATTAACACATAAATATAAACTTTAATTCTCAAAATAAAAAACTAAAAAAAAAATACACATTAACTAACAATGATTATATATTTTTATATAATCTGAAAAGTTGCGAGGATGAGAAGGACAACAAAAAGGAATTGCAGAGAAAAATAGTGTGAGATTAGAAGACATTTAGGAGTGAGGTTGATTAAAATCCAGTGCAATTGTCTGTCTCTAGCTCGTGGGGTGCGTGCACCTACTCGAAAAAGCATTCGGATAAGTAAGCTAGTCTTATAAGAAACCCTTTCACAAAACCTGTCCGAAAGTGTGGGAGAGCGGCAAAAACTCAACACATAAAAAGGATCGAGCATGACAAAAAAAATATAATAAAAGGACATGAATGGCATTGGTGTAAAACATTAATTCATTTTATAAGATTTCAACATTAATAATTTAATAAAGTCACTATGAAATTTCTGTGCAGCTTTCCTTTTCCTCTTCTGCAAGAAATTGAATTATTTTAAAGTACATATCAAACTTTCAAGGATAGAAACGGTTCAAATTTGGGTACTAAAAATTTTGTTTGTCCACACAAACAGACAACATGGTCATTATAAAATCTCTGCCCTCTTTGACCTTTCCGAATTATTCTTATTTTGCACGTTTGAAAAAGAATGAATTATTATTAGCATTTGTACGAATTAAAAAGTAAACTAATTAATCTAATTAGTGTGCATTAATATTGGCTATATATTACTCTATCTTTGTACTAGTGTTTAATTCAAAGGCGAGGAGGGCATCAGGCATGGAGCAGGGACACAAGAAATGGGGTTTCCAGGGGAACCAAAAGCTAAACGCTTCCTCCATCGCCATCCGAGGTGTTCTCAACCAGCTGCTGGCAAATCGTGACAAGGACGATCAACGGTCCACAATCATTCTCGGCGGTGCTGACCCTACAATGTATCCCAGCTATCGGACCACCCCTTCAGCTGTGGATGCCATTACTGATGCTGTCTGGTCCTTTAAGTTCAATTGCTACCCTCCCACCGTTGGTGTTGCTCAGGGAAAGATGTATGTTTCAAAACCCTCAACCTGAAGATTCTTTTTTTCTTTTTCTTTTTAAATTACTGAGAAATTTTTTAAGATAAGTTCACTTCGGGTACCTATATTTAAAAGGCAAACCCCAAGACCCGAGCAAAGTACCTTTTGACTTTGTTGGCAGTCACGGCCTCAAAATATTCGTTTTGTATTGTAGTAAATTTTTTATTTAAATAATAATAAGAAATTATTAATGGGATATAAAAAGTAAAAAAAAAAAAAGTGAAAATAAAGTAAGGAAATGGACATAAACTCGATGTATATCTACACTTAAAAGATTCCAATATTTGGCCTAAGGCTCTTACCACTTGAACCAACATATATATATATATATATATATATATACACTTTTTTTTTTATTAGATAAACATTTTTTTGTCTGAAAGAAAAAAAAAAAAAAAAATTGCTAAACAGTCTCCCAGTTAACCTACGATGAGGGTATGGTTCAAACACTCGTACGGACACATAAAGACAAAAGTAGTCAAGTTATATCCACATCGGGTGCTGACATGTGGCCTTTTTTTGATGTTATTGGGTGTTACGTTAAGAAATAAGGGGCGTTAATTTGTTTGTTTTTTCTTTTTCAATCCCCAAGATATGTAATTTTCTATTTTCCTTTTTTTTTTTTCTTTTTTTTTTCTTTTATGAAGTTTTCTGGTTTAAGGTATTTATTATAAAGGGAACAAACTACTTTTTTTTTTTTTTTTTTTTCCATTCAAATACACTCCATAATAACTTTCTTTATCATTTTTTTTAACGGTGTACATGCGAGTTGATATTAACCGCCCTCATTTACTATCCGCACTTATCCGTTATCTGCACACACAATTAACAAAAAGTATTATTTACATATGCGGATGCGGATAAGGGTTTTAAAGTATACGGACGCGTGTAGTTATTGTTAATAACCTCATCCGCATATCCCTTATATAAAATATATATTTATATATTATATTTAATAAATTCACCAAAAAAAAGTCGTTTTGGATTATGTATATATTATGTACATTGATTTGTTTGGTTGTGTTGTTTTCTCGTACAAAAAGACAAAAGTAAAGTGAAATCAATATGTTTTCAAAAGATTAGTGCCCTAAAAAAATTTAAAACAAACCCAAAATACTAAAAATTGGCTTAAATAATTTTCAAAATTGCTTAAAATAGGCCCTAATAGAGACCCAAAGAAGGTCCAAAAGGCATATTGTTTGGTATACGGATAATAATCGCATTTAACAACTACAATAACTGTGCTGATGCGGATACTATAAACATGATGCGCTTGCGTATATTTAAAAGTGAAAGCCGCATTCTGCAGCTATGGATAATTCAAAAAACCGCATCCGCAAGTACACCCTTAATTTTCTTATACTATTTAAATATTGTTTTAAATCAATATTAGGAAAAAAAATAAAAGATAAAAGAAAATCCTTTTTTTTTCTACAATAAAATAAGAATAAGGAATGGTAAAGTAATTACTACATATAGGATAACACTGTAGCTTTTCCTTAGTTTGTGGAAGGAAAAGGAAATTTGCTCCCGTGGATCTTTGAACATTGTCCATAGATTTAGGGAAGAATTTTTTTTTTTTTTTTTTTTTTGAAAGGTATTTTAGTGTTAGTGGAGCATTCCCATTGCGCACTCCAAAAGTGATGATTAATCAAATTTTGGCTAAAATTCACAAAAGCCCTCATTTATCAAGCTCTCTTTTCATTCTCTATTATAATAGTTGTCAGATTTGTACTCCATATTTGGAGAAACAATCTCCATCTCTATCTCATTTTCATATATTTTTATATTAATTTTCTCACTCGCTCATATTCTTTCTCTTACTTGATCGGTTTGTGAGGGTGATTTTGAGAATATAAATAAAAAGAATAAAGTTAGAATAAAAATCATATTTAAATAGAATAGAGTGAGATTTAGATATTGTGCGGTGCTTTTGTAAAGTTCCTAGTTAAACTAAAAAATGTAAATTTTTTAACTAAAGAAAAGAGAGTTAACTGGGGATGCTTTAGTTAATTATATCAACAAAAAATAGTATTTATTTAGAGTATATAAATATTTAGAGAGTCTGTTATTTAATAACTTTAAAAAATTACTAGATAAATCAACAAAAATAAACTTTTAGAGTTACATCTAAAATACAAAATTAAAAAGCTAATTGTGAATGCTCTTAGACAAGCTGTAATCACGGTTGAAACTGCACTCTAACTCGAGGGCATATAGCCCCCTTTCGTTCCATCACGGTCTCTTAAAATTTTAAAATTTTCTACAAAATTATATATTTTTATGAAAAAATGCTTTAAAATTAAGTTTTTTTTTATGGTTTTGTTATTATTATTATTATTTGTTTTGAAATAATGCAGAAGAATCTATTTACTGTTTTAGAAAGAAAAAAAAAAAATCTATTTTGCTTGTTGTGCTTGAGATGAAAAATGACAATTTGACCATCAACCGTTTGCCTAAGACAAAAATCCAACGATAATGAGAAAGTTTTTGGTTCAATTCATGATGATGATGGCAGAGCTGTTGCAGAACATCTTTCGAAAGATGTTCCATACCAAATATCAGCAGTCTAGCAGATGATGTGTATCTCACCGTTGGTTGCACGCAAGCAATAGAAATTGTGGTATCTGTCCTTGCGCGCCCTGGCGCCAACATTCTGCTGCCCAGACCAGGTTACCCGCAATATGAAGCTCGTGCGGGTTGCAGTAACCTTGAAGCTCGCCACTTCGATCTTCTGCCCGAAAAGGGTTGGGAGGTTGATCTTGATTCTGTCGAAGCTCTTGCGGATGAGAATACAGTGGCTATGGTTATCATCAATCCCAGCAATCCATGTGGGAATGTCTTTACAGCCCAACATTTGAAAAAGGTATGTCTCATATCTGTGTTGTAAATTTTGAAGACAGTCGATCTTGTTTTTTTTGACTAAAAAGGTTTCAATTATTGTGTTTTTTGTCAACTTAGATTGCAGAGACTGCTAGAAAACTTGGGATTTTTGTGATTTCAGATGAAGTTTATGGCCATCTAGCTTTTGGGAGTAATCCATTTGTGCCCATGGCAGTGTTCGGATCGATTGTACCTGTTGTAACACTTGGGTCTTTATCAAAGAGATGGATTGTTCCTGGATGGCGACTTGGTTGGATCGTGACAAGTGACCCCAATGGCATCTTTCAACAATCCGGGGTTGGTGTTGTCTGCTTCCATTCAATCTATATCTCACAATTCACCTATTTGACATGGTAATGTTTAGGGCATGTAATTTTTGACATCACTCACAAATCTGACACTAACTCAACATGAAATTAACGGATTAAGATCGAGGGGTTTAACTTGTTTAATTAAATGGTTCGGATTAACTTTGATCTATATATTCTTATACTCATACCTCGAAAAACAAGCAACAGTAGTGAAAAAATTTCAACATGAAAGTGTTGGCGCCAGATTCCGGTGCATCGCCTTCGAATTCTGATAGTAGTTCAATGTGAAACTTTATGCCTGCTTGCTTGAATTAATATTTTAACCTCGATTTCATGATGAACTTTGTACAATAAAAGTGTTTCCTTCTTTCCAGTTTGTGGAGAGCCTCAGGAGCTATCTCGACATCACCACTGACCCCCCAACCTTCATCCAGGTACCTAGTTTAAGTTTATTTTTCTGAATCTCTAAAAAAAAAAAAAAAAAAATATGCAATACATTTCTGGCTTTTATTTTCATAAAGCTTACTGGGATATGCATAGAAATTGTATGAATTATTGCCTTTAATTTCCTTGCCTTCTTCTATCCTCAAGAAATTAAGAAATGGTTTATGTGTTCAGGGGGCACTTACCCGAATCCTTGAGCAAACTAAGGAGGATTTCTTTCCAAAAATTCTAAACCTAATGAGAGAAGCCGTAGACCTTTTATATGAGAAAATTAAAGAGATTCCTTGCCTGACTTGTCCACACAAACCAGAAGGGTCCATGGTTGTAATGGTAAGCTATGAGATTATTATGCTTCAACATAAACATTTGAAGATTTTTATAATAAAAAAATGATTTTTATTTGTTTTGTTTTATGTTTTTCGGGTATGGTAACAGGTGAAGCTAAATCTATCACTACTTGATGGCTTTACTGATGATGTGGACTTCTGTATGAAGTTGGCCAAGGAGGAATCCGTGGTTGTTCTGCCAGGTAAGAATTCAACAATTTATAACCTTTTCCTAATACTTTCATGCCTAAAATTGTTTGCTTCCCCTAGAAATATTTTTGTTGAGTGGTTGTCTCCAGGATAAATATCATTTAAAGCTTTAACATATAAATCTTCAACCATGCATCTTAAAGGTTTGAATTGAGACATATGTCTTATTGCCTGCTGATTAGGAACATTAATTTTGGACCTCTTGGATCAATGTTACTTATGCTTTGTTTGTTTCAACGGAAAATGTTTTTCGTCATTAAATATTTTCAACGAAATCATTTTTCAGAGAAAATTATTTTTCTGAAAATAATTTTCGGCCTTTGGCTCGTACGGAAAATGAGCGACAACGGATAACTGCCGGCTACTTCCGGCAATGTTTGCTAGCAGTTCGGCGATTTGAGAATGAGAAGTTCAAACTCAGGAAATAGTTTACGAAATTTAAAAATGGAAACCATTTTTTCGAAACTAAAAAAGCTTTTTTGGTCAAGCCAAAAATATTTCGGTCGCACCAAACACCAAAAAATACGGAAAACATTTTTCAGAAAATATTTTATGCCAAAACAAACAGAACCTTAATATCAATTCTTTTTCGGCATTTAGATGTCCAAATACTTTGACAAGACTTCCTTTTCTTTTTTCCCTTTTTGCTGTCAAATACAGTTTGTAAGCTACCAAATGGAAGTAGAGTTTGCTTATTTCCTACTCTTCAAGTAGGCCCGTCAAGTTTTTATACGATCAACAAACCCTACACAAAATTAGAGAATTAGGGCTGAGGGGTTTAGGGTTGACAATTTTTGACATAACCCGTGAACCTGATACGAACTCAACACGAAATTAGTAAGTTTGGTTTGAGGGATTTGACACGTTTAATTAAATGGGTCGGGTTATGGTTAGCCTATATAATGTTATACACATATTTTGACACGACCTGAACCCGACACGCAAACACGAATTGTCACCCCTATCTTTAAGACACGCCATCTCTAGTTAAAGCAAGATTTCATCCTGCTTATTAGTACGATAATCCAAAGACCTTACTAATGGCGTTTTGGCACCTTCACTATATAAGACTTCAGCTCTCAAACGAGTTCAGCTCTTGTGGTTAACCTATTGTTCTTATTAATGGATATTATATGATAAATTTCAGTCTATCAAATTTTATAAAATAGATGACCTTTTGACATGTGATGATATGCTCTTATCCTCGAATCATTTTGATCATCTTTTATGATAAACTTTGTTCGAGCAAGATCAATTTAAGCTGGCCGGTAAATAATTTCATTAATTAGCAACAAATGGAGATCTTATCTAATTTCCCAATTTGCTCTCAAACGATATGCGTGCTTGTGTGAGAGTGATTACAGCTTTATATATCACTAAAGAGAACATTTGCTTCCATGCACATAATTATATATGATGCATCCAGGGATTGCCGTTGGACTGAAGAATTGGCTTCGAATTTCTTTTGCCGTTGAGCATTCTTTGCTTGACGATGCCCTTGGAAGGATAAAAGCCTTCTACTACAGGCATGCCAAGAAGGAATAAGGTTCATTTGTGTGCAGCAATAAAATCATTTTTAAGTGTAGTTTTGCTTATTTTCAAAAGTTTGGTTAATGGCTAATTAATCAGGCTGTATTTGCATTTCCAGTTGCTTGGGTGCGTTTATTTTATGCTGTATTTGCATTTCCAGTTTCTTGGGTGTATTTATTTTATGCTGTACGTTATGATGATATGGAATCAAACAGTTTTATGTATGTGGAGACATTAGTTTATGCACATTATAATTATGTTCAATTAAATAGTTGAATGTATGAACTACTTGTTTTGCTTTAAATATATAAATTTGTTTACTAGACATGAAATAAAGTCACCAAGGACTTCCACTTTTGATGCTATAGGTCAGATCTTGAAGATTTGAGTGAATGCCTTGATGCTAATTAAAAGGGAGGGAATATTTCAATCATGTCTAGTTAAAGTAACATAACTAATTTGACAGTTATAATTTTGATTATGTAACAATACAAGGAAAGCGTTAGCTACATCTGTGTTGTCACTTTAAAATGACTAATCAAATTACAATTGTAGCTTCCTAAAATTATTTATAAAGCCAAGTTTCACCTAATAAGGAATATCCGATTAAGGTTTGACCGATCGATCAACTTGCAATCGAAATATCGATCAGACCGCTCTGTTCTACGTTTGATCAATCGATCAACTTTCGATCGAAATATTGATTAAACCGTTCTGTTCTAGATTCAATGGATCGACGCCTGGTTTCATTCGATATAAACACCCTGATAGATATTCTCCACATCCGAAAACACTCCAAATCCCTTACTTTCTTCAACACTCTCACCACACTTTAATAAACCAAACTAATACAACTCTATAACATCATTCCCAACTCCAAAAACATTTCTTTCTTCTCACAACAATCACAGTATCTCTAATAACCACACAAAATAGCATCAACAACAAATACAACCACAATATGCACTACAAATTCTCGTGCAACCAACATCACTCACCATTAACCTTTCAACAACATCATCAAAACAACAACCATACCATCACTAACAACAACTCAGCATCAATATCAACAATTGTACCTTAACAAAATACTAACAAAATCATTATCCTCTAAGCAACCCTAAAATCAACTTAGATAAAGACAAAACTAGGGTTTAAGTGATTACCTTTGAAGCCTCTCTCTCTCTCTCTCTCTCTCTCTCTCTCTATGGTGAGGGGGGCTTTCTTGGTGAGGGGGGCTTTCTTGTTTGTATCAAATAAGGGGAAAGAAATGAGCTTCCTCCTTTACGATTTACATCTTATGAAGCTTTGACGCACGTTAAAAATTGAGTTCGATCAAACAAACTTAATTTCTTTCAATCGTAACAGGGCATGTTGCATTAAATTGAACGTTGAATCTCACCTACTGGTACACTTGATTCCTAGACTCCCAATTTGATCAAATGAACAATACTTGAATCGAACAAACCTGACAAATCCCTTCATTGTCGTTCGATCTCACCTACTACACACGTGACTCTACTATGTGGAGGTTCTACTTCGATAGATTGAACCCAAATTTGATCAGTCGAACTCACTCAAAACTGTTTTTAAATTAACTAAAATGAACACTCGTCAATTACCTAGACATCGCATGCTTACGTGTCCAATTCCCAACACTTGTTCAACCTACTCATTTTCCAATTTATTTTAACCAATATTATTCTCAAGTTTATATTTCTCTTTCTCATATTTTTGAAGCAGGGTGCTACATGACTTGTGCACAAATGACCATTTTCATCCAAAATTTGGTTTATATGGTTTACTTTTCTCCGGTGGTCGCACACATGGAAAACTTCTTGTTTCCATCACCATTCTTGATCCAATTTTACTTTGCCCCTTGTTTTCACTTCAAGTATTCTTTTCTAATAGATCATTGATTTTTTGTGGAGAAAATACAATTTGCCTCCCCAAAGTTTGACCATTTTTTCAATTTTGTCTACAATGTTTAAAAAGTTGCAATATGCCCCAACAAAGTTCGAAAATTCTCAATTTGACTAATCCGTTAGTGATTTCCATATTCTTTGACGGAAAAATAGCTCATGTGCACCACACATTCATTTTTTTGTACAAAAATTCCAAAATTACCCCTTATATACGTGCTAATTTTCAAAATACCATAGTTTAAAATAAATAAATAAATAAAAAGGGTGGCCCACCCCCATTCTAGCCAGATGGAGGTGGATCGGCCACCCTCTTGACCAAATGGGGGTGGTCGAGCCACCCTGAAAGGGTTTGGGGGTGGTTTCGGCCACCCCTATTTCGCCATCCACCTCCAATTGTTATATTTTATGCTTGAGAAGTATAATTGGCCACCCAATAGTATCTCTACTCGTAACATATTAGCAACTGTGGACACCTCTATAACTTGCTTTGAATTGTACTCAGCTTGTCTTATAACTAGGGTACTCTTATTCCTAATTATTTATCGGGATGCTACAAAGACAAGCTGAGTACAACTCAAAGCAAGTTATAGAGGTGTCCACAGTTGCTAAAATGTTACAAGTAGAGATACTATTGGGTGGCCAGTTATACTTCTCAAGCATAAAATACACCAATTGGAGGTTCTAGAAACTGTTGAAGGGCCTGGCTCACTAAAATCCATAACATAACTCGAACGTTCAATGTAACCCTAGCCATGAACGTTCGACTTGAGGACCGAACGTTCAATGGGCAATTATAGCAATTAAATTTTGGACATCTCTGTAATACCCTAGAAATAAACACATAAATCGATATATTTATTTTAAATGATAATGATAATTTACAAACCAAAAGCTCTTACTTTAATTCACGCAGAAAAAGGTTTCGAATAAAGTATTATAATCTTCTAATTAAAAGCCCTCAAAAATATTTAGCAAAATATTTGTTTTGAAAGCAAAATCTTGATTTTCGAACGTTCAACTTCCTCTCGAACGATCGAGGTTTCCTCTTGAACATTCGACTTTCCTTTCGAAGTAATGGACTTTCCTCCCTAAACGTTCGACTTTCCTCTCGAAGGCTCGACCATTCCAATCGAATGATCAATGACAATCTGCATGAAAAATGTTAGAAGAGTTTTAACTTCTTATGCAACCTTATGTCCTATTTAAGGACTTAGGATAAACCCTAAGTCTCATTTTTCATCATATTTAGGACACCATAACCTAGAGAGAGAGAGAGAGAGAGAGAGAGAGAGTTCTTGATAGAGAGAAAGTGACTCTTAAAAGACTTCATTTTCAAGATAAGGTAACCCTTGAGCCCAATCTCGATCTTGTATTTATAGTTTCTTTTACGTATAAATACTCAAAACAAGCCATATGAACCTCGAGCCCCTATTCTAGGTAATCTAAAAATTTCATTTTTAGAGACAGATAACACTCTCCTGGTCATTATTGCTTATGACTTAAAAAGAGGCAAGGAGAGTAGTTTGCTAGGGCTGTTAGAAGAGAAAAAAGAGACCATCAAGGTAGAAAACTTCTTTAAGTATTCTCCTCATTTTACTCCAATTCATTCCCTTCCGGATGAGAAACTGTTTGAGAATACTCAGAAGGATCTACCTCGATATGCGGACATTCAAAATTACCTTTCAGTAGATAAAATTTATTCTCTTTGGTCCAAGAGAAGAAAAGATTGGTTCTTCAAATTTAAACTTAAGGATCAGAGAGCACTAAGCGCATCAAGCATGTGGATTCCCTTGGCTTGGCGTATCCCACATATTTTAACTAAATGAGGCAGCTTCATAGGTTCGAGCACAGGCCATGTACGCTCGAGTCCTCCATCAGGCCAGGGTACATGATCTCCTTCCAGGATCTTCTCCATTGTTGTTTCATTCTTGGTTTATATTTGTATAACAATGTGTTGCACTTGACTGGCATTTGGTTGGAGTATTACTCTCTTTTTCAGGATATGTGTTTTTACAATCAAATTTGGGGGTATGATATGCCCCACATCTGCTCATTCAGGTACTCCTATCCTCTTACTATTATGTTCAAAGTTGTACCGGGATCACCTCCCAATAACTCAGATCAGAATAAGTTATTCTCAATGAGGTATTTAATCGGCCTTACTGAGGCTTGGAAAAATGAAACTCAGAATATTACCGAGGTGTCTATCCCTTAACGATTTGGGCAAATCCGAGTCACCCTCCTAATAACTTAGGCAAATCCAGTTGCCTAAGTTATTACTGAGAAGGCAACCACCAATTTTCCGGGCTTTCCTCCTAATAACTTAGGCAAATCTGGTTGCTTAAGCTATTACAGGGGAGGGTAACTACCAGTTTTCGAGCTACCCTCCTAATAACTTAGGCAAATTCGGTCCCCTAAGTTATTATAGGGGAGGATAACTACCAGTTTTTCGAGCTACCCTCCAAATAACTTAGGCAAATCCCGTTGCCTAAGTTATTACCAAGGAGGATAACTACCAATTTCCAAACTACCCAACTAATAACTTAGGCAAATCCGATCGCCTGAGTTATTACCGGGGAGGATAACTTCCAGTTTCCAAGCTACCCTTCTAATAACTTAGGCAAATCCGGTCGCCTAAGTTATTACTAGGGAGGATAACTACTAACTTCTGTATTCGAGGTGACTGAGCGCGTTCCGGGCGATCCACTCAGAAGGTTGCATGTTCGATTCACTCATGCCAGTGAGGAGGGATATCACATGGATATCACATATAGTATTTTTTTTCAAGTGCTCCGCATTCCATGCTCTCAAGAGACGTTTGCCTTCGGTCGATATCAAATGGTAGGCCCCTTTCTCGTGACATTTGACAACTTGGTAAGGACCTTCCCGCTTGGGCGGAATCATTGCCTTGGTATGCTGCCCCTATGACATGTGCTTCATCTCTTCTCTCTTGTAACAAGTCCAAATGCAACTTAATCCCATCATCATTGAGCCCGGGATTGTAGTGTGACACCATGAAGCTAGGAGAGCCAACATCGGCTGGAATCATCACCTCGGTCCCATAAAGTAAGGGAGAACAGGGTTTCCCCGGTCCAGGTGCATGTTGTTGTCCGGTATGACCATAACACCTCTGGGACAAACTCCACCCAAGCACCTTTCTTCCGATCAAGCTTCTTTTTCAAAGTCCTCAGTAAGGTTTTATTTGTTGCTTCAACCTTGTGACCAACACATGGCATGAAATGAGACACTGTCCATATTACATGAAGACTATGAATAGAACCGATAATCCTGTTTAAAAAGCATCCATTATATAAAGTGTTTTTGTCAACCAGAATGTTGCCAATATAAAATTCTAACAAACTCCCCATTTGGCCATTCTGGAACAAAAAACACTTGACCGGTTTGGAAATATATTCCTAGTCCAAAAACAAAAAAATACTCCCCATTTTTGTCTCAAAAGGACAAAGGGTAAACAGAGTATAAGAGAAAAACCATAACCAAACATTTCCAAAGAAATAAACAAAGGAAGATAACAAGGTTAGGGCTTCAACAAGAATTCAGAAGCATTTTTTATCAATTTGACCATCTTAGCAAAAAAAAAAAAAAAAAATCTCTCTTAGAAGAATTTTCAGAAGCAGAAAATCAGAGATAAAAAATGTACCTTATGGGAGCCTTGGATAGTGCACATTTTCATCGCATGAGAAAAGAAACTATCTGATACAGATGCAACAGGAAAACTTAGCACAAATCAGACTTAGAATCTCAATAATATGTAGGCATATTTTATCAAAGCACAAATAACTGAGATAGCAATAAAGATCCATGGGATAGCTGAAAGACTAAGAAGAAAAACCTTGCATCTTACCCCTTTGTTTTTTTTTTTTTAAAACAAATCAACATGCATAAAAGGAAAAGAAAAGACAATCAATCCAAGCATGTAGGGTAAGGACAAACCTGACCTCAAGGAAAGAAGACCTATACCAAGACAGAAAAGCAGTGGCTTGACGTGCTTTGTCTGTCATTCCTATGAAATACCTGCAGAAATTTCTCAAGACAACAAGAGAAACTATATAGGGATAGACAAAATGGTTCCATAACAAATATGCAAAGCATGCACAGGATATGACAATATAAAAGATGCAATGCAAGTGTACGTGACATGCACTAAGATTTAGGAACCACAATCCTAGGCATGTGTGACCTCACCTACTAGGTGGGTCCACTCCCCCTTCGGAAGTGAGTGTGCTTATCCTGTCCTCCATCCTTCGGCTGCAGATCCATATATCTGATCAAGCTTCGCATAAAGCTGCCAACAATGGGCAATTCTTCATAGGATGGATCCTTTTTAGGCGTCTGCGACTTTTCCTCATGATGCTGAGATTTGTTCTTCTTTGGCAACCAAGCATGTTTTACAGGAACAAACCTCTATTGCTGTCACTGATGCCTTGAAGCAGGATATCTTGCATGAGGTCCAGACTTTCTAGGTGGTTCCTTTTGAGGCTAAGGACTCCTGGGTCTAACATGACTATTAACTCCACATTGGTGACATATGAGAGTTTTGTGCACTGGTAGAGCATACCTTGATAGTTTTTTCTGAGCCTGATGCTTCCTAGGAGGTTTGGTGCTAGTAGAATCTTTATTTGGCAGCTCCTTCACTTTAGACCTCTGAACAAGTACGTGTGGGCACTTGGGTTGGATGTGACCGGTCAACCCATAGTGATGGCAAATAGGGACAAACTTTTGAGTGGGTTGTCTCCTATGTGGAGGAACATATTTTGTCTTAGAATGTTCTTCAACATCTTTTTTCCTTCTTAGGAGCATTCTTCTTATTCCAAGTTCTTGGGAATTTTAACTGACTAAAATTTGGTCTAATATGTCCCACCATCCCACAATGATGGCATGTAAGTAGGCTTCTCCCTGTAGAATTCTTAGATTTCACAGGTGTAGTATTATCATTCTCACAAGAAACCATAATAGCCTTACCTTTGTCATTCTAAGGCTCTGAACCTGAAGGCTTCACAAACACAGTTCTAGAAGTGGAAGCAATATTGGAGGAATCAGTAGCTACATACCCGAGACTAGTTTTGTCAGATGAGCACTTCTGACCTGTCAGCATCTGAGCTAGCTTGTTGTCTGAGAACTTCTCCAACTGTAACTGTGCATCCATCAGTTTATCTTCCAAGTCCGTGATCTTCTGAAGTAATGTGTCTCTTTCTATCTTCATAGTGTTCATCTTCATCACCTTCTTCTGATTGGACTCTTTCATCTTCATGAGTTCCATGTACAAGACACGATATTCTCTTTTACTTTTTCATCACTGTGCTCAGAATAGTGAAGATCGTCCTAGTCTTCATGTGGAGCCACACAAGCTAGAAAATTCTCAGAAGATTCTTCTTCTTTCTCAGACACATAGCTGAGAGTTGCAATGTAGGCCTTCCCCTTAGCCTGCTTGAGATTTGCACATTCAGTTCTCATGTGCCCAAAGCTAGAGCACCCACAACATCTATGACCTCTAGGATCCTCCTTCTCTTCTTCTTCTGGCTCGGCTTCACTAAGAGTTTCCCTCAGTCCTTCGATGAATTTATCAGTCTTCATCAATTTATTGATCCTATTGGCAATCATGGCTAATTCTTCTTCTTCATTGTCTGAGTCTTCATCAGAGGAGACTCTGCTTTTAGTCGTTTTGAAGGCCATCCCCTTTGCTTTCTTGACTAAGGGCAGGGAATACTCATAAGTTTGAAAAGATCCTACCAACTCTTCAATCTTCATAGAATCTACGTCATTGCTTTCTTCAATGGAAGTCACTTTGATCATGAAACGCTCTGGCAAAGACCTTAGAATCTTTGTGATGAGTTTTACATCAGAGACCCTCTTTCCAAGACTCACCATCGAGTTTCTCAAGTCGTTGATCCTGGTGTAAAACGCAACAAATGTCTCATTCTCTAACATCTTAATTTCTTCAAATCTAGAAATCAACATCTGGAGCTTGGCAGATTTAACAAGTTCGGTGCCCTCATATGTTGTTTCTAAGATTTGTCATGCTTCTTTAGCGGATTCACAATTTCAAATTCTTGCGAATTCAGATGGGGAAAGTGCTTGACATAAAGCATGGAGAGATTTATCATGGAAAAGTCGTGCACTATTTTGAGCAACAGATAGTTCAGCAGTTGTAACCTCTGGTTTAAACCAACCAGTTTCTACAATTTGCCAAACATCAATAGATTTTAAAAAGAAATACATACAAGCTTTCCAATACCCATAATTCATGCTATCAAAGGCAGGAATGCAATGAAGATATTGAGACATTAAAAAAAAATAGAAGTCAAAAATATCACTCTCAAGAAATAAATCTTAAATAGAGTGTACCAAGCTCTGATACCAATTGAAAATAAAATATGACTTCTAATTTACCAAGTGTGTGATAGTGTGCAACAAAATATCTTAAATGTTGAAAATAAAAGAGACAAGATATTTGTTGACGAAGTAGAAACTCTGTGAAGAGAAAAACCACTTCGGGGCAGCCAAACCCAAGATATCCACTATACCGAAGACAAAGCTAGTAATAAGACACTCGCACTCACATACTCCTGATGCAGTAGTCATATCTTTAACTTTGACACGAAGCCCATCGTGAACGCTTTCCAACCAAGTCTCCTATTTGAAGGAGTTTTCAATGGAATCCTTTACTTTAGGGCCGACCCTTAAGATAGACTTCATATGAAACAAAGAGCACACATCGGCAACGGCTAGAGAGCTAGCTGATCTTCAATTCTCCCTAAACACCCTCTCTAAGTACTATGGAATTCTATACTGAATTCTTACAAATTACAAGCCTAGAGCCATCTATTTATAGGCTTATAGAAAACCTAATTCTGCTCAAAATTGAACTCCGGCAAGTAACGTCCGGACGGTAACTTACCCTCGTCCGGACGGTCTTCTGCGACCGCCTTTCCAAAATAGCGCAATTCTTCTTAAAACAGGACCACGTCCAAACGGCTTGGCCGAGCGTCCAGACGGTCTTCACTGTCACTCATTTCCGCGTCCGTAAAGGAAACCTGGAATATTCTAGAACACTGGGTAGTGTCCAGACGTGTTGCCACGTCGTCTGGACGTCTGGCAAAAACTTCCCAAATAGTGTCGACTGAAATCCAACTCCAGGTCGAACTTAGAGTAGCTTGACCTAGCGTCCGAACGATGTTGCTCGGTCGTCTAGACAGCTGCAACGTTGAAGTTTCTAGACACTAAGGGGCGTCCGGAAGCCTTCAAAGACCCGTCCGAACGGTTGCACAAGAACCAGCTGTTCTGATTTGGAAACTGCATGGAATCTTCATGGACATCTTCTAAAACCTTGTGACCAACACATGGCATGAAATGAGACACTGTCCATATTACATGAAGACTCTGAATAGAACTGATAATCCTGTTTAAAAAGCAACAATTACATAAAGTGTTTTTGTCAACCAGAATGTTGCCAACATAAAATACTAATAAGACTCAATGTTGAATTGCCCGAGCTCGATTGCCCAATTCACCAGTCTTCTCGAGAGGTCCAGCTTTTGCAGCACTTTCTTCATGTGATACTCAGTCAGTACCCGTATAACATGGGCTTGGAAATACAGTCTTAACCTTCTTGTCGAAATAACTAGAGAAAAGGCCAATTTTTTGATCCAAGGATATCTTTCCTCAGCTTCGTGCAACACTTTGCTAGTGAAGTAGACTGGCTTCTGAACTCCTGAGTCTTCCCTAACCAGTGCCAAGCTTACAATGGAAGGAGACATAGCCAAGTAGAGATAAAGTATCTCCCCTCGGTCGGTCGGCTTAAGAGTGGCAGGTTCATTAGATATTCCTTCAATTTTTTGAAGGCTTCCTTACATTTGTCGCTCCAAGTGAATGCTTTTCTCAGAATCTTGAAGAAAGGAAGGCACTTGTCGATAGATCGGGAGATAAATCGGTTTAGGGCGTCTATCCTCCCGGTTAGTCGTTGCAGCTCCTTTATCGTCTGGGGAGGTTGCATATCCAGAACTGCTTTAACCTTCTCATTATTCGCCTTGATACCCCTTTGTGACACAAGAATTTGCCAGTCAAAACTCTGAAAGCACATTTTGTGGGATTTAGCTTCATTTTATACCGCCTCAGCATGTTGAAAGTCTCTCTGAGGTCGGCTATGTGACAATTTGTCTGCGTGCTTTTTACCAACATATCGTCAATGTATAATTCTACGTTCCGACTAATCTGATCCCTAAACATTTTATTGACCAATCTTTGATGTGTGGCCCCAACATTCTTCAGGCCAAACTGCTTCATCTTATAGCAGTACAAGCCTCGCTTGGTAATAAAAGAGGTTTTCTCCTGGTCAATCTCATCCATGTATATCTGGTTGTACCCTGAGAAGGCATCCATGAAACTTAGTAGCTCATGTCCGAAGGTCAAATCTACTAGGAGATCCATCTGGGGCAGCGGGATCATCCGCCTTCGCCTGATTCTCCTATGGTTGTTCGGATTTCTAGAGATGATTTCCTCTCATGTCCATGTTGTGCTTGGCCCCTAGTCTTTTAGCATCTGTCTCGATCATTCTGGGATCCTTTACGATTCGTCAATTTTGCAGTCACCATTGTGGATTTGTTGTAAGAAACAATGAAATAGTTCCCACAGACGGCACCAAACAGTTGATGCAATATTCTAGTTTGGTGACATGGAATCCTATGATTTGATCCGCTCTTTGTAATCTGCAAAAATAACAAACATTGCATTGGGGGAATCCTGACAATCTCACTCCAATGCCTAAGCCAGTAGGCAATTTCAAAGAGGGCCAATATAATTTTAGAGAGTGTATGGTGTGTAAGAAATTCCATCCCTTGATACCAGGAGGTGACAGCTCATTTATAGAGTTGTAGACTTATTTGAATTATTTAAGGAATCCCGAAAAGTCGGGGATCACCGTGATTCACTCGCCGGATTTCTCGGGACCACTGATCATATCTCCGGATTCTCCGAGGTCTGGAATCACTGATTTTTCGGGTTGCATTCTCCCGCACCATTGCCTTTTTAGGGAGATAGCGCCTTGTCAATCTCGAATTTTTCGGAGTCTGAGGTTGCCATAAATATCAATTGTAGCTTTGTATCCAACCGGGCCTTCTTGGGTCGGCCAAACCAACTAGCCTCGGGGCTCACCTCCGAAGGTTCAGCTCCAGCGTACTCGGGCTAGGGGAATAATAATTTCCCCAACATTTTCCATTCGGCAACTTCTATAAACTAGTTGCATGCCCATAAACGCCTCTTTGTTTGTGCTCGAAATTTCCGCACCAAATTTGCTGCTTCTGGAATCCTCGTTTTTCCCCTCCTATTCTCCCTTCTCCTTCAATTGCCAGTCATCATCTCTAAATGCCAAACGCCGCCGTCATGAAAGCGCCATCTCTATTCTTGTCACTGCCAGCTGATCATTTCGGAGATTTTAAGGACATCGTTGTGCACCTCCAACACCTTCTCCATTAACATACACTTCCTTCACACCCCCTTCCGTTGATCCAATACTATGCGTCTATGCCCAATCTCTCTACTCATGCAAACCAGTGGAATGTTGTGAAACTGAACCCAAAAGGCTGATTTGAAAAACTGCATGTAGTTTGGTGGTGTAATCTTGTAAAAGTCCTGCAACACCATAATGTTTCTGTGCAAATATTCACTACGGCATAGCAGATTCTGTTCATATATGCTCATTTGAACAATTACTTCGTCATAACTTTTGCCATGAAATGGCCTTTGAACGAATAAAAGCCTTCTTCCAAAGACATGCTAAAAAGCAATAAGAATTACTTGTTGATTTTTCATTGCAGACATCATTAATTAGTTTTGGTTATTCTGACCATAATTTAATGCGAAAGCGGAACTAAAATTTTGGGTGAGGAATAAACTAAGCACAATATTTGCAGAGAGTAAAAAGTTAATTTTTTAGAGTCTATTCCATTAAAAAACATTTAATCTTTAAGTTTTTTTTTTAAAAAAAAATTTGTGGAAACCACCTTGAAGCTTAGGGGGGATTGCCCCAGCCTCAACGTTGTTCCGCTCCCGACTAAAATCATATGTTACATGTTTTTGCTAATCCTACTATGCTCTGTTTCTTTGGGCGTAAAATATTTTATAGAAAATATTTTCTATATTTTTCTGTATTTGGTACAACTGAAAATGATGGTCAGCGAAAATCATTTTGTTTGATCGTAAAAGCTTCATTAATTTTTAAAAAACTTAAATTATTTTCTAAATTTAAACTCTTTATTCTTACACATACGTTTGTGGAAATCCGCCACCACTGGAGATTAGAGTTTGTTGGTAGCCCGAATCTACCGCTGAAGGTCCTTGAATTTTGGTATCCAATTGACGGAATCCGACTGGCCAAATTCCTACAAAACAGGCCGGAATTCGGCTGGTGCCAAAATCCGGCACATCAGGCCATCGTCTCCGAATTCTAGCGAACCAGATTTTAGCCAAACTGGCGGAATCTAACTAGTACGGTCGGAATCCGGCTATACTCTGCCAGATTCCATCAATTTGGCCAAAATCTGGTCATTTATGCTGGATTTCGGCCACCTTCACCGAAATCCTGCTAACACAGATTTTGATGAAACTAGCCAATATGGCCGGAATCCGACCAATTTTTCTGGAATCTGACAACAGTAGCCAGAATCTGATGAAAGTGGCCAAAATCCTGCCGACCAGTGATAGAATCTCGTCACCAGTAGTTTTTCATCGTTGGTGATTTTTTTGTAAGAGTCAAACGTCGAAAAATATTTTCAAGAAAAATAATTTTTTTTAAAAATGAATTCTTAGAAAATATTTTAAGATGAAAAATATTTTATGTCGAAAAAAACCTGAGCATAAAAATGCATGCGACAATCATATTCTCTAAGGGTAAAACAAAACCAATAAACAGGAAAAATTTCCTCAAACTACTTTTAACAAAACCAAAAAAAAAAAAAAAAAAAAAAAAAAAAAAAAAAAAAAAAAAAAAAAAAAGGATGAATATTTTCAACTGAGACTACTTTTGTTTCAAACCAAGGCCTTTTTTCTTTTTCTTTTCTTTTTTTTTTTTTTGTCTTAAATTTCAAACCAACACTAAACAATATAATATTCCGACTCTGTGGAAATGGATGGCCTCTTGTAGAGCCCCGCAGCAGCACATCTCTGCTCCCTATCGTACATTTATCCTTCTCAGATTCCCATAGTCCACTTTGACATACTGATATAAATCCAACGGCTAAAAAGACGCCCAAAACACATCAGCAATCTTGCTCTTTGACCCTAAACCATCCAAAAACAGAATCTTATCACCAAGCCCATGATTTAGCCTATCATGTGAACCCCCACTAAACGGCACAAAACAAACGGCCCATAATTTCTTACCGTTGTAGCTCACGGTCCCACTGTCCCCCGCCGTTAAAATTCAAAAATCAAAGCCGAACGGCTACTTTTACCTCGAGCTTATTTTCAAGAACCAAGAGACCTGTCCAAACCCTCTTTGAAAATTCTCTCTTCAATCAAAACCCAAAACAAAGCTTTATCTTCTTTCAGAGAACCCAGAAATCTTTTCTTCTCTTATTTTCATAGTCTGATCACGTAAACTCTTATTTTCATCATCAATGGATTCAACGCCGCCTTCTCATCGATGGTCTCGAATAAAATCGGCCTCTCGTCTCGGAAGAATTGGAGATCTCAATGTCGAAAGTGAAGAGTCTCCCAATCTTTCCCTTGATCTCGTCCCATCCCCAACACCCAAGAAGACCCCATCACCATCCAAATTGTCTGTAAGAACTCCCAATTCTCTTCCCCTTCAAGAGCTCTTGCTTCTTTCAGGTTCTCCACTACGAAAATCCAGGACCCGTCTCGACATGGGTGAGGAGCCGGTGGATCCTGCTGGTTCTCGCCGGCGGCCGTGCAAAAGTAGGACAACTCAAATGGGTCTACTGGGTTGTGCCTCGCCGAGGAATGCTCGAAGGTCCAGGAGGCGATCGGAGCTTGAGATTCGAGAAGAGAAGGAATTGGGATTGGTGGAAGAGATTGGAAAGCCAAGGAAAAGGAGGCATAGTGGGCGGTCGAAGAAGGAGAAGCTGAGTTTAGTCCCTTCTATGCCTTCCTCAGCTTCATCTCCAAGTAAGTCTAAAAATCTATTTTCTATATTCTTTCAATTTTCTCTGCCTCTCTCTTTCTCTGGGATTTTAGTGACTGATTTGTGAGATTAGAAACCGAAGATGAAGATGGAGGCAATCTTGATAGAATTGGGCAGCTTATAACTGATTTGATTATGTGGAGAGATGTTGCCAAGTCAAGCCTTTGGTTCGGCTTTGGAACTCTTTGTATCTTGTCTTCTTGCTTTACTAGTGGAATCAACTTTAGGTGTGTATATTTCTCCTCTCTTTTCCTTTAGCTCTCTCTCTCTCTCTCTCGCCAATTTAACTGAACTATCAAGAATTATGACATGCCCATTATCATAATTGCAGCATTTTCTCGGCGATATCCCAACTGGGACTTTTGATTTTGGGTGCATCATTCTTCTCGAATTCAATCAGTCAGAGGTTACAACAAGTTCTTCATCATGTTATGTTCCAATGCGCGTAATTTTCTCCATTTTCTAAGTTACAGGATTTTATGAAATTGCAGAAATAATATCGAAAAGAAGCGCGATCTTAAGCTTAAAGAAGATGACATTTTTCGCCTTGCTAAAGCGATACTTCCAGCTACAAATCTTGCAATTTCAAAGACAAGAGAGATCTTCTCAGGAGAGCCATCCATGACTCTCAAAGTAACAATTCTAGAATCTCTTATTCACATTTGACACCATGTCGTCTGAGATTGCTTGACTCAAATCGGCCCACAATTTTCTGGTCACAGGTAGCTCCATTCCTAGTTTTAGGAGCCGAGTATGGGCACCTTATAACACTATGGAGGCTCTGCGCAATTGGTATGCTCACTCTAATACTCATGGAGATCTCCCAATTACTGGTTGAGAAATGCTATTTAGTAAATTGCCATACGATTAGGATGGCGTTAGGGTGAAAATCAGCCCTTAATTTTTTCTTTTAACAAACCCTTATTAATTCAAATACTGATTTTTACAGTCACATCATTTTAGTAGTATGACAGTCATATAACATCTACTAAATAGCATTACTTTTATTGGTTTAATATGATTGTCATGATCAACATATACGAGCATGTTTTTTTCTAATTGTGGTCTTATCTAGTTCCTAATTTGAGGATATATTTGGTTATTGTTTCGATGAGCAGGATTTTTTATCAGCTTCACTATCCCAAAACTATATTCATGCTACTCCAGTCAGATAAACCAAAAAGGTATTCCAAAAACAATAAACTTAAACGTGTTAGGTCTTGTCTTCATGCCCATGATTCACTAACGCCAAGAGGCTTTTGGCTATGCAGTTGAGTGCTTGAAATGGTGGGTGTTGGAAGCATGGGGTGCTTGCTCTCACAAGAAGATTGTGGCTGCATCAGCTGTCACAGCCTTTTGGAATCTGTCAACTCTAAAAACCCGAATTTTCACAGGTAATTTCCAGACAATTTTGTTACGTTTCTGTTTTAGGATTTCAATGTTCACAGCTTATTAGATATCTGCATTAGTTCCAACCATTTTATGGAAGTTCAAAACAAAGAGAAAAGACCTGAAGTTTTAAGCCTTTGGGTTTAGATTCAATAATGTTATAACAGTCACTCTTATTGCTACTACTCGATGTGGATCAATCTATTTAAACACATAACTCACACATGTATATAGCATATTTAACACTCATCATATGGGGAATTCAATGCTCACAACCAAGTATAAGAGTCCCAGCCACTCTCTCATGGATCTCGTTCCGATTGCAAAAGAGATCATGTAACGACTTAAAGAAAGCATTAATCACATCTGTGATTCTCCAGAATCACTTTTAAAGCTCGGTTTCAACTAGTATATATAAGCAACGAGAGACTTAACACCCACTCTATATGAGCGACTAATCTTTCCAACCATAACCAATCCACCTTGAATGGGATATTACGATCTACCTTGCCCCGGCCTGCAACATTGTCCACCTTGTCGCTCTTATCTCTGCTAACTGATGTTGGAATTAGCAACCCACTCACATGTCTATCAATTTGCTTACATTATGGATGTCATCTATGCACATTTATCATCCACTTTTGCCGCATACCACCATCTATCAATTTTCCATGCTTAACACTCATTATATTGAATCCAACGCCTACAACCAACCATAGGAGTTACCACATCTCTATTGTAAATGTTATCTAATATGCATCATCCTAAAGGACAATCATCCACCTTGAAAAGGATCAAAATCAATTTACCTTGCTGCACATCATCTATACTTCCGATACTACTATTTTGGGAGATAAAAACTTGGTGAAGTCTCCAAGTAAGATCTTGATATACATGTTAGGACACCACTTTAATTGAAAACCTTAATTTATAGGTGGACCTAATTATATTATATCAACTACTTATTCCTATGACCACTAACCGATAAGAGATTTAACCACTTATACTTGTACTCCAATATGAATAGCCTATAGATCCTTCAATTTTTGAGCGTTGATATGTTTTTTCTTATCATTATTCCAATATTTGTTGGCTAATTGTGTAATATGTGATTATATATATGATGTTATACGTGAACCATATTATATATATATATAAAAATTTTAAATTTTAGATAGTTTAGCATAGAGTCTTCATGGTTTTTCTTTCGATTTTTTTGTTTTTTAAGTGGTTGACTGACATGAGAAGCTACTTAAACACGTCATGTCAAACGATGTAAAATAAGTAGGATAAATGAGTGTTAAGAGTCGGTCTAACTCTTTAGCATATAATCTGTGAATTCAGCAAGTCTGTCTAAATCCCAATTCATAAATATAACCTCTACTGTTCATATCCCTTTAATTCATAAATATAATTGGTAAATTTCTTTGTTTTCATTTTTCTTATATCTAATGACGTGTAATCTCTCTCATTTGCAGCATTTATATGTCTGGTTATACTTCGATACTGCCGACAGCATCTAGCACCGAAATTGGAAGAAGAAGGTGAAGCAGAAGAAGGGGGGGAACAAGGGCAGCAACAGCAGCAGCAGGCATTGGTTGTGGTGGGACAAGGTTGCCCAAAAATAGTAGCTTGATTCACCTAACACCAATATGTTTTGTTCATTACTACAAGAGTCAGCTAATACTTGATGCTGAACGATAAAAAGTGGCTCATCCGTGTAATAATAAAAGGCTTGGAACCAATGTTTTTAAAATTGTCAAATACATAAAGGACCAAAAAAAAAATGTTTTTAAAATTTTGTGTTTTAAATCTGGCTTTCTACTTCGGCCAATTTAACATATAAGTATACCAATAAGATCTTTAGAGCCGCCACCCCACCCCCTATTGGGCTGACTCGTTGCCCCAATGTTGGAAGCGGCCGCAAGTCACTCCAAGACAGGGCGAACAACTCTAAATCATTATTTTTTTTTATTGTTTTTTTTTTTAAAGTGTCATGTATCAGTTGATAACAGTAGTCCACGTCATTTCCCTTTAAATACTGATACCTGTCCCGAATTCTTCGTGGCAGTGTATCTCAAATTATATTCAGGCTTTTACTACCACGTAGGACAAAAAAATTATTAAAAAATGACAAATAAAAATTAAGAAGAAAATATTGGAGGCACCCACTTGGCCTTGAGCCACCCTATGGCCATTGGCCAACCCTAAAAGAAAAATAAAATTCCTTTGGCCTTTTGGGGTGGCCGCCATAGCCTTTAGGAGCTATTCGACCAAATAATTTTTTTTATATATTTTTTTAAGTGTTGGCCCTTAGGGGAGGTCTCGGCCACTCTCATTTTAGCTACTAGGGAATGGTACTCTGGCTGGCCATAGGGGTGACTCGAAATGGCGACCACCCCCAATATATATTTTGTTCCTAGTAATTTTTTTAATAATTTCTTTCTTCATTCTATGTGGTATTAAAAGAATGTATCATCTGTGATACATCGTCATGTAGAATTCAGGACAGGTATCAACATTTAAGGTTTAAGGGAGTGACGTAGATGGCCATTAAAAACATTGGACATAGTCCAGACAGAAGTATCAACTGTATATTTTCATTAAAGACAAGTATCGTCCATGACACTTTTTGAAACTAATGCGGCTTTTTGATTCTGAGTATAACCACATGTATCAATAAAGTATTTAACCTTTTATTTTTCTTTTTTAATGAAAAAACAGCCTTTTCATCTAATCTTTGGTATTTATTTTTAAAAATAGGGAAAACTCTCATGAACTTTCATCACTTTTGCAATGTCTCTTTCAAAGTTCAAAAATCATCAATTTAGTATATCGAACTTTCACCATTTTTGAAAGAAGGTACTTGAACTTCAAAACGTCTCAATTTAAGATATTCATTTTTCGGAAAGTCTCAATTAGGGGTCTTCCGTTATGATTTTTCATTAAATTCTATCAAATTTCTCAAAATACCCCCTCTTTTTTTTTAGGAAAAACAAGAAAGAAAAAATTGTTAGAATTTAGATGTTGGTTAGAATTTAACAGAATTTGCAAAAATACCATACCTAAATCTTTGAAAAAAATTATAATTTTTTTTTTAAAAATAAATAAATACATGAGTATTTTGAAAATTTTGCAAGAGATAGAAAATTCGAAACACTAAACTGAGAGTTTTTGAATTTTGAAATAGACATTGCAAAAGTGATGAAACTTAAAAGGAGTTAAATGAAGTTTAACAAAAAATTATTAGTCCTAGATTAGCTCATGTATTAAAATTGATCAAATAAAAAATCTTCTATAACACAAAGTTCGAAATAATATAGAAAATTTTCAAAACATTTTTTCCATCATCACAATTAACGATTTGATCCAGCCGAATATTGTTCTCAAGAAGTAGCTCAATCGGTTGGCGGACCGCGCCTCATGAAAGCCAAATATTGAATTTTTGGATTCAACTTGGTTGCATTCCTTCCATCATATACGGGATCAAACTCAAGCTGAGTTTTGAACGGCTTGTGTCGAGCCCCTATCAAGTACTCGATCGGCTCGAGTTTGATATTTTTTTAATTTCTCGATTGAAAAAGAAAGCCCAAAGCAGAGGCAAAAAATCTGAAGCAGATGAAAAAGAAAAAGAATATATATATATATATGAAAATTAGAAATGCCCAACAAGAGAACAGTACCTCACGATCGAACTGATGAATAGATGAATCAACAAGGTCCATGGAACTGATAAATTAGAAATACCTTTCTTTCTTCTCGGTTTCGCTGTTCCTTGTTGATGAAGGAATGAATCTTCATTCATCAACAAGGTCCGAAAGCTTCCTTTATTTTTCCCTTGCTTCGCAACCGTTCGAGGAAACGTCTCAAAGAGCTCGAGATTTTGGCTCTTCCTGGCTTTGTTTGATGAAATTCATAAATAGAGATGCGATCATTTGGAATGCTATGATTACTGAGGAATAGGGAAAGATAAAGAACAGAACAAAATACTCATAAAAATAAATAAATAAATAATAATAATAATAATAATAATAATAATAAATAGTATAGTTTAGTATATTCGAATAGAGAATAAAAAGCAGTTTAGTTTTCTAAATTTAAGAAAAATATGCTTAATATTCTAAGGGTTTGTTTGCATTGCGATTTCAAAAAATATTGATTTAAAATAGTAATTTTAAAATGTCCGATTTGAAAAAGTGATTTCTAAATTGTAAATTAGCCTTTAAAATTATTTGTTTTCAAAAAAAAAAAAAAAACTCTTTTTTGGCATTTGAAAAAGTTGATTTTTTTCAAATCGCAATTTTTAAAAAACGTCATTCTCAAACGATTCATTTTCTGCAATTTAGTTTAAAATTGTATTTTTTTTTTCTACGAAATCACAATCTTAAACGCATGCTAATACATATACACTACAATTATTACTATTTATGCAGACACACGTATTCAAGTAAACTTGCTACTTAATAACTAATATATATGCTGTTATTTCTATAACTTTATATATATAAATGAATTAATGAGCTAACAAGTCGAACCAAGTTTATACGATTAATGATTATGTATAATTAAAAAAAAAATGTTTATGTGAGTTATTTATCTCTTCTTAATATGGGACCGATGTGTTATACGAACATTTACAAGATCATCGAAAGTTCATGGCGGCCACCAGGTATCGTTGGACGTTCACAACAACCACTACAATCTACAAGGTCGCTGAGAATTCGTGGCGACCATTACAGGACTGCCGGATGTTCACAGCAGCCGCTACAAGGTTGTCAAAAGTTTATCGTGAACTCCAAATGTTCACCGTAGCAACTACAAAGTTGCTAGAAGTTCATGTTGACCACTCTG
This sequence comes from Alnus rubra, assembly GCA_028654335.1. Lineage (NCBI taxonomy): Eukaryota > Viridiplantae > Streptophyta > Magnoliopsida > Fagales > Betulaceae > Alnus > Alnus rubra. Next base: position 146,367 of record JAJPGS010002256.1, on the reverse strand, counting down.
AGGTTGCTAGACGTTCATGACGGCCATCGCAAGGCTATCAAAAGTTTATGGCAGCCACTTTGAGGCCGCAAGAAGTTCCTGACAGCCATTGTGGGGCCGTCAAACGTTCTTGGCGACCACCGTAGGGTTGCCATACATTCCTACTGGCTACCACATGGGTATTGCAAGTTAATGGTAGTTACTTTTTTAAAAGTGTTTTGTATTTTATTTTTAAAAAATATTTTGTGTTTTGAAAAGAATTTATTATTTGTTTTGAAAAGTTTGTTAACTGTGGAATCACATATAAAAATTCATTTGGATATATTTTTTTTTAGCAAAAAGTGTTTTGAAAAACTTTTCCGAACAGACCTATATCTGTAAGTTTCTGCTAAGCATTATATCTAAACGACGTCGTGTCTTGGGGTTTGTACTTTGTAGATGGAAAACGAAACAGACTATCCCTGCCCAACAACTGGACATTATCGTCAATTTGAACACATTATCCCCTTCAGCTCGCTCACTCACTCACAGTCACAGTTCCGATTTTCTCAGCAAAATCTTAGAGAGAGAGAGAGCACAACGAAAATGTCAATTTCCTTATCCTCACTCACCTCGTCCCTCTCTTCCCTCTCGTTTTCCTCCCAAATTTCCCACAAACCAAATAGCCTCTCTTTCCCTCGGCCAAAGCCTTTCTCGCTCTCGCGCGTGACCGCCACTGCCCCTTCTCTCGTCGCCCTCGCCTCCGCCGCTCCCCCGGCTGAGCTGGAGACGACGAACCTCAAGAAGTACGTGAAATCAAGGCTTCCCGGTGGCTTCGCCGCCCAAACGATCATCGGCACTGGCCGCCGGAAATGTGCCATCGCTCGCGTCGTCCTCCAAGAAGGCAACGGAAAAGTTATCATCAACTACCGCGACGCCAAGGTCCCCACTATATATATGTACATAATACATATGTATGTGTGTATGTTGATTGATTGTTAATTAGGTTTTTCTTTTGAGATTTCAGTTTAGGTTTCGTACAGTATTTTCAATTTTGTTGACTGATATCAAAAAGTTTTCCAATGTGAAATTTGTGTAGCTGAAGGGCTTTTGAAAATGGAAGGAAGCGCAGTAAAATGGCTTCACTGTAGTTAATTGTTTGATTTTTAGTTGTTTTATGTGCAATCTACGTGGTTCTTTTTCTTGCTTATATGCAATATGTTTCGTTTTAATGGCTTAATATAATGTAAGCACACTCTTAATATAATGTATACCCGGCTAATTGGCTAGATTATTTGTATGGTAATTGTTCTCCGAATTAATGTGTGATGTTGTGTGGTAATCTGTCAAAGTATGTGGATAGCATGAGGTGCTGATAACAAAATTGATAAGCTTGACATGGTTGGAGTGTGCCAACAAATGAATTACTTAATCTTAAGTTTAGAGAAAATGATTTAGTAGAAATAGGATAGAGAGGAACTGCATTGGGTAGTTATTTTAATGCGAAACATTAGCTATTATTGGCTTGTTTATTATTACTTTTTTGATTGTGCTTTTTGCTTTTTGGTTGTGATGTGAGATAAAGGTGAAAGTAGTGTTGAGTATTTTGTAAGTGTGAAAAACAGTCCTCAAAAGCATTACCAAACGATCCCATTTTTTTTTTTTCCCATTAAGTTATATTGCCAATCATCAGTATACTACCACTTTCCAATTTGTATCTGTCACCCTTCAACTACTTGTCTAAACTATATGTCTTTACAGGAACTACCATTTTACGTTGATATGCGCTTCAGTGAATGATCTTATTTGATGATATAACTGTGGTTTTGAATTGATGGTAGTTAGTTGGAAACATAACCCTGTTTTCACGTTCTTTTTAAACAAATTGTAGAGTGACGTAGCATGCTGAATGTGAAAGTATAGATATCTAATCTATAGCTGGTAAAAAGATAAGATAAATCTGTGAACCCCATGCATTTGAATCGATTATCGAGCATTCTTCTCTTGTATGTCATTTGTTTTTATTATTATGATTATTATTATTATTATTAGTTTTAAGCAATTGGCCCCAAGTGAAAAGAATGAGAGATTCGAACTAGTGACCCCCGCTTCACGAGACATGGTTCTCTGGCGATTGAGCTCCTATTGGGATTATGTCATTTATAATGATATCCATGAAATGTTTACTTAATTTGCTGTAGGTCTTCTGAAAACACGCAAAATCTGAGGAAAGCCTTTAAGATGAGTGATTGGTGCACAACATTGTTGTGCAAGAGTATTTACCCGGCCTTTAAACCCTATAGGACATGTACTCTCAGTTTGCCTTTTGGAGCAGGCTCTTGCATGATTTATTTTTTTGTGAATTGCAATAGCTATTCTCATCTCCAGGCAGTTTCATTGGGTGTTTACATGTTCCTGGTGATTGTGCATTATGGTGTGCAGGAATATCTTCAAGGCAATCCATTGTGGCTTCAGTATGTCAAAGTCCCATTGGTAAGTTTGGGATACGAAAGTAGTTATGATGTGTTTGTCAAAGCTCACGGGGGTGGCCTCTCTGGTCAAGCCCAGGCAATCTCCCTTGGCATTGCTCGTGCACTGCTACGGGTGAGTGAGGACCACAGGGTCCCTCTGAGAAAGGAAGGGCTTCTGACCAGGGACTCCAGAGTTGTTGAGAGGAAGAAAGTTGGTCTCAAGAAAGCTCGCAAAGCCCCACAGTTCTCCAAACGTTGAGGTTGGGCTTATTGGATGGAAACATTTGTCGATATGTTTTACAAATTTGTTTGTTGAGCATCTTGGACATTTACAATTTACATTATCAAAATATCTTGGCTTTTGTTTGTTGATATCTAGTCTTTTTCTATTGTGTTTGTACTTTTATTATAGAAAGTTCCCTGCTTTAGGCTTAGATGTCATTGAACTGGGGGTCTTACACTTGAGAGGCTTGTTGCATGTTACATGCTTCGGGTTCCAGCAATAGACATCAACAAAGCTTTAGACGATTGAGATATCTTCTTTTCTTTTCTTTTCTCTTTTCTTTTTTTTTATTTTTTTCTTTTCTTTTTTTTTTTAAGTAGAAGATTGAGATGCCATTCGTGTTGGGTTAGAGGCCCTTGACGACCAAGAATTCGTTTGGGATTTGATTTCAAAACTTGCTATTAAAAAATAATAATTTTTAAACATGCGATTTAAAAAATGGCAGGTAAACGTTTGGTAAAATCATAGTTTAGTTTTTAAAATTGTGCGTTTTTTAAAAATGCACTTTCTTGCATGTTATTGGAAAATGCTATTTTCTTTTTTTTTTTGTTTTTCCTCTTCTTCAAATTGCAATTATTTAAAAATGTATTAAAAAATTATACATTTTTTGCGATTTGGTTTTAAATTGCTCGCATTTTTGGTCTGTTATATTGTAGTGCCAAACGCACCAAGTTCTGTACAAGTCGGGCCTCTTTGGGTGTGCGTTTGAAGAGCTTAAAATTGCGTTTTAACACCTAAAAAGCTGGTTTTAAGAAAAAAATACCCGTATAGTAAAAAAATAAAATTGAGCGCTCTTGAACGTCAAAAAGCCCAAAACTATGTTTTGCTTAAGGATGTACAAACGGAACAATTATAACTGTTTTAAACCCCTATACACTTATAACCGCTAATTGCATAATCGCATAACTGCTTTCAAAAGCAGTTAATAGTTATATGGTTTGAAAAAAACGGTTAATAACTGCTAACCGCTTATATATATATAATTTTGGATTTGTAATGTTTGGGTTTTGAATTTGTTTGTATTTGGTTATTTGGATTTGTATTTGTATTTGCATTTGGATTTGTTACTATTTTGGATTTAAAACCTGTACTAAAATCGGCCCAAAAGTGACCAAAATAGGGCCAAAACCGGCTCAAAACGGGCCAAAAACCCAAAGTGAAAAGCGGTTATATAACCATCGGCTATCTACTCAATAGCCACTAACCGGCGATTATAAAAATAACCGTCTCCACGTAGGCGGTTAGCGGTTAACGGTTTTGGCTAATAACCGTAGGTTTTAACCGTTTGTACACTCCTAATTTTGCCAAAGTTTGAAAATGAAACTTTTTGTCCACCGCACTTTTGAATGAAAAAACAAAACGCAGTTTTGGTTTTATGAAAAACTTACTTCGCCAAAAATATTCATACAAATTTAACATAATTTCTTTTGGGGTTTAGATAGAGAAATGAATCGCTCTGAATATCAAAGGTCTTCAATCGGGTCTTGTAGAAGAAGATGCGATAGATGAGGTCAAAAAAAAAAAGTTTCTAAAGAAGTGAATAAGGTTTTTTTTTTTTTTTTTTTTTTTTTTTTTTTTTTTTTTAACTCCTAAAGTGGCGGAGTCTATGGCGACATTGGAAGCAGTTTTATTTTGCAAGGAAGTTGATTTTTTTTATGTTTTATTTGAAGATGATGCTAAACAAGTAGTGCTTGATATGAATTCTGCCATGCAGGGACTAAGATGGGGTTCTTTTACTCACGTTGGGAGAGAAGCTAATAATGTTGCACACTTCTTAGCTAAAGTAGCATCTAGTAAGGAGACTAATTCAACTTGGCTTGAGGATATACCAAGTTTCTTATTACCTGTAATACTTAGGGACTATTCTAGTTCCTAGATCCTTATTTTTGGATCAATTTCTATTCAATGAAGAGATCTGCTATGTTCAAAAAAAAAAATAAGTTAAATACCTTGCCACCTAGGTTTTAACAATTTTATTTTTTCTCCCTTCGTTTTCACTTTCGATTACAGGTAGTACTTCACTTATGCGCATATACCCAAATTGTACCTCCACTGCCGTCAAGAAAACTAACAGAATTTCAAGTCAAACCAATCAAAACTTGACACGTGTCATTAACCTAATTAAAAAAATAATAAAATTTAAAAACTTCAAAGGGGTGGCCGGCCCACTCCCATTGGCTAAAATGGGGTTGGCCAGCCACCCCATAGGCCAAATCTAGTGGTGGCTGAACCACCCCAAGGCCCTTGGAGGGTGGTTTCGGCCACCCCCATAAGCCATGAGGTGGTTCGGCTACCCCATACTGGCCGTAGAGGATGGTCGAAACCACCACCAGGCCAAATAGGCGTGGGGGTGGTTTCGGCCACCCCCAGACCTGCCCTAGGGTGGCTCAGCCGCCCCATAAGCCAAAATGGGGGGTGGCTCGAGCCTTTTTTTTCTATATTATTTTTTTTCTTGATTTTGACATTTAAGTTTTTAAAATTTTATTACTTTTTTAATAAGGTTAATAACATGTGTCAAGTTTTGATTTGTTTGACGTGGAATTCCATTAGTTTTATTAACGGCATATGGATGGAGGTAGTATTTGATAATATGCCCATAAGCGAGGTACCACATGCGATAGAAAGTGAAACCAAGGTGGGGAAAATAAAGTTGTAAAAACTAAGGGGGTAAATAGGCATTTTACCCAATACCAGAATCGTTACTTCAAGAAGATTTGTGTGAGAGAATGAGGGAATTTTGGGCATAGACAAGCGAGATAGTAAAATAAGAAAACCTTGAGTGGAAACAAGATGTTGATGCAATGCACATTTGGTTATTGTATATAATTGAGATAGTGGCAAATACATGGTGATTGACTTCATTGCTGAGCATAATCATAATCTTCATCTCTCAACAACTGTAAACATGATGCCATCACAACGAAAAATGTCTATAACTCAAGCTGCTAAGTGTTAGAATATACAAAAAATATATTAATTTGGAATATATTGAAAATATTTTATATTTTTCATATATCATATTGAGGCTTATGACTCTATTAGAGATCATATTAAGACTTTAGGAGTTGTTTAAAAGTGGTTTGGTGGCCTTTAGGTTCGGAGACGGGTTTAAGCCCCAGCACCAAACGTTTGACTCTGCTCTGGACGAACGTTCGATGTCGAGGCTGAATGTTCGACCCATCTGTCTGAACGTTTGACCAATGGGCAGAAAGCCTATTTTAAGCGTATTAGGACTTAGTGTTAGGTTTTTAATGTTGACGAATTCGGAGTCAAAACTTATTTTTTTTATTCAAGAAAGGAAAGAGCCAAGTGAGAAGAATATGCTTTCTTGGTGATTTCGCTATGGATGGGACCTAGGGTTTCTCTGTTTTGATCAGTGAAAACTAGGTATTTTTGTCTCCTCCCGATCATCGGTGCAGGAGTTTTTTCTCGGGCCTCATTCCTTTTTCATTCTCTTCTCTGTGGGGGAGCATGGCAAGAGGTAATGGGGAGTTTTTGGGGGGTTTCCCTTTATCCGAAGGGGAGCAGAAGGGAATCGCAATAGCTGAAGGAACAACACAGGATCTATGCGCAAAGGGATCCAAGTGTATTGTTGGAAGACTGGGGGTGCCGAAAAAACTTAAACAATGAGGCTTTCAAAGCCATCCTTATTCGTATTTGGAGGCTGACGGGTCGAGTGGTTTTCAAGGAAATTCTTGATAACCTATGGTAATTTGAATTTACTGAAGAAGTGGACAAACAAAAGGTCATGGCGAGGCGACGTTGGTCCTACAACAGGACTTTACTGATCCTCAGTGACTTTGATGGGAGGCTGGCGTTGTCTCAGATGGATTTCACAGTATCTCCTATATGGATTCAAATCCATAATATGCCTTTCGGTTGCATGAACAGAGAAGTGGATTTTCAAATAGGGAGTACCCTGGGGAAGGTGGAGGATGTCGCAGTGGCGGAGGATGATATCGGTTGGGGGCAATGTACTTGCATGTCAGGGTGGCCGTTAATCTCTATCAACCGCTGGAACAAGGCTGGACTCTCCTAGTCTTTGGAAATTCATGTTGGGTCTCTTTTAAGTATGAGAAACTTCCATTTTTATGCTTTCGTTGCGGGAGGATCATTCACAGCCCAAAAGGTTACTCTGATCAAAATTCAAAAAAGATCAGTCATGAGGAGGGATGGGGATTGTGGTTGCGAGCCGAAGATTTGTCAAGGGGACCAGAGTTAACAGAAGGGCAGAAAGAAGCTCGTTCAATATCTCCGGTGAGACCTGAGCACGTCTAGGCAAAGAAGGGCCAGAGGGCAAAGCGGTCAGATATGGAAAGTGAGGGAGCAGTGGAAAATCTGGATGGCCATTCAATGATTTGGCCACCTTCCAAAAGGGGCTCCCCGATCTCACGCAAAACTGAAGATTTGGCACAAGACTTTTTTGGTAAGTTAGAGGCAAACAAGGGAAAGCTAAAAAAGGAAGGTTATGACTGATTCAGGAAGAATCCTGGAGAATTATGAAGGGGGCGTGCAATACAAGGGAATAAATCGAATGATGTGGCACTATCCACAGATGGGCCCCGTAAGAAACAAGTCTCCCCCAAGGGGCCTCCACACAGTGGGCCACCTAAAAAGGTTGGATTTAAGTCAGAAGGCCCACAGAGCCGGTCGGTGGTTGCTAATCACAGGGAATCATAGGTGGCTTCCAACAACCTGATCCATCCAGGGTATGTTGTGGTAGCTGGAGGTCCAAGGGTTTCATCGGGATCAAGGGGTCAACTCTTCGAAGGAAAAAATCTAGAAGAAACCCACAGTCCAGGGGAAGATCCAGTTGAGGAAGAAGGCTTGTTCTAGGATTCGACCTCTTGTCTTTCTATCCAACCCGTAAAACCACTTGTGTCTCCAAGGGAGGTTTACAAGGTGGTAATATGAAGTACTGGAAGAGGAAGGCTCGTGAGGAGGTCCCAGTTGGGAGAGAAGCTCAAGCTCTTTTTTCAACTAAGGTGGAGAGCAGGCAGGAAGGTCCATCCATAGAAGAAAAACAGTGAAAACAACGAAAACCATAATTCCAGGTTTGTTTCTCATTCCTGGGATGAAGTTTCTGATGATTCTTTGGCGGAGGCTGCAAGCAGTCCCACCAACAGCCATAAGTTGCTTGAGCTGGAACTGCCGAGGGCTTGGGAACCCTCTAGCAGTTTGGGACCTTCGCCAGTTGGTGAAGACAAAGCAGCCCATATTTCTGTTTCTTATGGAGACAAAACTTCAGTCCAATAAATTGCATGCCCTGAGGAGTTCTATGGGGTATGAAGGGCTTTTTTCTATAGACCCGATTGGAGAAAAAGGGGGGCTTGCTCTCCTCTAAAAAAGTGGCTGGGGAGGTGGAAATTGTGAATTATTCTTTAAGACATATTAATGCTTATATCTCTGTGGGTGGTCGGGGGAGTCCATGGATGTTCACAGGCTTTTATGGCAATCCTGACCAAACTCAAAGAGAGACATCTTGGAAGTTGTTGACCCATCTTAGCTCGCTCATTCCTTCTGAATGGCTTTGCATAGGAGATTTTAACGAGATAGTCGCCCAATCAGAAAAAGTGGGTGGTAGAACTAGAAGTGAAACTCAGATGGAGAATTTTAGAGCCGCACTACGTGAATGTGAGTTGCAGGACCTTGGCTACAAAGGACCCAGATTAACCTGGAGAAATAAAAGAGAATCTGATGCTTTATCAAAGAACGTTTGGATCGGGCTTTGGCAAATGAAGAATGGTGCAATAAGTTTCTAGATTTTGAAGTAGAGGTTCTAGCAGCCCTAAGTTCAGACCATAACCCCCTGCTGCTTACCCTATGTTCATCCAGGACTATTATCCAACGTCCCCGGCCTTCAAATTTGAAGCTACTTGGAATGTGGATGTTGAATGTGCGGAGATTGTCAAAGCGGCATGGGACAGTGACATTGGAGGCGCAGATTCCTGAATTGTTTCAAAGGAAAAAATGGATAAACGCAGGGATACCCTATTGGGGTGGAGTAGAAACAAATTCGGGTTAAATGGAAGGAGGATTCGGGAGCTGACTAGACAGTTGGGAAGATTGCAACATCATGAAAACCCGGACAATATGGTAGATATAAAAAACGTCTTGGAGAAAACACACCAATTGATGGAAATGGAAGACCTTTACTGGAAACAGAGAGCAAAGCGCAATTGGCTCCAACATGGTGACCGCAACACAAAGTTCTTTCATGCCTAGCAACTCAAAGAAAGCGGAGAAATCATATAGAGCAGATTCATGGTGAAGTGAGCAGGGAGTGGACAAAGTAGGAGGATATTGGAAGAATATTTACTGACTATTTTCAAGGCCTCTTCTCTTCGGATGGTCAAATGGGTATAAATGAATGCCTTTCTGTTCTCCCTCCGAGGGTTACCAAGGAGATGAACGATTCTCTAACTAGGCCATTTACTCCAAAAGATGTTGATAATGCTTTGAGGCAACTACAGCCCTTGAAAGCTCCAGAACCCGACGGCTTTAAGGCTTGTTTTTTCCAGCAAAATTGGGCTACGATGGGGCCAGACATTAGGAAATTGGCTTTGGACTTTCTGAACTTGGGGATTTTTGACCCGGCTTTGAATTCCACCCACATTGCTTTGATCCCTAAGCTGTCCAATGCGGTTTCTGTTTGTGACTTCCGCCCGATAAGTTTGTGTAACGTGGCCTACAAGATCTTCGCTAAATTTTTGGCAAATAGACTCAAAGTGGTGCTCCCTACTATCATTTTGCCGCAATAGAGCGCCTTTGTACCTGGTCATCTCATAACGGATAACATACTTGTGGCGTATGAAGCTCTACATTCTATAAAGACAAGGATGCGGGGAAAAAAAGGTTGCATGGCTATCAAAATAGACATGAGCAAAGCGTATGATAGGAATGATAGGATTGAGTGGGCTTTCTTGGAGGGGATAATGCAAAGGCTGGGTTTTGATGAGGTGCAGATCGCAAGGGTGATGGCGTGTGTCTTTATTGTTTCCTATTCCATTCTTATAATGGGAATCCTACAGATTTAATCACTCCTTCGAGAGGCATAAGGCAAGGGGATCCCCTTTCCCCCTACCTTTTTCTTCTCTGTACAGAAGGCCTAAGTGCCCTCCTCTCTCATGCCGAACACCATAGTCAGATATCAGGAGGGCCTATAGCCCCAAGAGGATACAAACTTAGTCATCTATTCTTTATGGATGACAGTTTGTTATTCTGTCGGCAAATTTATTTGAGTGGTGTCAGATGTTTAAGCTGCTTCAGATGTATGAAAATGCTTCTGGCCAAAAGCTAAACAGTGCAAAAATAGCCATCTTTTTTCACAAGAATGTGGGAAGTGGTTTTAAGTCACATATTCAATCTTTGATAGGAGTGGCGGCCGCCAAGGGGTATGAGAAATACCTAGGTCTTCTTGCTCTTGTGGGCTGTTCAAAGATAAAGGCTTTTGCTGATATCCAGGGGCGAGTGCAGAGACATTTGGATGGCTAGAAGGAGCGGTTCCTATCGCAGGCAGGTAAGGAGGTTCTAATAAAGGCAGTGGTATAGGCGATCCCCACTTATAGCATGAGTATTTTTCTGTTGCCAAAGCTGCTATGCACCCAACTAAATGGGTTGATAAGCAGGTTTTGGTGGGGGCATAAACATAACACTCATCAGACAGCTTGGGTAAAATGGGAGAAAATGGGAGCATCAAAGAGGAATGGAGGTATGGGTTTTCGAAATCTAGAGATCTTTAACCTAGCCCTTCTTGCAAAACAGGGTTGGCGGTTTTTGAAGGACCGGACCTCCCTAGAGGCTCAGTTCTTTAGGGAAAAATACTAACCAAATGGCTCTTTCTTAGAAGCTCAAATGGGGAGGGCTTCTTCTCTGGCGTGGAAAAGTATTTTCAAGGCACGGGATCTTCTTGAAGGGGGCTTACGATGGAGAGTGGGGAATGGGGAAAGCATCAAAATATGGGGTGATCGGTGGCTCCCTTCTCAAGCCACTTTCAGGGTGCAATCGCCAGTGGACACCCTGGACCATAATGCCCGAGTTTGTTCCCTTATGAATCAGGATACCGGCTGGTGGGATGTGCCCTTGGTTAGGACAATTTTTAACACAAAAGAGGCTGAGATTATATGCGGTCTACCACTCAATTTTTTGTGCCAACCTGGCACTCTGATTTGGGCTAGAACCTCACAGGGAATTTTCACAGTTAGGAATGCCTACGGAGAACAGGAAATATCAGGGGTATGGACTACTCTGTGGTCCTTAAAGGTGTCAGGTGCTTTAAAACTGATTTTATGGAAAGTATGTAATAATGCTTTGCCTACAAAAGAAAACTTATATAGGAGGAAGATAACAAAGGATCCCATGTGTCCTATCTATGAGACTAAGGCATAAACAATATGGCATGTGCTGTGGGAATGTCGTGCTTCCATGGGGGTTTGGGAAGAATGTAATAAGAAGATTCATAAGCTGTCTCTGGAAGAAAGTGATGGGATGGGACTAGTGTACCAATTCATGACAAAACTGGATCACTATGTTCTTATGGAAGCTTTGTCTGTCGCAAGAATGGTTTGGCATCAAAGGAATGGCTTTGTTCATGGTAGTGGTTTCACTGAACCAAAGAAGATTTTGGCCCAAGCCCAGGAAGTTTTGACTCCTCTTTCTGAAGCGCAGAGAGGTGCAATGGTGGCTTCTTCGAATCTAAGGATAGCTGTACCAAGGTGGATGAAGCCCTACCCATGGTGGGTGAAACTGAACTGGGATGCGGCAGTATCATCCGCTGCAAAGACCATGGGTGTGGGTGTCGTAGTGCGTAATGCAAAGGGTAGTTTTCTGTTGGGTCTAACAGCATCCCTCCCATATGTTCGAGATCCTTTGGTTGCGGAGGTGATGGCGGCATGGCGAGCAATGGAATTGGGGAGAGAATTGGGCTTTCAGAGGATTAACTTAGAGGGTGATTCGCTGATTACTGTCAAAGCTCTTAATAAGGATCAATCTTGTTCGAGTAGCTATGGGCAATTGATCAACGACATCCGGGTTTGTTTATCTTCTTTCCTTTTTCACACTGTAAGTCATGTTAGCAGACAAGCAAATAATGCTGCTCATGTTTTAGCACAATATGCTTTGGCTTTGAGTTCTGATCTGGTGTGGAAAGAGGAGTGCCCTCCTCCTATCCTACACATTGTAATGGCTGAAAAGCGTCCTTCAGTTTAATGCAAAGCTCTATAATTTCTCTAAAAAAAAAAATATTGCAAAATATTAATCAAGAAAGAAAAAAGCTGAGTAAGAAGAATATTGCAGTATATTAATTAAGAAAGTAAAGGGCTAAGTAAAAAGAGTATTCCAAAATATTAATCAGGAAAGAAAAGAACTGTGATTTGAGAAATATTCTGCATAATAATTTGTTCCTAAATTTCTGACTTTTCTTCAAGTGTCCAGATAGCCAGAAGTAGTGTCCGGACACAACCCATAGAGAGCTCATGTTCTTCAAGATGTTCGGAGACCCGAGTGGACACAACTTCCTGAGAATATATTTTCATAAAAGTGTTCGGACACAAGCGCTACCTGTCTAGACACGCCTCACAGAAAGTTTTCTTTCTGATATGTGTCCAGACACTTGATGAGCCTGTCTGGATACCACCGCTTCCTGACTTATTTTACGTTTTCCAAAGCCTATTTAAAGGTGCTCTTAGGCAGTCTTTGTTTAAGAATTTTTAGACAGAATTCAATGTGCTAAGAGAGAGGTTTTAGACCTAAATAGATTTATCATGTATCTCTCTTAGAGTGTTGCTTGTATTTGTTCAACCGTCAACCATTGAAGCTAGCTGGAGTTCCAACTAAGGAAGATCAAGAAGAAGAACTCTCCAAAAGGGTCTGGGATAGAAGCAGACAAGTAGGCGCTTGTTACAATTCAAGAGAGTGACTACTGCAAAAGGTTGTGAGTACGAACTTCTTGTAATTCGCTATTTCTTTGGTATAATTGTTTTTCTGGGTTTGACTGCCCCGTAGTAGTTTTGCTCTTTAGTACAAAGAGTTTCCACTTTGTAACAAAATATTTGTGTTATCTGTTTTTACCGCTTTACATATTTGGTTATCTGTTTGGTTGTGGTTGTTTGGAGTCTATAATTTATTGAAGTTATATGTTTGGCTATGGTTGTTTGGACTCTATAATTTATTTTCACTTGGGACTTATATTAGCTTGAGATTAGAACTGATGATAGGTCTTTGTACTGATTCAAGGTTGTGGAGCTTCAAGAGGATTTTACGGTGGATTTTTACGATAAAAGTAAGTAAAACTCACATGGATACTTGTTATTACTTTTTCCGCATAACATACTTATTTTGTGTAGCAAAACATGGATGTTTACAACTCACATGAAATATATTTTATTATTGTGAACTCTATTTTGTGAAATTGTGTGATTAATAATAAAAGATAACGAAAGTGATGAGTTTATGAAAAGCATGCATGTAAAAGATGGTGACTATTAAATTGCATCGTATGACATGGTACAACGGTACGTGTAGGATAACGGCCATGAGCTTACTATTATATATTTTATTCTCTATGGTCAAATGTTTATTTTTATAGTTAGCCTTGGATCCAATAGTTGTTGTGATTGGCGCAACCATGCTTGCGTAGTGGTCACTATAGACGGACTTCACTACTAGTGTGGGCCACCCAAGTTCGAACTCGGTCAGACTGCTAGTGATGGATGGGAGCGTACAATATGAGGGCACCAGTATTGTATTACAGGTCTCTCGGGATAGCGCCAACTCTGTTGGGAATGAATTAAAATCCAAGGTAGACCATATGGATTTGAACTATGACATGATTATCTTGTTACAACATATATTATATTTATATTACATCCATGATAATTATGTCGAATGAGGAACTATAAATTTACATTGTTGCATGTGATTTATATCTTAAACTGAGTTCACCATATGGTAACATGCGTATTATTACTCACTAAGTCATAGACTTACGCTTGTATCTTTTCCACCTATGAAACATGTGTTGTTTTATAGTTGTACCACCTTTAGATGTTGGATTTGAGATGGACCTCGAGGCAAATGTGACCGTTTGGCGAAATGATATCGATCTAGTTATGATTGAGGACTGATTGCAGGATTTTTAAGGCCACTATTGGTAATTAGTACTTTTGGGTGATATTATAGGCTTAGCATTTGAGGCTAAATTCTGTATTGAGGTTTAATATTGATCTTTTATATCGATGATTTGTATAGTAATTTCAGTTATTGTGATGAATTTTGGTAGATGCTCTAGTTGTAATTAATGTTAATAGAATATTTTATGTTTCCCCTACGTAGTTTTCTATTTTTTTTAAGAGTAGAGATTCCTGAGTCTTATTCTTGGTGGAATGGGACTGGAGACGAGCTGTGGATTTAATTACCAATTAGTTAATTTCTCACGGTGTTACAGATGGTATCAGAGCATTCAGTTCTGCGGACTATAGGAATTGATCTGTTAGGTTTTAGGAGATAATCTAACAGAGCGTAGGATATAATAATTGTACAAAGGATCAAACAACTTCAGAGGGAACTCAACTTATTGCTGGAAATGGAGGATTTGAAGTGGAAGCAAATGGCTAAAAGAAATTGGTATCGGCAGGGGGATCGAAACACAAATTCTTCCATGCTTAGGCTATACAAAGGAGGAGAACGAACTTTATTAGCAGAATTTGTGACGAAGAAGGTAGGAGCTGGTCTAAGGCTGCTGAGGTTGAAAAAGCTTTCATCTAGTATTATAAGGGCCTTTTTACTTCAGTAGGCTCTATGAGGTTGGAGGAATATCTTTTAGCAGTGCATAATCGAGTAACTCTAGCCATGAACCAGCTTTTAACTCGAAGTTTCACCTCTGAGGAAGTGGACCTGGCCCTTTCCCAAATGCAGCCTTTGAATGCCCCGGGCCCTGATGGGTATGGGATGTGCTTCTATCAAAAACACTGGGGCCTAGTTCGTCAACAGGTTCGGTTAGCTGTCTTAAATTTCCTCAACTTTGGGATTTTTTATCATGTTATAAATTACACTTATATTGCTTTAGTTCCTAAATCTGCTAATGCTTCTAATGTCAAGGACTTTCGTCCCATTGGCTTATGTAATGTCCTTTATAAAGTCATAGCAAAAGTTCTAGCTAATCGGTTTAAACAGGATTTGCCTGAGATCATCTCAGAACAACAAAGTGCTTTCCATCCGGGTTGACTCATCTCGGATAATATTTTGATTGCTTATGAGGCCTTGCATACCATGGCTACCCATCTAAAAGGGAAGAAAGGGTACATGGCCATTAAGCTCGATATGAGCAAGGCCTACGATTGAGTTGAATGGCAGTTTTTGGAGGATATTATGAGGAAATTGGGGTTTACATAAGCATAGATCTCTCTAATTATGACCTGTGTCAGTTCAGTTACCTATTCAGTCCTTCTCAATAGGCGTCCAGCAGGCCTTATTACTCCTTCCCGGGGTTTGAGGAAAAGGGATTTATTATCCCCTTATTTATTTCTATTGTGTGCAGAGGGTATTAGCTCTTTGTTGCTGAAGGCTGAAAGAGAGGAAAGTATTTCTGGAGTTCTTGTCTCTGTAAAAGGGTACTGTCTAAGCCACTTATTCTTTGCGAATGATAGTCTCCTATTTTGTCGGGCCAACTTTATGGAATGGGTTAGGATTCATCAACTGCTGAAATTGTATGAATCTGCTTCGGGTCAGAAGTTGAATGTCGACAAAACTTCCATCTTTTTTAGTAAGAACACTAAGAGAGAATTTAAGGAGCATATCAGGTTTCTTGTAGGTACTTCCGCGACAACTAGTGTACAAGTCTCCAATCAATTTCAAAACTTCCTGCAAGTTTACGCAACTTGTATACTCATGATTGCTCATCATTACAGAGACTCCCAAATGTACCGAACTAGGAAAGATTATGTACGTAATTCACTGGTGTTTGAATGTACCTTCACAGCTCTCTCCATTCTGGTAAGACATGCCAAAGAACAGGTTGAAGGCTTTGCTCAAGCTTCTGAGCAATGAGACGCGACGAGAGTAGATGCTGCCATAGAGCATCTGAGCTGGAAACCTCCTCCTTTCGACATGTTGAAGGCCAATTGGGACGCTGCAAAGGACTACAAGAGCAAGGTGGTAGGTCTTGGGGGCAATTATTCGTACACATGAGGGGATAGTGCTTGCTGCTTTCTCCTCAATGGTCCAAGGAATAATGATCCCACAGTTGCGGTAGCATTGGCTGTATGGTGGGCTATCAGTTTTTGCAGAGAACAGGGGTGGCAACAAGTGCTTTTTGAAGGGGATTCACAACAAGTGGTGTTGGAGATGAAAATGCCTAATCCATGCTGGAATCTACACGGCAATCTGATTGAAGATTCAAAGGAACTTCTACATGGGTTTGTCTTTGTCTCTGCTTCTGTTCAGTTCGTTAGTCAAGTAGCAAATAATGCTGCTCATCGGTTGGCTAAAGTAGCTTTGTCTCAAAGGCTAGATCAAGTGTGGATGGACGGATGCCCTCCCTCCATTCAAAGTATTGTACTTGCCGAGCAAGAGTTTCCTCTTTGATCTATAAAAAAATCATCATGATTTTCATTTCAAAAAAAAAAAAAAAAAAACTGTCTTGCTCTATTGAATCTTAAGAGTATAGATATAACAATAATTAGTTAGTAGTAACATATTAACTAGTAATATACAAGTCTAACATATTATAAGTGTAAGAGTAAAAATATTTTTTGAATCGTTGTCCAACTCTTTTTCAAATTTATCATTTCCTACATATTCAATGGTATATTTGAAAAAAAATATGGATGGAGTTAAATGAGAATTGGATAAGAAAATTAAAAATAGCATTTCTCTAATTATTAACTAGTACTAACATATTAATTAATAACTAGTAACATATTAACTAATAAGTTTTAACAGAAAAATCATACTTTAACATTTTAACATTATTATGTTATCATTTTAACTAGTAACATAATAACTTATTAAATTATTAAACCATCAAAATTATACTTACTAATAATTAACTTAATCAATTTTTGGAATCTTATACATATTATGAGTCATAAATCATAATTATCATAATTCATAACCATCTATTAATAATATTAATATCATATGATCATACGATCTAAATATTATCATATGATAACATATTAACATAATTTAACAATTAGTATGATCTTAGATCTTGGATCACGTGATGTAATGATTATTAAATATCTAATGATAATACTTATAACATATAATAAAGTGATTACATGTTATATGGCATAATGTTATATTATTATATGATCATATAGTCATATTATATTACATGAATAATATGATTAAATATTTCAATTGTCATTATATATGACTAACAATTATGTATTGATATTACTCACTTTTACTATTTTATATACTTAAACCAATAAATTGTAACCAATTAATATATACTGACCAATGACCATTGTTATTTGTTATTTGTTTTACACTTACATAAAGTATATTGTTTATTAATATACTATATTATAAAAATAAGTTATATATTAACAAATTAATATAGAAATTATTTTTATAATATAAATACACACACGAGTCAATCTTTATACGAGCGAGTTCACGAGCTTTAATCGAGTCGAGTTGAGTTTATATGAGTTTACATCGTTAATCGAACTTAATTTCGTGTTTACGAGTAGCTCATTTAATAATCGATTCGAGCATGAGTTTAGTTTGTTCGAGCCGATCTCAAGTAAACTCACAAGTAGCTCAGTTCGGTTACACCCTTATTTTTAACATTAAAATTGGCACAGCTTTCATGTGATTTTTCTTTGCAGCAAACGCTTCAATTCCTACACGTTGACATCTTTTCTCTTTCTTTTTTCTTTTTCTAATTTTTTTTTTTAAAGCTACACAATGCTTTTATTTTAAAAAGCCAAAGCCCTTATCGGACCTTTCTCTCTTCTTGAAAGTTACGAATATATATATATATATATTAGGCTTTCACACTTAATTTAAATTAAATTGTAGAAAATGAATCATTTAGAAATTGTTTTTAAAAAAATTACTTTTTAAAATCACTATTTTTAAAATCGCACTTTTTGAAATCTCAAACCTAAATAGACCCTTAATCTCACTGGACACTACATTTATGTGTCAGGTTCTACTTTCTATGTTACATTTTTTATTATTATTATTATGAAAACAATTTTATAATTTTACCTCATAATTTATCTTCTTTTTTTCCCTAACTAATTCATTAACCTTTTAATTAACTAATAATTTATTTAATCTCTTCTAAATTAATTAATTCAAACATTACTAAACTAAATACTACTTCAAATTTTATCATTTTAAATTTCATTATTTTTCTTTTTCTTTTTATTTATGAAATTGCCCCCATTTTTCTTTCATTTTCTTTTCACCATTAGCTTCATTACTTTTATCATTTGCAACCTAAAATAACTCTTTGAGTCTCAAATAAAATCCTATGATTTTTAAATTATTCATAAAAAGGTCAAAGCCTAAAATAAATTTCTTAACCATAAAACCGAAGGCTTTAAACTAAATTTCATCCAACATTATTCAGTTCCATAATATCCACATGTCTTCTTAAATTTGTCCAAAGTTATTACTTGTGCATAAAATATTATAATTTAGCCTAATTTCAAAATTGAAACTTCTTGGAAAAATTATAACCCCCAAGTTATTAGTCATTCTATGGATGGGCTCCCGACCTACCAAGGCTTGAACTCTGGCCCTCCAAACTACAAAAACATTTGAAAAATGCATATTTTAGCAAAAAAAATGCCCATAATACCCATGGCCCGTGTCATTTTTCAATTAAAAATAATAAAAACTAAATTAAAAAATTTAAAAAAAATATTAAATAACAAAAAAAATATTTTTTTAAATTGAGAATAATCTCAATTGATTAAAATTTTATTTTACTTTTTTTTTTAATCTTTTCTCGAAATAAAATATGAAATCATTTTTTTTTAAAAGAAAAAATATTTAATCATTTTAAAAACTCACTCTTTTTTTTAAGTTTTTTTTCTTAAAAAAAATATATATTAATGGAATTTTTGTCATATCAACGAGTCAACAAATCACTCTCTAAAACAAATTTTATTTAATAAATATTCCATACTTAATCTATCGACTAATTTTTAGAAAATCTTTATCCAAAATTTGCGATCCAAATTAAGTTTTTATCCAATTTAATCAAGGTTTTTATAAAATAGACTAAAAAAATTGTGCTTTTATATATTTAAAATGGTATTAAAAAAAGAAAAAAGAAACTAGATATTATATTTGATATATATACACTAGATTATGACAAAATTATAACATAAACATTGAGCATTATTTTTTTGGATTTACTAGCCGATAAACTACTACTGATTTATAACCTTATCAATCCAACAACTTACAACAAAGAACTGTGAAGGTGGACGGCTAAGACCTGTCAACAATAGCAGCTTTGAAAACTTAAAAAAATAAAATAAAACAAAATTGGTATTTGGGGAAATTTTCTTTTTTAAAAAAATAAAAAATAATTTTTAATTTTTTTTTAGCTTTTAGTTTTTTTATTTTTAAATCAAAAAATGACATGTGGCTTGGGTATCATGGAAATATTTCACCAAAATGGGCATTTTTCAAACGTTTTGATAGTTTGAGGGTCAGAGTCTAAATGCTGGTAGTTCAGGGAGCCAGCCGTAGAATGGCTAGTAGTTTGGGAGTCTAAATTATAATTTTTCCAAACTTTTTTATTTGGGATTAAAATTCAGAGCGCTACAATACTTATGTGTGATACTTAAATCCCCTCCATTTCGTAGTCAAATAAAAAAGTCAATAAAGACTATCACTTTAATTCGCTAAATCTTATCTTCGAGTTCTCAATTTAATCATTTTTTTTATCATTCTTTGTGTTAGTTTGTGATTGGCCTCATTTTGTTTGGACAAAATCACTTGTATGTAAAGATGTTGTTTTACAAGGGATTCCGCTATTCAGAAGTGTTTCAGAAGATTCTACACTGCTTGCAAGTCAGAAGATTTTCGGTTCCCTGTCAGCCGTTCGGACGATCGTGCCATCTCGTCCGGATGCTCATCTGTCCACTGTTCCGTCCGTCCGGACGACGTGCCATACCGCCCGGATGCCCAGACAGACCTACCATCATTCGTTCGAACGACGTGGATTTCCGTCCGGACCCTTCACTGTATCGAGAAGCTTCTGTTCCACCTTGCATCCGTCAGGACGTCTCAGCAGCCCGTCCGGACGCCTCTCAGTATTCGACCAAGCTTCAGATTCTTTCCAAGTTCATTTATGGGAAGATTGATGCAACCGTCCGGACGACGTGGATTCCCGTTTGGACGCGCTTCTCCTTATGGTAAGAATCGTAATTCAAATTCAACCGTCCAGACTCCAGTCTGCCATCGTCCGGATGCGTGTGTATCTGATATGGAAATTGCGGAATTAACTTCAACTGTCCGGACGCCTGCCTATCATGGTCCGGACGCGCGCACCACAGATATGAAAATTGCGTGTTAAAGATCAACCATCCGGACGGCCATCCCCCTTGGTCCGGACGCGCTAAAGCCTTATATGGAAATTACTTGCAGCGAACATGCGACTGTTCAGACGATAGTGTCTCACCGTCCAGACGCGGCTCTCAAACAGGAAAGATTTTCAGTGAAAATGTCAGAAATTCTGGTCGCACAGTTGTCTGTCCGGACGGCTCAAGCTCACCGTCCGGACGGCATCCGTACATATTACTGCAGTCGCCCATTTGAACCCTCAGCCTATAAATAGAGGCCCCTGGGCATTGAGAATTGCAAGAATTCGATATTGAATTCCTTCAGAGCTTTGAGAGTTATTTTGTGAAGTTATCGGAGCTGACTTGTTCTCTCTCAAGCCATTGCAAGTGTGATGTTGCTGCGCTACAACTGAAGTCTATCTTAGGGGTTGGCCCTAAGGTAAAGGATTCCATTGAAAACCCCTTCAGGTAGGAGACCTGGTTGGGAGGCGTTCGTGTTGGGTTACACGTTAGAGAGCAAGGTACGACCACTGCATCAGGGGTACGTGAGTGTTACTGCTTTGTATCTAGTCTTGTCTTCTGAATAGTGGATATCCTGGGTTTGGCTACTCTGGAGTGGTTTTTCTCTTAATTGAGTTTCCACTTCGTCAACAAAATATTTGTCTCATTTAATTCTGCATTTAATATTTTGTTGCACACTATTCACACACAATTGTTAAAATTAGAAGTCCATTATTTTTCACTTTGTACCTTGTAAAATCTCATCTCACTATGTAGATACAAGTTTTAGTAACTCATACTAAAACACTTAGGCATAAGGTTAAGAATGATCAACCCTATTAAATTTATCTCAAGGGGAAATTCTTTATTCCTTTAATTTAATTAAATGAACTGGATCCCTTCTTGAAAAATTTGTCCCCACAATGCTACTTGTGATCACCCAACGCATCAAGAATTTTGACTGCAATAAGGTCTCACTCCAAAATGTATCAAAGTAACTTCCACTTCACATGTGAGTCTGCGACTCCTAAAGATTTAGAGCAAATGTCATAAGTAGTCGTGAGTGTACATTATTTTTTACACAATGTAAAGAAAGAATAATGACTCAATTGATCCGTTTAGTGTATTGTATCCGCACCAACACATCATCCTGAAGTCAACACTTCACATGATCAAGATATATCACCATAGTTATGTGTTATAGTCTTACCAATGGAATGCCCAGTTTCATTAACAACCACGAACAATGATTTTTAAGTTACAAGAGTTTATGACAAAGAACTTCTATATGATAATCTCATTACTCATGCCAAAGTCATATATAGTGTAACTTAAGGACCATTACATGCATATGATAAACAATAAGTAATCAATAGTATAGCGCCCCAAATTTTAAGTCATAAAATAAAATGTCTTAAATTAGAATTTAAGACTGAATAAAATAGACAAGTCTAGAATTAATGTTTGATCCACAAGACTCGACGTTCGAACGACTTAATACTGTAGAAAATAGTATTCACATCCAGCAGTTAATAAAATGCGTGGCTTCATACACAATACTTTATTCCCGATAAGTTAATAAGGTTACATGAATATTTATGAAAATAAATATTCCTTAGTCTTATTATTTACAAACCATGATTTTATAAATAAAGACTAATATTATTAGACTATTAATATTACTGGTTTATTAAATAGACTGAATTATTCAGTAAGCTAATGACTATAATAATATTGATGAATAATATTATTGTGTATATATTTATGGTGTTATAATATTATTGAGATAATAATATTGAAAATGAAACGAACTAAACTTAAAACAGACTTACATTATAATCTTAATGAGCTAGATTAAATTGGTAAAGACCCAAGGTAAAAATATCTGCGATAAAAACGTAACTAGTAAGTTTCGAAAAATATCTACAGATTAATCCAAGTTAAATTGACCAAGATAGAACTTAATCATAGGTTAATCAAAATATCTGCTGATATTTTGTATAGTCATCATTTCATTCATGTGACTCATCTCTATCATGATTGCCCTGTGACTCATCCTCACTATGGTCACTCACCTACCTACATAAGGCCATCTCCAGCAGTTGGAGTTAAAATAGCTACTCAAAAGGTACCAATCTCTACTTTAACCACTGGCTATCTTAAAAACACTCCAACAATAATCTCTATTCCATTCTTCATTTTCTTAAAATATTATTTTTTAATCTTTTTCTTTATTTTTTATTTTTTTTCACTTCTCCCTCTCACTCTCCAGTCTCCCCCAACCCCCAAGCGCAGTTGCCAAAGGGCAACCCTTCCCAAATCTGAAAACCAAACCCTTCCCAACAAAAAAGCTACAGAAATCAAAGAATTAAACACAACCCATTGATACGATGAGAGATCCTTCCCTCAGTTTCACCAAAACCCACTTCTCATAACCCCCCATAAAAAACCTGCCACTTCTCCTTCTTCTCTCTCTAATTTTCTGTACCAATCTTGACCGAAAGTCTGCAAAACCATAGCCGCGAGAGTCCAGCTCCTTGGCTGCTCCATTCTCTATGAGGTTTCTGGGTTTACTCAGATTTCAGGCATGGAGTTGCTCTACAAGACATGCGGGGCAACAACTGTGGCCGGAAGTGAGTTTGAGGAGAGGAGGGACACTGCGCTTTCGGTGCTGGAAAAATGGGAGAGTGAGAACTTAGGGGTTGTAGTGTTGGGACGAACAGGGAGAGTGGGAGAGTGAGAAAATATTAATAAAAAATGTTTGAAGTGTTGAACAGTGAATAGCCAACAATAACTATTTACTGTTCACTGTTAAGAAAAAAAAGTTAAAGTAGCTAATCTGCTGGAGTAGAAAAAAGGCCAAAAATAGTTAAATTTAACTTTTTTGCTAAAGTAGAGCATCTGCTGGAGATGCCCTAATAGTGACCCTTTGCCCCTCTGAAACATCAAACACCCAGTTCCTCTTCTTTCTTATTTTTCCCTTCTTCTTTCCTTTCTTTCTTCTTCTTTCTTGTTCTTCATTTCCTCTTCTCACCCGAGTACACAGAGAGAGTGAGAGATGAGATTGAGAGGGAGACAGAGAGAGAGAGACCGAGCGAGAGAGAGAGAGAGAGAGAGAGAGAGAGAATCTGAGATTGAGAGGGAGAGCTGAAGCTGGAGACCCGAGAAAGAACCAAAGAAGACCCGAACGAAATCCATAAACCCGAGAACCAGAGAATGGGTGGGGACCCCAGTTCCGTGACTTCCGGGGACCTGTGATAAGGATTCCGGTGGGTTCGATGGAGGGACGATTTCCGGTGAGCCCTGGAATTGACGAACCGAGAGGCTAAGAAGAGAGGATTCAACGGATCCGTGAGCTGAACCCATTAGACCCGGGAGGAGCTCCGATCGTGAAACCTAGAAATCCGACAAACCCATGAGACCCGAATCTTCATGTATCAATGCCGATGGAGCCGGAGATACAATTTCCGGCGAAATCAAGGGTGATTTCCGGTAGATTTCTCTATGTTTTAGTAGGGATCCTCTAGGTAATTTCTTGTTAATTTCTAGTTGCTATTCGGTTGATTTTGGGTATGGATTTCCTGTTGGCCCTGTGAAGATTCAGCCGTGTATGTTGGGGAAACCGTATGTTGATTTTTGGTTTGAGCTATGTTTTGGATTTGGGTTTCTAGCTGGTTGTGTGGTTCGGCCGACTATGTGCTGTTTTGGTTAGCCGATTTGTATGTTGATTTTAGTTGATAAATTATGGATTGGGGGTTTTGGTTGTTAACCGGACTGTGTGTGTAACTGAGCTGTATTTTGGGATAATGGTTCTCGGACGGATCAAATTTAAAAGCCTTTATTTTATGTTGAACTGATCATGTGGGCAGCGACCAAATGGATGTAGGTGTAGTTTTGAAACTGATTTTTCTGTTAGGTTATTGAACCATGAATTGAGTAGTAGATTTGGATTAAAGGGTTAGTTGTTTGGTGTTTAGTCGTGTACCTCTGGCTTTTGGGTTGTTGATGATTTCGGTTGAAATCTTCTGTTTTAATTGACTAGAATTCTGTGCTTTGAAGTCATGAGTAATTGGCCATGTATTAACTGATTTAGTATTGGTTCGGTTAGGTTCTTTTGAAATTATTAAATATGATTTTTTTTATGGGTGCTAACCGAATGGAAGATTTTATACTTGTTAAATGCTGGCAGAGTTTTGATTGGATAATTTTTGGAGTTGACCTTCTCTTTGAGTTTTTATAACAATAGATTGAAAAATAATTTTGAGAAGTGATTCTATAAGTAATAGTTTTGCTGATTGATTAATGGAGAATAAATTTGGTTGGGTTGATGTTGGCCTGTATTGTGGTTGTTTTGATAGTCTTGAGTATGTATGTGTATTATGAATTCTCTTTAACCTAGTGTGGGAGCTGGGTTAGCCAAATAAGTATATTTGAGATTATTGGGTATTTAAATAATATGTATAGACTTTTAAATTGGTTAAAGTGTTGATTTTATGGGATAAATAAAATATGGAAGTGTGATGTTAAAATTGGTATTTTTAAAAAAGAACTAAACTTTGGTGTTTTATGGAAATTGGTTGAATATTATTTGGATGAGTTTTATGATTTATGGAAAATATATTTATGTGTGATTAAGGATCATGTTTAAGCATGAATTTCTAAAAGTAATTATATTGACCTTCTATGTACATATTTATGTATTTATTGCAGATGATGAACTGAGATTCCACAAAAGGGCTGTAAATATAAAATACTTACTGAGGTTAGTACTGATTTCAATAGTATTATGTTTATGTTTTATTTTAATTGGATGCGTGTGAATGATTACTGCATACTGTGAATAATAAACCTATTAATATTGGGAGTAACGTCTCCCAAAGGTTCAGGATGGGAATGTTGCCTAAACCGAAAACATTGATAATTAATATTGGGAGGAACGTCTCTCAAAGTACTAGGAGAATGACGTGTAACGTACTCTGCTAGTGCGGAAATATGCTAATAAAAAGTAATGTAGGAGGAACGTCTCCGAGATAGTCGCTAATCGAGTAACAGCTCAGAACGAGTGTAGTGAAATGACTATATTGAACTATTTAACACTTTGCATACAAAATTGCCATCCCATCATTATGTTATCTCTCTCCTTAAATAAAGCATAATACATTATATTGTTGAATAACAGTTAGCTCACTTATGTAAATATGGAGTTGTGGTATTAACCATTATCTCATAGATGATTGTGCAGGAACCGAGACTGATGAGTACCAGGATTATCAGGATCCTTGTGATGATTTTGATTACATAGACGAGACTACCTAGTGTCTCCCATTTTGTGGTGGACTTACTGAATAGTCTATCTTTTATGATAATGTTATGACTTATTTTATGCATTCCCTAAACGACTTGTGTTTTATTTCATAGTTTGTATAATGACAATAATTATGTAGAATTCGTGCCGCATGTGGCACTTATGTTATCACTTTTCGTGTGAATTTATTTGTAAGACAATTTAATCATTTTAATGCATCTTGAGGTATTTCAGTCAAAGCTCTAAATGTATTGTAAGGGAATTGTCCTTGGTGTTTGAAAAGAAAAAAAAAGAAGATATTCATATTTTTTTTCCGCTGCAAGATTTATTATTTCTGAAGTATTAATGACACGTAATTATCCAGATATAATTACTTATGTTTTTTTGTAAAAAGCGGGTCGTTACAGTATGGTATCAGAGCAGTTTGCTCTGAAGACTGGTAGACTTGACCCTAGAAGTCTAGAGGTAACACAAGAGCTATAGGAAAAATAAACTTTTTATAAACTCCTTAAAAGCTTTTGTGTGAAGTTAAATAGCAGAAGAAAAAAGTAACAGTCATTTACAGTTAGGATTTCTATACTTATGTGAAAGTATGCATTGTATGATTCTAATGGTTATATGTTTTCATTGCTATGCGTATTAGGTCACATATTAATATGACTTGCTATGCATTTTAGGAAAACATATTGATGTGATTTATGCTTCGTTTGTTTCGGCGTAAAATGATTTCTGGAAAATGATTTCGGCATTTTCCGGTGTTTGGTAGGGGCGAAAATAATAGTCAACCGGAAAATGATTTCTGTTTGACCAAAAATGCTTAGTAAATTTCGGAAAATGATTTACGCTTTTTAAAAGCGTAAATCATTTTCCGAAGACGCCAGACGCAGTCGATCTATTTTAAACGGCACAGTCGACCTTCACGTTCAAGCAGCCGACCACCATCGAAATATTGCCGGTATCGGAATCCGACATCCGTTAATGTCGCCGGAATCTGGCGAAGGAATCCGGCCACCTTCGCCGGAATCCGGTCAGCCAGATTTCGGCGACCAATCTGACCGGAATCCGGCCACTTTCGCCGGAATCCGGCTATTCCATATTTCGACGAAACTGTCCGGATTCCGGCCTTTATCTCGAATTCTAGTTATATTAGCCGGAATCAGGTGAAAATAGTCAGAATCTAGTCGGTCAGTGACCGAATCTCGTCATCGATGATTTTTATATTATTTTACATTAATATTTTTATGTTGTGAATAAAAATTGATTTTTATAAGTTAATATGATTGAATAAAAATATAAAAAAAAAAAAAATTTGTGATTTTCCGTACGCGCCAAACACCGGAAAATGCTTTCGACGGAAAATGGTTTCCTGAAAAATGACTTCCCTGAAACCATTTTACGACGGAAACCATTTTACGTCGAAACAAACGGAGCATTAGTATAAATTGCATGCTATATAAAAAAATATGCTATGAAACTATTTTGATTAAGAAATGATTCTGAAATAAGAAAAAAAAAATGTTTTAAGTATGAACTTTTAACATTGGTGCAATTTACAAATAAAGCTTAGATGTGATAAAAACATCTTAAAAATAAAGTTTTGTGAAAATGATAATCGTATTTATATTGTATGCATATTTGAAACTCTAATGTCTGCAATTCACTGAATAAGCAGAAACTAAACTCTTATTCTAGAATGAGAATTAATACTCATTCATGTGTTATTAAAATGTTTTCAAAGATTTTGAAAACATCTACTAATAATGTGTATGCTAAAATATGTATGATGGTAGTAATGTACACTTGATCAAATGGTACATAGCATTACTATCGATCATGCCTTTAAATGTATGCCTTTAATTTTTGGTATAATTTCCAAGTTATCTATAGCTTTATAACGCAAAGTATTTATTTTCCCTAGCTTTAAAGCTATTAGATAAATGTTTGAACTATCATTTGATTAGTAAAGAATTGAATAGATATGCCTTCATTGAGATTAACAAATTTAGATGTTTTAAGTACAGAAGGATTTCACCATGATTATGATCTCAGCATGATGTGGATAAGGTTCTTGGTTATAGTATCGGGCAGCAGCGTGCCTATGATAAACAAAAGATTTGAGGTAATATAATAGAAAGGATCTCATGATTAGGATGATTGATATCTGATATTACTTTCGAGGTATAATTATGAAATGACAAGTTTGGAGATATAGATTACATAATCTTGGTGCTTGATACCTTTGTAGAGTTACGGATATTAAGTTGGTAGATTAATCTAGCACTTTATTGATATGCTTAGGGATGATATTTGTCCTATGTCCATGCTAAGGATAACCTTAGAATTTGAATGTGGGGACTAAATTGTTATTTTGGCCTACTTCGAGGATCTTTGAATTTTTTTTTTTTTTTTTTTTATACCACAATAACCGATTTGTAAATTAAGCCAAACAAATGCACTGATATTGCATTTATCCTTTTTTTTTTAGTTTTAAGTTTTTTTTTTAATTAGTTTTTTAAAAGTTTTTAATATTGATATTTTTTATTAAATTATTTTTTGAGGGTATTTCTATCTTTAAACTAAATTTAACGTTTAAAAGAAAATATTCCATCGAATTTAACGAGATTCCTTGACGGAAGTTGGGTTTTGGTAAGTAAATGGTAGTTCGATGCGGTTGGGTGGTGAGAGTGTCAGTTCATGAAGATATATCGACAACAACTGATAGTTCATGAGGAAATAAGGTAATTATCCCATAATTTTATCATGTAAATAGTAAATTTTAAAAATAAATTAATATAAAAGTTTCATTACATACCTGAAAATTTTCAAGAAATAGAAAAATTGTAAAATATCTATATATATAAATGGCTTTTTACTCTATTTTAGACATTGTCTTTTCATTGTGTACCTTAGAACCTATGAAAAAAATAGCCAGTTATTGATTTACTTATATTTTTTTTTTAATTTTTTTGTTCGCGATACCCGTGGCTGAAGGCCACCACAGATCCGCTACAAAATATGAGGGAGGTCGTTGCCAAACCCACCCTCACCTACTTACTTAGGGAATCAACATTACATGGGATGTTTGGATGCAAATAAAAAATAGGGGTAATTACCTTTTCCCCCCATGAACTACTGGCCTGTGTCATTTTGCCCCCATGAACTACCACTTCGACCAAAAGAGAGCATCAAACTACCATTTTTACACACTTTGCCCCCTTCTGTCAGTCTAATTCATGCAAAGACGTAAATGCCCTAACTCAATTTCAAAAATGACCTAAATACCCTCATTTAAAAAAAAAAAAAAAAACCTGAAGGAAAAGGGGTGGCTGCCCCCGAAAGCTGGGTGGCCGCGCGGCCCCCCAGGTTCTGGATAGGCCGTGCGGCCACCCTTTAGGCCGGGGTGGGCCGCGAGCCACCTCTGGGGGCGGCTCGCAGGCCACCTCAGGGGTGGCGGTAGCCACCCCTTTTCCTTCAGGTTTTTGGTTTTTTTTTTTTTTAAAAAAAAAATATTAATTTTAATATTTTTTATTAATCACTGTAGAGGGTATTTTGGTCTTTAAGTCAAAATTAACGGTAAAAAATGGCATATTCCATCCAAGTTAACGGAATGGGGCAAAGTGTATAAAAATGGTAGTTTGATGCTCTCTTTTGGTCGAAGTGGTAGTTCGTGGGGGCAAAATGACATTGGCCGGTAGTTCATGGGGGGAAAAGGTAATTACCCCTAAAAAATAAATTCTACTTGTTACAATGTTCGATTTTTTTTTTTTGAAATCAGAATATATAATACAACCCGCATTTAACCCAAATACAACCCGTATTCTAACCCGAATTTACTTCGAATTTTAAGCAAGTTTCTGAATCCCAATGCAGATTTTTCATAACTCCAACCTTTCTACACAACTTTCCATACCTCCAATTATTTCCTACCATGGTTTTTCGTGAAAAAATATTTTCATACAACTATCACCCAAACATAATTTTAAATACAATTTAAACTTTATCAATCATCCAACCATCTTTTTTGCCTCGAAATTCGTACACTAAATAATAGTTGAATTCAAATTTCAAAAAATCTGAACACCCAAATGTGCCATAATACCAAAGTAACTATACTTGGGAGAAAAGAAAAAATTGGGCAGGCTAGGAAGGGCATTTGGCCCCTCTCGACCCTACTGCTCCGCATTGACAACATGTATACCACTATAAACTTATTTGCATAATTGCGTTGGAGTTTTATAAATGTTTATTAAAAGCTCAAGAGTCACTAGACATGACCTTAAACAAAATTAATGTTAGTCACAAAACCCATCAAATGTTTCTAAGGTTACCATGCTTAAACAACTTTTCGCTTAAATAAGTTCAAATACAACTTTCATGCTCGATTAGACATTTGGACACAACTTTTGCTAAAAAAAAAAAAAAAAAAAAAAAAAAAAAAAAAACTCTTTGAAATTACGTAGATGACTATAATAAAAACTTAAGAGTCATGAGACTTGACCTTAACAAAAATTCAAGTTAGTCAAAATCCATCAAACATTTCCAAGGTCACCATGCTTTGAACAACTCTTCACTTAAATATATTTAAACACAACTTTCAAGTTCGATTAAACATAACTTTTGCCATTAATTTTTTTAAAAAAGAAAAAACTCTTAGAAATTTCTTGATGTCTATAATAAAAACTCAAGAGTCAAGAGACATGACCTTAACCAAAACTCATGTGAGCCAAAAGCCATCAAACCTTTCCAAGGTCAGCATGCTTAAACAATTATTCGCTTAATTTTTTTTTTAAAAAAAAAACGAGGCTTTTTTTTTAAAGGAATTTTCAATAGAAAATATTTATAATTTCAAAATATCCAATAACTTTTGTATATAAAAGCTTAAGATGTTGTAGGTTATGGATTCATTCTGGAATTCGAAAAATTAAGTGATCTCAAGAGAGGGAGAGGAATAATTGGTGAAAATGGTATGAAGAGATATATGGTGATCATGATAATGTTGTTAGTGAATCGTTTTCTAATTCTATCTGTCCATCCATTGCCACTACGCACTCGACTTCGCTCTTTCTTTGAAATTCACTTTGCTATCCCCAAAAGGAAGAGAATTGCTAAAAATAAAGAGGAACAATTCAAAAGTTGTTATATAGATTGTACTCTGATCTTCCTCAAGGATTGGGATTTGCATGGGGTTTACTTTGCAAAGGCGCATTTCAATCTTTGTCATGAAAAGTGCAAACAATTATATGGCATATGGCAACTCTACTATTAGTTGCAGAGTTCATAATGTTGGGATTTAAATCCTAAATTTCAATGTACTATTTACATATAAGTTTGTTATGAATAAAGCATATGATATTTTACATGCTTAATAAAGATTATGAAGGGCCTTTGGATTACATCGAATATGGTCTATGTTGTAAGTAATGGGGTTATCACACAAGGTCTTAGCACATAATCATTGTAATATTAAATTTTGTATAGTTCGCAGTCGGTAATGGAATTGGACATTCCATTTGTGAAAATTGTTACATATTGAATCTTTGTGATTTATCTTGATTATGTGAAGTTAGAGGCTTCGGATTGATGTACCTAGTGGAAGTTCTAGTTCAATTATAACTTCTACTACAGTCTGTCTCACATTGCTTATATCACACACTCTCCTAGTATTCAGAACTTAAAAATAAATATGCATGTAGCTCTTGTAAAATAAGTGACTGCAATAGTTCTTTAGATTTTACTAAGAACTAATATTTTTGAGTTAACACTCGATAATAAGTTTAAGTTTTGAAGAGCAAGTTGAGAGCCCACACTCTTGGTTATCATTAGTCATTGATGAGAAGATCACACGTTCTTTGTTGAGGAGCAATGAGCAAAGTTTTGTCCAAAAAGCCAATGAGTGGTCGTGATCTTCAAGTAAGTGTTTTTGCTTTGTAGTTTAATTTTAGGGTTAAATACAATTTAGCCCCACAAATTACCACCATATCTCTGGATGGCCCCCCAAACTACCAAGGCTTGTACTCTGGCCCCTCCAAACTACCACTTGCTTATTTTTTGGCCCCATCCGTCAGTTTGTGCCGTCTAAGTGGACGGAAACTGAGTCACGTATACAACACGTGACTCTTTTAGCCCAAAATACAATTTAGCCCCCAAACTACCACAATTTTTTTGGATGGCCCCCCAAACTACCAAGGCTTGTACTATGGCCCCCCCAATTACCAAAACTTTTGAAAAATGCCTCTTTTGGCAAAATATCCCCATAATACCCTTGCCACGTGTCATTTTTCAATTAAAAAATAAATAATAAAAAAAATTCAAAATAAATAAACTAAAATTTAATTTCTTATTCCTTATTTTTATTTGTATATATATATATATATATATATATTATTTTAAAAAAAAGATGGGTCTTTAGGGTGGCATTATTTCCTAGGTGTTTGGGGGTGACATTATTTCCCAATCGCGACCCGATCCTCTTGACACCCCTCTGGTCATCGTCTGTTTGCAATGCTGTGATGACCGATTTTATAGCCCAGCTCGGTGAGTTCTGATTCGCAATCATCAACTCGCTAATCTCAGCCGAGCTCAAGCTCGCCCCGCTCTAGAAAATATACTCCACTTGAGAGAAAAACGTGTGATCTTTGAGCCTTACGTAGCTATTGGCCAACGTTTTGAATGCCAAAAAATCACAGAGAGGAAAATGGATATGAACATTGACGAACAAGCTCACGACCATTGATTTCTCCGTCAAAAACCGATCGAGGTCTTCCACAATGATGATAGACTTTGTTTTGTTTTGTTTTGTTTTTGTTTTTGTTTTTTTTTAATTTTTTGGTTGTTTTAATTTTTAATTGAAAAATGACACGTGGTAGGGGTATTATGGGGATATTTTGCCAAAAATAGCATTTTTCAAAGGTTTTGGTAGTTTGTGGGACGATCCGAAGAAATGGTGGTAGTTTGGGGGGCTAAATTGTATTTTTCTCGGGCTTTTGGGCTAAAAGAGTTTCGTGTCGTACATGTGACTCAGTTTCTGTCTACTTAGACGGCACAAACTGACGGACGGGGCCAAAAAATAAGCAAGTGGTAGTTTGGGGGGCTAAATTGTATTTAACCCTATTTTTAAAATAGTATTGTTCTTCACCTGTTTTTCATAAAGTTCGATCTTGGCTTGGAATTTTTATTTTCCGCTACGCAAACATATTTTTCCAAACCAATTCCCAACACATAAACACTAATATTGGATTTGGTATAGATTCTTGGGATCCCATAATATTTTCCTAATATAGCCCATAATCATAAAATTGCATATTATTGCAATCGAGTGCTGCTACGGACCATCTTTTTATCCTCCCAAATTGGTGTGGCTTTTAAAATTATTATTGAATTTGTAATGAATCACTATTACATTTTAATCCAATGACGATTTTAAAAGCCACATCAACTTTGGAAGAATAAAAGGAAGATAAAAAAAATAAAAAAATAAAAAATGGTTTATAGCATTGCTCTATTGCAATCTTCTTATTTTAAGCATTATTATGTAATAACTGCGTGATTGCAGTTTTCTCATTAGTAGGTGATTATGTAATAGTTTATTTTTCTAAAATAAGCTGCAATCCTTTCTATAAATGTAACAACTCGAAAATAAATACATTTATTTAAACAATAATGGTGTAATGCCCCAAAAATTAACTAATTAAATTTACTTTAACTTAGAGTGTTACTTGTAGTACTTTCAAACTCATTAATTGGTAATTAGCTGAATTCACTACACCTAACTAATTATCAAAGTATACTAGAGCGAAGAGCAGAAAGCAAAAATAAATGATCTGATACATCTAACATAAATCCATAAAAAAATAACATATATCATCAATATAGACCCAGAGTTTCCCAACAGACATTACTCTAACGTTAACAACTAACATTTATCTAAGCAAACATGACAATGGTAGTCATTTTCACTAAACTACATCCCATCGAATTTCTTACTCTACAGCCTGGCAATCTGTTAAACTGTAAAACACCGAGGTGTTCCAAAGGTAGAAGAAAATAAATGCGTAAGTCCATGACTTAGTAAGTAAATTACTATGAAACTTGTTTATATAAAGAGCCTTTAATAAAGTTCGCATTCTCAAAATTACAATTAGGCTTAAAACTTTATGTGATTTTATGAATCTTAGATTTGGATTGTAATATTTATGTTATGTTGTGGCTAGTCTTTAACCATAACATTTGGGAGAATTATCTATGTTATGATGTTTTTAGTTTTGCTCTAGTTGTTTATGAGATTGTGGGTTTAACTAGTAGCTATCTTTGTATGAAAGTGAAAAGTGTCTTGCTGCAGGCTTTCTTTGGAGAGTATGGCATCCTTGAGTCTTATTCCTTATAGAAAATTGTTGGGAGGCGAACATATGAAGTTCATTATCAGTTAATTAATTTCACTAGGGTGTTACACGGGATGAGCTTACGATGGTCCTACGGGACAAGTCAAAATGTGCTGCTCATGGTTTAAAACATGCCGAGTTGGCCCAAGGGGTAAACATGTTACTCACTGTTGGGGAGAAACCTCGAGGAAGTCCTTCTTGAGTGAGCCCAATACATAGCATTGTTGAGACACCATACAACCCAAAAGCTTAAGCTCATGGGTTTGTACCCAACAATGCTATATAAACCCTTCACTCTTCTTGTATCTTAGTAATGTAGGACACTTCACAAGTGTACTTATAACAATCTCCCCCTCACTTGTGAATCTCTTTCACATTGATGTCACTCCCCCTTTTTTGTGAGTCTTTTTCCATTTCCACAAGTGTCTCGTGTCTGGCAAATACTCGCAGGTTACCATCCGGACGGTGGCGAGGCATCCGGACCCAGCGACAGACGTAAACAAACCCTCCTTCCTGGAAATCAACATGGCTCTGATACTAGTTGTTGGGGAGAAACCTTGGGGAAGTCCTTAAGTGAGCCCAATACATAGCATTGTTGAGACATCACACAACGAGGCGTCCGACAGACGTAATCAGACCCTCCTTCTTGGAAATTAATCTGGGCTCTAATAGCAGTTGTCGGGGAGAAACCTTGGGGAAGTCCTTCTTGATTGAGCCCAATACATAGTATTATTAAGACACCACACAACCTAAAAGCTTGAGCTCATGGGTTTGGACCCAACAATGCTATATTTAACCCCTCACTCTTCTTGTATCTTAGCAATGTGGGATACTTCACAAGTGTACTCTCAACACTCAAGAAAATAATATTCATGAAAAATGGAAGGAAAGCTTTGATTGATTTACAAGTCTTAATTAATTTGCAAGTCTCCCATGATTTAAAGTTTATGCTTCAAGTTGATTACTTATTGCAATTTTCAAAAGTAAATGTTCTGCTTGATTTATTATGACCTGCAATGCATACATTTTTTCGAGTAAATGTTTTTAACTTATGATTGATGTTTGTAGTTATGTTTTAGAATTTAATAAAGGCTCACATGCACACACTATCTCAACCTTACTTACTAAGCTTTGGACTTACCTATTTCACTTGTAAATGCAGATATTTTTACATTTACACAATATGTAATGATTGTGGTACATGTAAAGAGATATTCATATAAACTTAGGAGCTCCTCATGATGCAATAGAAAAGAAGGGATAAAGGTTTTCAAGGATTTGAGCTTTGAAGTTTATTGTACCTTGTATTTTATGCTAAAGCATGTTGTATTTTCATCTACTCGTTAGATTTATAGCTTTTAGGTTGATACCCAGTATGTGTTTTCTTTCTTTTCTTTATTTCTTTAAAATAAAATAGAATTTGTAAAAAAATTTAAGGATAATTGCACCATTGGTCCCTGGAGTTGGCCTAAATTATAAATCACCCTATGTGGTACAAAAAGTTCATGGAGGGTCCTTGTGGTAAACTATAATTACGAATCACTCCCTGAACCCATTTTCGTTCACCAAGTTAACAGATTCCGTTAGTTTGTCACGTCATACCCAATAAGAAATCGACACATGTTCATTACAATAAAAAAATATAAAGGGTAATTACCTTTTCCCCCCATGAACTACCAACTTTTGTGCAAAGCTCCCACAAACTACCAACTCGACCAAAATAGAGCATTCAACTACCAAAGACAACCCTTTTCCCCCATTCCGTCAGTCAAAGGGGTTAAAACAAACGGTCAACGGGTCACGTGACCGTCACACACCATTTTACCCTCATTTTCTTCCACTTTTCCCCCCATGAACTACCACCATCTTCCAACATGCCCCCATGTAAAACGGCACATGACCTGTTGACTGTTTCTTTTAACCCCTCTAACAGATGGAAATGGGGAAAATGGTTGTCTTTGGTAGTTGAATGCTCTATTTTAGTCGATGTTAGTATTTTGGCCTCATTCTGTGTTTGGACAAAATCACTTGTGTGTAACGATGCTCCACAGGGATTCTACTATTCAGAAATGCTTCAGAGTCAGAAGATTTTCAGTTCCCTGTCAGCCGTCTGGACGATCGAGCCATCCCGTCCGGATGACCATCTGTCACTGTTCCATCCGTCCGAACGACGTGCCATACCGTCCGGACTCCAGACAAACCAAGCATCATCCGTCCGGACGACGTGTTTCTCTGTCCGGACCCTCCACTGTGTCGAGAAGGTTCTATCCAGCTTGCATCCGTCCGGACGTTTCAGCAGCACGTCCGGACGCCTCTCAGTACTCGATCAATTTCATATTTCTTTCCAAGTTCCAAGAAAGGGAAGATCGATCAACCGTCCGGACGATGTGGTATCCCGTCCGGACGGGCGTCTCCTTAAGGCAAGAATCGCAATTCAAATATCACCGTCCGGACGTCTGACAGCTGTGGTCCGGACAAGCGTTCATCAAAGAAAGAAATTGCCGATTCGACTTCAACTGTCCGGACGACTGCCTATCATGGTTCGGACGCGCGCATTGCAGATATGGAAATTGCGTGTTGAAGAATAGCCGTCCGGACGCTCATCCCCCATGGTCCGGACGCGCAAAGCCTTATAAAGAAATTACTTGCAGTGGATGTGCGACCGTTCGGACGATGTGCCATCCCGTCCGGACGAGGCTCTTAAATAGGAAAGATTCCCCGAGGAATTTTCGGAAAATCTTGTCATACAGTTGTCCGTCCAGACGGCCCATGTCCACCGTCCGAACGGCGCCCAGGTATATTTTGCCTGACGCTCATTTGAGCCCCCAGCCTATAAATAGAGGCCCCTGGGCATTGAGAACTGCAAGAATTCGGTATTGAATTCCACAACTGCTCAGAGACGTGATATTTCCTCTGAAGCCCTATCAAGTGTGCTGTTGCTGTGCTACAACTAAAGTCTATCTTAGAGGTCGGCTCTAAGATAAAGGATTCCATTGAAGACCCCTTTAGGTAGGAGAACCTGGTTGGGAATCGTTCGTGTTGGTTTATACGTCAGAGATCAAGATACGACCACTACATCGAGTATATGTGAGTGTTACTGTCTTGTATCTAGCTATGTCTTCTGAATAGTGGAATTCCTGGGTTTGGCTGCCCCGGAGTGGTTTTTCTCTTAATTGAGTTTCCACTTCGTCAACAAAAATCTGTGTGTCATTTATTTTCGTTGTGCTTTAATTTTTGTTGACACTTATGCACACACTTTATTTTTAGAAGTCCATATTATTTTTTCAATTGGTATCAGAGCTTGGTACACTCTAAGAAGATTAAATTCTTGAGTGTCATTTATTTTTTACTTCTATTTGCTACTATGTCTCAAACTCTTAATTCTGTTCCTACATTCGATGGTACGAACTATGGCTATTGGAAAGCTCGGATGCGATTCTTTTTAAAATCTATTGACTGTAGGAATATTGTTGAAACTGGTTGGACTAAACCAGAGGATACAACACTCAAAACAGTCCCTCTAAAAAACGCCCGACTTTCCAATGATAAAGCTCTCCATGCTTTATGCCAAGCACTTTCTCCATCTGAATTCGCCAAAATTTCAAACTGCGAATCAGCCAAAGAGGCATGGCAAATTTTGGAAACAACATATGAAGGCACAAAACTTGTAAAATCTGCCAAACTTCAAATGTTGATTTCAAAATTTGAAGAAATTAAGATGTTAGAGGAAGAGACATTCAGAGAGTTTTACTCCAAAATGAGTGACCTGAGGAACTCCATGGTGAGTCTTGGGAAACCTATCTTGGATGTAAAACTCATCCGAAAAATTCTCAGATCTTTGCCCGAGCGTTTCAGGATCAAGGTAACGACTATTGAGGAAAGCAAGGATCTTGAAGAAATGAAGATTGAAGAGCTGGTAGGATCTCTTCAAACATATGAGCTGTCTCTGCCCCCGGTCAAGAAGTTAAAGACCATTGCCCTAAAGGCTCCCAAGAAGAAGGTAGAAGCCTCCTCTGAAGAAGATTCTGAGAATGAAGAAAAGGTTGTGGCTATGTTAGCCAAAAATTTCAGAAGACTGATGAAAGATGATCGGTTCAAGAAGAAGTTTTCTGAAAAAGCAAAGAAACCTCTCAGAGAAGCTGAACCAGAGGAAGAAGAGAAGAAAGATCCCAGAGGACCCCCGATGTTTTGAATGCTCAGGCTATGGGCATATCCGGGCTGATTACGGGAATCTTAAGAAGGGCAAGGGTAAGGCTTACAATGTGACTCTCAGTGATGAGTCAGAAAAAGATGCTCCAAAGTCTAAAATTTTTTTGGCCTTTGTAGCCCCATATATTGAAGAAGAAGACTCGTATTACTCAGAGCATAGTGATAATGAGGTAGAGCTCAATGAGGCCTACAAGACACTCTACAAAGAGTATGAGAAGCTGAGGGAAGGCCGAAAGCAGCACCTTAATGATCTAAACAGTTTGCAAACTGAGAAGAGTTCATTACTGCTCAAGATACAGGAGCTCGAGGAAAAGCTACTAGAGACAAAGCTCCAGCTAGAGAGAGTCACTGATGAGAAGTTGACTCGTATGCTTTCTATCCAAAAGAGCCCAAATGACAAGACTAGTCTCGGGTATGTAGCTTCCTCTTCTGATGTTCCTTCTTCCTCAAAGACTGTGTTTGTGAAACCTACAGTCCCAGAGCTTCCTCCCACTGTTGAAGATAAATAGAAGGAAAAGGTCAATGATGATGTTCCAGGCACTCAGGAGCCTCATTCCATCAGAAGACCTCCTATTTGCCATCACTGTGGTCTTAGTGGGCATGTTCGGCCTCAGTGCTCCCTCTTGAAAGCACAAAAGGCTAGAGTCAAGAAAGAAGTGCCCAGACAAGTTCATAATGGCACTAGACCTGCAGCTCAGCATCAGACTCCATGGCATCAGGCACCTCACCAAGCACCAAGGATTCAGTATCAAGCCCCTTGGTCTCATCAGCGGCCTCAGCAGCGGTTTGTACTAGCCTATCACAAGGGCACCTACAAGAACAAACCCAAGCAGTTTAGAAGGCCTCAAGAAGAGCAACACTACAGTGAGCCTCCCATCTGGATGCAGAACATGATGGAGTGGATGATGCAGTCCTGCCAGCAACCACCCACTGGAAGGCAGGCTTGGGTTGAGAATGACAGTTACCCCATGAGGGGGAACCGACGCACCTAGCAGGTTCGGGTGTTCATGCTTAGGATTTGATTCCTAATCCTATGGCATCAAGTTTGATTACTTATTTTACTTGACATATTGTTATATGCAATCTAGGAACCAGTTGTGTTTGCCCCCTATGTTTCTTGAGAAAACTATGCAGGTATTATTATTTTTGGGAAGACATAAAAAGCAAGTCGAGCGACTGTTTTTCTGTAGTGGCATCATTGAGTGTACACAGGTTTGATCATGCCTTAGCATATGATGTATTTTCCATATTGCTTGTTGTTTCATTTTATTTAATAAAAAGGGGGGGGGGGGGGGGGAGTCTTCGTAGCAGGGTAAGTCTTTCACAAGGTCTGTCAGCTATTTCATGTATTCTTTCTGGTTTACTAGTTTGTTGAGCATTGATATATTATGCTTACATGTGGGTGAAAACATCAGTCTGACATGTACAAAAGTTTTTCCCTGCTCATTGTTTTGTTTGATAGTCGCTTGTCTCATGTGATGACCACATGCACTATCCTAGACTCCCCAGAGGTGCGTATTGTTCCTTCTCTGATTGTTTGCTTCTAGAATTTCTGAATAAGAGAAGAGGTTTGTGATAAGATGGTCAAATTGACCACAGGCTAGTTGAACCTAGGATCTAAAAACTCTGGCATTTCCTCTAGCTTGTAGCACCATAAGAATTGAGTAGTTATTCGTATGGATTTTGTACTTTAAAATTGTCTATGCACTGCTTCTGTACTGAATTTGCAATATGTCTTGCCCTCTATGAGCAAGTAAAAATTTATCTTGTCCTTCATGGTACAAGTAAAACAATTCGGTGTTGTATCTCAGGGGGAGTGTATCAGATGAGGATGGCTAGGCTCTACTAAGAGTAAGGTTTGACTTTTAACTAATCTGTCACAGATCCTCTCTCTTCTTTAGGAAATCTGGTTGCTCTTGTCATGATTTTTCAAACCTTGTGGGTTCAGTCTTCACACACACACACACACACGCGCATTGCATGAGTTGAGCAGGTTATCTTCATTATTTTGGCAGGGTAACCTTTGTTTCTGTTATACTGGTCTATCATCTCCATGTTCTCATAATTCTGACTTGCTCTATGACTAGTTTTTCAGACAGAAATACATGCATGTGCTACAATACTTGTGAAGGTCCTAACTTTGCTGTTTTCTCTCTATTCAGCAATTTTTCAGTCTTTGTTAAACTGTTGAACTTATATTACTCTGTTTCCCGGGTCCTTCTGAGACCGTTAGGGGGAGTAATTTTTATGACAATTGGTTTTTATTACTCTGTTTTACCCTTTGTGACAAAAAGGGAGAGTAATTTTTATTTCTGGATCGGGAATGTATTTCCAAACCGGTTAAGTGATTTTTGTCCCAGAATGGCCAAATGGGGAGTTTGTTAGTATTTTGGCCTCATTTTGTGTTTGGACAAAATCACTTGTGTGTAACGATGCTCCACAGGGATTCTACTATTCAAAATGCTTCAGAGTCAGAAGATTTTCAGTTCCTTGTCAGCTGTCCGGACGACCATCTGTCACTGTTCCATCCGTCCGGACGACGTGCCATACCGTCCGGACTCCAGACAAACCAAGCATCATCCGTCCGGACGACGTGTCTCTCCGTCCGGACCCTCCACTGTGTCGAGAAGGTTCTATCCAGCTTGCATCCGTCCGGACGTTTCAGCAGCACGCCCAGACGCCTTTCAGTACTCGATCAGTTTCAGATTTCTTTCCAAGTTCCAAGAAAGGGAAGATCGATCAACCGTCCGGACGATGTGGTATCCCGTTCGGATGTGCGTCTCCTTAAGGCAAGAATCGTAATTCAAATATTACCGTCCAGACGTCTGACAGCTGTGGTCCGGACGCGCGTTCATCAAAGAAGGAAATTGCCGATTCGACTTCAACCGTCCGGACGACTGCCTATTATGGTCTGGACACGCGCATTGCAGATATGGAAATTGCGTGTTGAAGAATAGCCGTCCGGACGCTCATCCCCCATGGTCCGGACGCGCAAAGCCTTATAAGGAAATTACTTGCAGCGGATGTGCGACCCCTGTCCGGACGAGGCTCTTAAACAGGAAAGATTTCCCCGCAAAATTTTCGAAAAATCTTGTCGCACAGTTATCCGTCCGGACGGCCCATGTCCACTGTCCGGACGGCGCCCAGGTATATTTTGCCTGACGCTCATTTGAGCCCCCAGCCTATAAATAGAGGCCCCTGGGCATTGAGAACTGCAAGAATTCGGTATTGAATTCCACAACTGCTCAGAGATGTGATATTTCCTCTGAAGCTCTATCAAGTGTGCTGTTGCTGTGCTACAACTGAAGTCTATCTTAGAGGTCGGCTCTAAGATAAAGGATTCTATTGAAGACCCCTTTAGGTAGGAGAACCTGGTTGGGAAGCGTTCGTGTTGGGTTACACGTCAGAGATCAAGATATGACCACTGCATCGGGTATATGTGAGTGTTACTGTCTTGTATCTTGCTATGTCTTCTGAATAATGGAATTCCTGGGTTTGGCTGCCCCGGAATGGTTTTTCTCTTAATTGAGTTTCCACTTCGTCAACAAAAATCTGTGTGTCATTTATTTTCGCTGTGCTTTATTTTTTGTTGACACTTATGCACATTTTATTTTTAAAAGTCAATTTCGTTTTTCAGTCGAGTTGGTAATTCATGGGGGCATCGCGCATTTTTTGGTAGTTCATGAAGGAAAAAGGTAATTACCCCAAAATATAAATAAATAAAACTTAAAAATTATTTTATTTTTTTAAAAAAAATAGAAAATAGCAAAGGGGTGGTTGCCGGGGGTGGCCCGCCCATGTCTGGGGGGTGACGCACGGCCTCCCCTAAGCCTGGGGTGGCCATGTGTCGATTTCCTATTAAGTATGACGTGACGAACTAACGGAATTTGTTAACTTTGTGGACGGAAAACAAGTGCATGAAGTGATTCGTAATTATAGTTAGCCACGAGGACCCTCTATGAACTTTTTGTACCACAGGGAGTGATTTGTAATTTAGGCCAGTTACAAGGACTAGTGATGCAATTATCTCAAAATTTTATTATTATTGAGCATATTTTTGTCATTAGGAAGATATTGGCAATTTTTTATATTTTGGAAGGACATTGATGCCATCAATAGTTTATGGGACATTAACAATTCAGTCATAGTTTTAGGTGGTACGTGAACTTTTCTATTTTTTCAAGATTTTTTTTTTTTGTTAATTTTTATTTAAATGTTATTTTGTCATAGTGAGACATTGACAAATTTTTTGTAGTTTAAGTAGTTTGAAGAGATGTTGTTAATTAAGTGTTTTTTTTTTTATATGTCCACACAAGAAGAGGAGGGGAATTCAAACTAGTGACCTCCATTTTACAAGGCGTGGTCCCCGGTCGATTAAGCTATCATCGTAAATGTTAATTAAATGGTAGTTTAAGAAGTGCATTTTTATTTTTATTAATTATTTTTTTTTGGGGCACTTTCTCACTTCAGAGGCGGAAAAAAAATCATTTTGCTTGTAATTCTTTCTGGTTTCAGAGATGGACGCTTTGGGTGGAGGCCTTGGCGGCCTCTGGAGCTTAAACTATCCCTTCAGGCGAAGAGCAAAGGACGGATCCAAATCCAAATCCTCCGATTCCGTTGAGGCAACCGGCAGAGCCGGTTTCCAGTTCCCCTTGAAGCAAGCCGTCGTAGCTGGCTCACTCGCTCTCGCCGGCGACACAATTGCTCAGCTCAGAGACCGTTGGAGAAAAACAAAAGCTTTGAACCAAAAACAGTCTCTCTCTGATCCTCATGGCTTCTCTAAGGTCAGACAAGCACTGTCCTTTTTTTCTTTTCTTTTTTTCTTTTTTTCTTTTTTTGTTTTTGTTATGCTGTGTTTGGTTGCTGGGAAAATGTGGGGAAAGTTAAAGTTCTATTGAGAGAGTTATGTTTTGCTTTCACCTGTTTGCTTGCCACTGGAAGTGTCGGCTGCTTAGGAAAATGTCGTTAAAAGTAGTGTGTGTGTGTGTGGGGGGGGGGGGGGGGGTGGGAAAGTAATGAAATAATTCTAGGAGAAATAAAATCCAGACATTATATTGCAATGTACTTTATAAACTCATTGCAAAGGTTCTTGTTAATCTCCTTAAGCGGGTGTTACCACATGTCATCTCTCCGGAACAAAGTGCCTTTATTCCCGGACGTCTCATCCTTGTGGCTTTTGAGACGATGCATACAATGGATACCCGGCTTCAAGGAAAGGAGGGGTATATGGCCCTTAAGCTTTATATGAGTAAAGCGTACGACCGTTTGGAATGGGGTTTTTTGGAGGAGGTTTCCTATTCTATTATTATTAATGGACAACCGCACGGCAATATTATCCCTTCTCATGGAGTTCGACAAGGCGACCCTCTACTCCATATTTTTTCATACTTTGTGCGGAGGCCATGAGTTCTCTTCTTCAGAATCATGCGAGGGAAGGTGTCCTCTCCGGGGTTCCTATTTCTCGGGGGGGGGGGGGGGGGGGGTGCAATGATTAATCACTTATTTTTCGCAGATGATGGTTTACTTTTTTGTAGGGCTAATCTCTGTGAATGGGGCATAATTCAAGAAATTTTGGCATGCTATGAAGATGCTTCGGGTCAAAAGGTAAATCGGGATAAGACCTCCCTTTTCTTTATTAAAAATACTAAAGTAGAGGTAAGGTTGTTTCTCTCTAGGGCAATGGGGGTGAATCCTATCCAACGGTATGAACGATACCTCGGTGTTCCAGCACTTATTGGAAGGTCTAAGGTTAGTACTTTCAATGGTATTAAGGGGCGGATTTGGGCAAAGATGAATGGGTGGGAAGAGAAGTTTCTTTCCCATGCCGGGAAAGAAATCCTTCTTAAGGCAGTGTTGCAATCGATTCCGGCCTACTCTATGAGTGTTTTCCAGCTTCCAAAAACTCTATGTCGAGAGATCAATTCGATGATGGCCAAATTCTAGTGGGGTCACAAGGAAAACACTTTGAAAATCTCTTGGTTGAGTTGGTCTAAACTGGAAAGAAACAAGAATACGGGTGGTTTGGGATACATGGATTTGGAAGCTTTCAATATGAGTTTATTGGTCAAACAAGGTTGGCGTTTAGTCCAACATCCAGAGACATTAGTGGCTCGTGTTTAGAGAAAAATATTATTCGGGTGGTTCGTTTCTGGAATCCCAGCTTGGAGGGAGACCCTCTTTCGCCTGGAGGAGCATATGGAATTCGAAATCTT
This sequence comes from Alnus rubra, assembly GCA_028654335.1. NCBI lineage: Eukaryota > Viridiplantae > Streptophyta > Magnoliopsida > Fagales > Betulaceae > Alnus > Alnus rubra. The sequence goes on along the minus strand of JAJPGS010002256.1, from coordinate 102,014 downwards.
TGCTGACAGAAGGTCTTATGTGGAAGGTTGGCTCTAAAGAACAAATAAGGATTTGGGGTGATCGGTGGCTACCCCATAATCCCATGCTTTATACCTTCCCCCGGTTGGTCTGGATGTGCAAACAACTGTTGATACCTTAATTAACAGAGATTCAAATTGGTGGAACGTACCTTATATCAAAAGCATTTTCTCAGCTGATGTTGTGGCTCAAATTTGTAGTCTTGGGATTTCACCACGTTCACAAGTCGATCGCCTAATCTGGACAGGTACTAAGAATGGTGAATTCTCGGTTCGTAGTGCCTATTATCTGGAGGTTGAAAGGCGAAATCGGTCTGTGGGGTGTGGTTCTTTGACAGCCTGGGCAAGTCCTTTTTGGAAGATTATCTGGAATGGTGTCAGTGGAATGTTCTTTTCACACGACAAATCCAGGATTGGGAAATGGATATGGTCCTTTCTTTCTTCGACCGATTATATTCCACTTCGATTCGTCATGGAGAGGGTGACAAATTAGTGTGGAATCCCTCTAAAAAAGGTTTATTTGAGGTGAGATCATTCTACGAAGAACTCTTTAGGAAAAATGGTCTTTCATTCTTTCCTTGGAAGAATATTTGGCGAGTTAAGGCTCCAACAAGGGTGGCTTTCTTCGTATGGTCAGCAGCTTGGGGCAAAATCTTGACGCATGATAATTTGCGTAAGAGGAATGTAATAGTAATGGAGTGGTGTTGTCTATGTAAGAAGAGTGGGGAGACTATTGATCACTTGTTGCTTCATTGTGAGGTCGCCCGGGCTCTTTGGAGCTACGTTCTTATTTTATTTGGGGTGGAGTGGATTATGCCTCGAACGGTGTTGGAGCTAATGAATAGTTGGGGGGCGGCGATTTGGAATGGTCAACTCAAAGAGGCTTGGCGGTTAGCTCCTCTATGCTTGTTGTGGTGTATTTGGAGGGAGCGGAATGCTCGTCTGTTTGAAGATGTAGAGACGACTATGGTGGAGCTACGGAAGGGGTGGCTAACTACTTTATATTCTTGGATAGCGCCACATCATAGTTTGAGTGTCTTTACTTTTGTAGAGTTTCTAAATGTATTTCCTATCCGACCCTTTTAGGGGCTCTCTTGTATACTTCCCGTGTATAAGGGTTGCGCCCATTTGCACTTTTTAATATAATTGCCATTACTTATCAAAAAAAAAAAGTTGAAGGTCCCCCTTGTTGTTCAAGTCTTTCTTTGGTGGGGATGCAACAATCTCCTTCCCTCCAAGGAAAAATTGTTCCACCGGAAAGTAGTGTTTGATCCATTTTGTCCTCTCTGTGGGATTGAAGTAGAAACGGCCGGGCATTTTCTATGGCAGTGCAGATGTTTGATAGGGGTTTGGGCTGAGTGTACGAGTATTCAGAAGGGCATAATTTCCGAAGGTGATTTTCTATCGCTTTTTCAGCATTTTAGTAATCGGTTGGAATAGGATATGTTGGAGTTGATGGCTGTCACGGCTCATAAGCTTTGGACAAGGAGGAATTGTGTAATATTTGGAGGTAAGGTTCTGCCGCCCATTTGTTTGTTGAAATGTGCGAAAGATACTCTCTTTGAGTTCTAGGAAGCTTGTTTAGTATTGCCAACGAATTTGGGTGATGGTTTTGTGTTGCCAACGAATCTGGGAGCCGGTTCATTTGTGAAACACCGGTGGACGAAACCATCTGTAGGGTGGATTAAATTGAATTGGAATGCCGCTATTGATTCTAATTCCAACAACATGGGATTGGGTATTGTTGCTAGGGATTCCACAGGTAAAGTTCGGGCGATGATGTGCAATTTCTTACCTTACCTTACTGATTCGGCGGTGGCTGAGACATATGCAGCTCAGCAAGGTACGTTATTGGCAAGGGATATGGGCTTTCAGAATGTGATTTTGGAAGGGGATTCTCAGGTGATTGTTTATGCGCTCAACTCTGGAAGTGTGTCTGCGATAGCCTATGCAAGTCTGGTTGATGATACCCAAACAATTCTTAACACTTTTCCGGCATGGCGGGTTGTTTTTGTTCAAAGGGTTGCTAATGCTGTGGTGCACCATTTAGCCCATGTGGCTGTGTCTAATCTATTCCGGACTCTGTCTGTGATTTTGTACGTGTGGATCTGGAGGAGTTTAATGAAATTTGGTTTGGTTTCCATAAATATTGCCTCCGAACTAAAGAGGAGTATACAAAAGTATATCTAGTCAACTTGGGCATAGATACATACAAAAAAAGAACACAAAAAATTCACATGCTTCTTATTATAATGGGACCTGACAGTGTTTTAGAGAATATAAATCATCTATAAACATTTTGTTCTAAAATTTTCAGCGATTTCTTCCTCAGTGTAGATAACCAAATAATTTGTTAGAAAGTCATCCTCCAACTTGTTGCAAAGTCTTCTTTTAACGATATTCATGGCCGAAAATGCTTGTTCAGTAGTAACTTTTGAAATTGGAAGAGTTAACTCACTGGTTGATATTGACAACTGATTACAATGCATTTGAAAACAATCCATTTAGTGAGCACTAGTTTCAAAGAAATGTGCTTCTTTTTTTTGTTTTAACTTTTATCACATACCAATTCAACTAAATATGAAAAACTCCAAATAAGAGATAAAAATAAAAAATAAAAAAAATCCTGTGATATTGTCTCTACAGTTCTAATATATTTCATTCTCATAAGATTTTGCTCTATAAAAACCCAAGCTTTGTCGAATATATTTCAAATCAGCTGGCATACAAACCCAAAGAGAAGGATACCATATTTTGTGAATATGTTTCATTCTCACATGACTTCCCTCGATAAAAACACAAACTTTTCTTTAATATAGCAAAATTAAACATCTTATAACTTGAAAATAAATAGTAGAAATAAAATGAACGAAGTTCTATGGTAAACATTAAACATGGGCACAACTGAATCACACAAACTGAAACCAAAAACATTAGAGACATTGGAGAACCTTTACGCTTTTTTAATGCAATTTGTTTACCTATAAAAAAAAAAGAATTATTTGTAAACTCAAAATTCACTGTTTTGCCAGCCCTCCCTCCGCCTGTGTATATACACACAGACAAAATGGGGTTTCCTATTTTTACCCAATTTTTTGATGTCACCATGTCTTTACTGTGTCGTAGCTGTATTCCTTATCCATATCCATCCTTCATGGCCTCTGATTGGCTGGTCCTAGAATAGTTATCAAACCTGCTGGAACAAGGGCTGGTTCTTGATTTGGTAGCTTGGCCTATCAGCCTGGTAACCTGTTTATAGTAGTTGCATTTGCTGGAGAAATTTTCAATATGACATAATCTACATTTCTAGTTTGCAAATTATGTTTTTATGTGGTTGAAAGCCTTCTCAGTACATTTATGACATGTTGAGATGGTTTCTTCCTATGTTTCCTCTGTATCTAATCGGTGCATAGGGCTGTTCTGAGTTTCATCTTTAACCAAAAACTTTCCCTTAGGATGTATTGTGGACCCTCCTTTCAGACCATGATTGGCTCCGTGCCCTGCGGATGACTTCCTATGGGTTTCTTTGCTATGGCCCTGGTTCTTATGCGTGGTATCAGTATCTTGATCGTTCTTTGCCGAAGCAAACGGTGCAGAATCTAATGCTGAAGGTATACTTTATTTGAATTTTCGCTTTTCAAAAATGAGCATTTTGATTAACATAAGTAAATTGGAAAATGAAGGGGAAATTCTTTATAGTTTCATTTACTTGCAGGTGCTACTAAACCAAATTGTGCTTGGTCCATGTGTGATTGCTGTTATTTTTGCATGGAACAACTTATGGCAAGGGAAGCTCTCACAGCTTCCAGACAAGTACCAGAAAGATGCTCTTCCGACATTGCTTTTTGGTATAAAAAGATCTTTGACTTCGACTTTATCTTGGCTTGATGATGAGGTTCAAATTTCATGCAATTTGATTTCCTTTTTCATTTTATGCAGGATTTAGATTCTGGATCCCAGTCAGTGCATTGAATTTCTGGTACACGTTTACTTCTATTCTGTTTTATTTCCCTCTCTCCTAATAAGTAAACAAACAGTTCTTGTTCAAAAAGTTTGAATAAGCTAATAATTGAATTTCTCATAAAAAACAAACAGGTCTCACGTGTCAACTGGTATTTTGAGGCCAGTATTAGGAACAACAAATGTAATGTTGTAGATGTAATCTTTTTTTGGTTTTTTCTCTCTTTTCTGATTGACTTCCAAAGTTGCCAAGGTTCAACTTGTTGAGGAAAGATTTTGAACCCTTTATTACCAACTAGGGGAGTTTATTACTTCCCCGATGCAGATGCTTCACTAGTTGATACAACTTCTGAAGTGACTAACTTTAACTGGAAGTTGAAACTACAAACTGAGTGGAATGAGTTCAAACTTGAAACACACTGGTATATATGATTTTCAAATTTTTGTTTAGGCTCATGATGAATATTTTTCAGATAACATGATACTCTAGCACCGACATCTCTCACCATTATTATGATTAATTAGTACGTCGTTTAGGGTTGACAGTTTTTTACAGGTAATTAACAGGTTAGGGTTGAAGGGTACATTTTTAATTATATGTGTTGGGTTAGAGTTGACCTATATAATTTTATACCCATGCATCGATATAACCCAAACCCGATACGTGACATAAAGATTGACAATTTTTGACACGGCCCATAAACCCAATACGAAATTAGCAGGTTAGAGTTGAGGATTTGACCCGTTTAATTAAATTAGTTGGTTTAGGGTTAACCTATATAGTCTTATGTCCATACATTATCACAACTCGAACATGACACGTAAACACGAATTGTCACGTAAGTGATTGAAAGATATAACTTAACATGCTTTGACTATACATTTGACACCTTTACAGGCTTGTGCCTCTTCATGCTCGTGTTGCTTTCATGTCCACGGGCTCCATATTCTGGAACTTCTGTTTGTCTTCAACTATGAACAAGTAATTAATCAACACAAGAGTTCAATTAATGGTTTGGCATCAGCATATGGAACTCTGACCATGAGGTACTTTCTCATAAAAAAAAATTCCTTTTTGGGTTTGAGATAGTTATTTTGGTGGTTGTAACGTGAATTTTTATCATTTGTAGGTTAAAAATGTGGCCTGAAATCTGGTCTACTGAAATGCAGGGGCCTTGGGAGTAGTTTTTTAAATCTTTCTCACAATTTTCTGTTTTCCGAAACACATTCTTATCAAAATTTGTTTGACATTTATTTACTAGAATAGAAATGTGTTTCTTTTTGTTTTGATTTAGCATTCCATATGAATCTAATTATTTATGGAAGTGATGATATATATTACATTTTTATTCGACAACTATTTCATAATGATGATATGGTAATCTCAAAAATTCTTGTATCAATTATTGTTTAACAAAAAAAAAAAAAAAAGTTGGTAGCGTTGCGGAATAATTGTGGGATAAAAATGTGGTTTATAACATTACTCTTATTTATGAGAAAAAGAGTTTTACACATACTTTCAAATGTTCGCTCCCTAACATGACAGTGAAGATTGCTATCGGATGAAAAGAAATGTTATATACGTTTCCACTCACACTTCTACTTTCACACTCAATAACGTCGTTTTTAAAATTACCATTAGATCAAATTTAATAGTGAATCATTACAAATTCAATGATAATTTTAAAAGTTACGTCAATGAGTGTGAGAGTGAGAGTGTGTATAGCAATACTTTTGAATAAAATAATAAATGAAAGTACTTGTAGCATTCAATGGTGATTTTTACTGCCACGTCAGAGTATGAGTATTTGGAATTGTGTAAAACTGAAATGTTACATAGTATACACTACATTTTCATCCCATTTGGCTAATACGACATTGCTAATCAGCTATTGGAAAATGGACGCCGCCACATTAGCTCACATTATTTATCATTAACTTCTTCGCGTTAAAAAAATTCCAAATAAACTATTGATAGCATAAGGTGATTACTTGGTTTAACAAGCTAGATATGAATCCACGACTTACCCTTTACCTTCCATGTGTAACTTACCAATAATTAAAAATAATAATAATAATAACAAAATCCTAAACAAAAAGAATTAGATATGCTCTTATAAAACAGCACAAATTTGAATGAGCTATTCATATATAGAGGGCTTCATTAAACTGATACAGCGGTTAATAGATCATTTACAAATTGAAAAGGTTTTATTTCATACTATGCAGTTTATTAAACTAATATTTTATATTTAAAGCATGTAATTTTTATATGTATTTTTAATATGATTCACAGAGCGCATAATGATCCATATGCATTTTTAAAATTGTATGTGAAAATTATGTTCTTAACTCGATTGGAGAAGTTTCTTTCAACATAGTTTTCAAGGAATTATTTTTTTTCCTAACAAATATATATTCAACTATATAAATCACAATTTTAAGTTTTTGAAAAAGGTTTTTGTACTTTAGGATTTTCTACCAGTTGAAATAACTATATGCTTCAATGACTAACTCTATTCAAGCACACTCTTTTCTCTTCTTCTTTTTCTTGGGAGAACTTCACTTAAGGGTACCAAACTTTCACCATTTTTGATAGAAAATGTCTAAACTTCAAAACGTCTCAATTTAGGTATCTATTTTTTGAAAAATCTCAATAACAGATTCTCCGTTAGGATTTTCTGTTAAATCTTGTCAAAATTCTCAAAATACCAATTTTTTTAAGGAAAAAAAAAATTGATAGGATTCAGGTGTTAGTTAGAATTTAGCGGAATTTGCAAATATACCCATGTCTAAATCTTTGAAAATTTTTATAATTTTTTAAAAAATAAATAAATCCAGAGATATTTTGAACATTTTGGCATGATTTAACGAAAAATTCTAACGAATGACCTGCTATTGAGACTTTTCGAAAAATTGATACTCTAAATTGAGACATTTTGAAAATCAGGTATATTCTCTAAAAAATTGTGAAAGCTACTCTTAAGTGAAGTTATTATTTTTTTTTTAAAAAAAATCTTTCAAAACAGTATTTGGTTTAAAAAAAAAAAAAAGTTTTAGGGCCTTTTGCAAAATAGACCTTCTTCAGCCCAAACAATAACAAAATAATATAAAAGCCCAAAATCCCAATCGCCTCAAAATAAGATCACAACTACACCTCTAGGGTTTAGCTTCAACCCCCTTTTGGAGTTCTAAAGTGTGTAGGGGTTTTCAGCTTTTTTGGAGCGTAAACAATGGCGCAAGCGACAACTGCGACAGGGAATGCGATAGCGAAGCGGAAGCCGGTGTTCATCAAGGTCGACCAGTTGAAGCCCGGCACGCAAGGCCACACGCTTATTGTCAAGGTTGTAAGCTCCAAGCCCGTCAAGGTCGCCAACAACAAGCCTGGCCGATCATCGATGCTTCTCTCTCGCCCTCACCAACCTGCTCGTATCGCCGAGTGCCTCGTCGGCGACGAGACTGGGACCATCGTCTTCACTGCTCGCAATGAACAAGGTAGATAGTGCGTATGTTGATTAATATTGTTTTTTTTTTTTAAATAAATAAATAAATAGCTGTGTTTAGATTCTTTGAGAATTTATGCGAAAATGGAAGAAATTGGTTTTTTGGGTGTTTTGGGTTTTTCATTTTCGCGCGTTGCTTATTATCTTAGTAGTTCTCTGGTTTTACGTGGTGATTTGGTTGCTGCGTTAATTTGAGAAAAGGGAAATATTGCTAGTTTGGGCATTGGATTTTGGATTGTTTGGGGAAGGTTACTCTATGCAACCCTTTTTCCTTTTTCTTTTTTTAATAATTGTATGCAAGTAATTACAGGGGTTTGGTTATGTATGTTTATTTATGTGAATCTGTTCTTTGGTTGTTTTTGTGGTGTCATTGGTTGCTGTGATAGCTTGGAAGAGGGAAGAAATTGATGTTTTGGGATTTAATGATATGAACTCCACCAACAAATGTGATGAAACCCGATAGCAATGATGGTTTGAAACCCCAAGATCGTGTAGACAAGAATTGTCGAGGCTTGACCCGTCACCTAACTAGATGAGAAACCAAGAATACGAAGGATTGAAACGCCACACCAAGAATCTAAATCTCTTCAAGAATCAAGGTGATAAGTTTGGTTGTTTGAACGCCACAAGATTAACTTGATAAGCTCAAGAAGTTCTTTTAGGAACAAAGAGGAACACAAGACCTCACAATAATAATTTTCTGAAAACAAAAATCTATATCTTACAAAATTCGTAATGCCTATCTATATACTTGGAACAACCCTCCAAGAATAGGAAAAGTTTTAACTATTGCTTTAAAAGCAACACAAGTGCCAACATAAACAAGTCCCCACATTTTTAGGTCTCTTTGGACTTCTAGAGGCAGCCAAAATAACTAAATGACTAAATTCATAACCAGCCAAGACCAAGTTCATTCCCCTATTTAATATCCTTGAAACTCAACAAGTTCACACTCTTTAATGGTCAAACCATGCTGGTCACGTTTTTGCATGCTAATTATCCTCTTCAATTGCTTTGATGACATGGACTAAGCCTTGATTATTATTTGAGCCCATCTTTGTATTTTTAGAATCAGCCCAATTCTATTGGATTAGCCCATTTAGTGCTTCCTTGAAACGTTTGGTTCTAAGTCTTGTAATTGGGCCACTAGGAAGTGACAAAGGGTCTTGCGCAACTTCAGCTCCATTCCCATGTGTATGATTAGCATGTCCAGCTCCTTGGTTTCCATCATTCTCCCCCTCTTGAGAAGGATTTGTCCTCGAATCATCACCTACATCAAATGGAGACAAATCAGCAACATTAAAGCTTGCACTAACACCATACTCACTCGGTAAGTCAAGTTTGTAGGCATTATCATTGATGCGCTCCACTACTTGGAATGGTCCGTCACCCCGAGGTAGGAGTTTTGAACGCCGTTTCTCTGGAAAACGTTCCTTCCTTAAGTGTAACCAAACCCAATCTCCTGGTTCAAATACTACCTTCTTGCGTCCCTTATTGGCTTGATGGACATATTGTTGAGTCCTCCTTTCAATGTTCAGCCGTGCCTTTTCATGAATCATCTTTACAAATTCTGCCTTCTTTTTGCCATCTAAGTTCACACGTTCACTCAAAGGTAAAGGAGTTAAATCCAAAGGTGACAATGGGTTAAAGCCATAAACAATTTCAAATGGTGAAAACTTAGTTGCAGAATGTATACTTCTATTGTAAGCAAATTCAACATGTGGCAAACAATCTTCCCATGTTTTCAAATTCTTTTTAATGATAGCACGCAACAAAGAAGACAAAGTTCTATTTACTACTTCAGTTTGACCATCCGTTTGTGGATGACAAGCAGTAGAAAACAACAATTTGGTTCCCAACTTTCCCCACAAAGTCTTCCAAAAGTAACTCAAAAACTTTGCATCCCTATCAGAAACAATGGTCCTAGGCATGCCATGTAACTTAACAATTTTTTTGAAGAACAAATCAGCTATATGTGAAGCATCATCAGTTTTATGACAAGCAATGAAGTGTGCCATCTTGGAAAATCTATCTACCACCACAAAAACTGAATCTCTCCCCCTCTTAGTCCTAGGTAAACCTAAAACAAAATCCATAGAAATATCAGTCCAAGGTTCACTAGGTATTGGCAAAGGGGTGTACAAACCATGGGGTTTCAACTTAGACTTAGCATGTTTACACGTGATACACTTCTCACAGATTCTTTCCACATCACGTTTCATATGAGGCCAAAAAAAATGTTCATGCAAAATTCCTAAAGTCTTAGCTACACCAAAATGACCCATCAAACCACCACCATGAGCTTCTCTCACAAGCAATTCACGCAAAGAACACATAGGCACACAGTTTATTTTCCCGAAACAAAAATCCATCTTGCCTATAAAACTTATCAAACGCCACTTTTTCACATGCATTGAACACATCACCAAAATCAGAATCTTGTGCATACAAATCCTTAATATATTCAAAGCCAAGCAATTTTGTATCTAAAATGGAAAGTAAAGCATACCTTCGGGACAATGCATCAGCCACCACATTTTCCTTACCTTGCTTGTATCTGATCACATAAGGAAATGTTTCAATGAATTCCACCCACTTGGCATGGCGTTTGTTCAACCTTTGCTGTCCTTTCAAATGCTTCAAAGATTCATGATCTGTGTGAATCACAAATTCCTTTGGCCATAGATAGTGCTGCCAATTTTCCAAAGCCCTTACCAAGGCATACATTTCCTTATCATAAATGGGGTAATTTAGGGCTGCCCCACTCAACTTTTCACTGAAATAAGCAACTGGATGACCACCTTGCATCAAAACAGCTCTAATACCTATTCCTGAAGCATCACACTCAATTTCAAAAGTTTTAGCAAAGTTAGGTAAAACAAGCAAAAGTGCATTAGTTAACTTTTCTTTGATCAGATTAAATGCATTTTCTTGTTCTTTTCCCCACTTAAACGGCACATTTTTCTTGATGACTTCAGTAAGAGGGGCGGCTAAGCTACTAAAATCACGCACAAACCGTCTATAGAAGCTAGCTAAGCCGTGGAAACTCCTCACTTGGCTGATTGTTGTAGGCGTTGGCCACTCTTGGATTGCCTTCACCTTTTCCTCGTCCACCCCAATTCCTCTCTTACTAACAAAACCAAGAAACACAAGCTTATCCGTGCAAAAGGTACACTTCTTGAGGTTAGCAAACAACTTTTCTTTCCTCAGAATTTCCAAAACAGATTTTAAATGCATCACATGTTCTTCCAAGTTTTTGCTATAAATTAGGATATCATCAAAATACACAACTACAAATCTGCCAATAAATGCACGCAAAACATGGTTCATCAAACGCATAAATGTGCTCGGCGCATTAGTTAAGCCGAAAGGCATCACTAACCATTCATACAAACCATATTTAGTTTTAAAAGCAGTTTTCCATTCATCACCTTCCTTCATCCTAATTTGATGATATCCACTCTTAAGATCAATTTTTGTAAAGACACAAGAACCATGCAATTCATCCAGCATATCATCTAACCTAGGAATAGGATGACGATACTTTACCGTTATGTTGTTGATGGCCCGGCAGTCAACACACATTCTCCATGTTCCATCCTTCTTAGGAACTAATAGCACCAGGACCGCACAAGGACTCATGCTTTCACGCACATACCCCTTCTCCAATAATTCACCTACTTGCCTCTGAAGTTCCTTGGTCTCCTCGGGATTGCTCCTATAAGCAGGTCGGTTAGGAATTGATGCACCGGGTATGAAATCAATTTGATGTTCAATCCCTCGGATTGGAGGTAAGCAACTAGGTACCTCTTCGGGAAAGACATCTTCAAACTTCTGCAAAAGAGAAACAATATTGCTCGGCAAAGCACCGACGAGATCATTAGTACATAAAAGAGCATCCTTGTACATGAGTACAATAAGGGGCTGGTGTGAAAATAATGCTCTCTTGATCTCACTTTTTTTTGCAATGTAATTGAATTTTTCCTCTCTTGCTCTTACTATGGCCGAAATCCTTTCTCTTTCTTTTTCACTCTGATCAATGTTTTTCTCTCTTTCTTTTTTTTTTCAACTCTTTTTTTCCACTTTCGGCCTTCCTTTCTTTTTCTTTTTTCTTTTCATTTGATCTTTGTAACTTTAGTTGGTCCTCCATGACCTGTTTTGGAGTTAATGGCACAAGAGTAATGGGTTGCCTTTTAAGAGTGAAAGAATACCTATTTGTGAATCCATCATGCGTAACCCTCCGATCATACTGCCATGGTCTTCCCAACAATAAATGGCATGCATGCATAGGAACCACATCACAAAGCACCTCATCCTCATATTTGCCAATGGATAATGCCACCAACACTTGCCTTGTCACCTTGATTTCGCCACATTCATTCAGCCACTCTGGAGGGTTCTCCGTCGTGGTCCGGCTTTTCCCCGCCGCCGTTGCAGCTGCGGGTGACTGCCACGCGCCGGAGCTGGAGTGCGTGGCCGTGGGCGTTTTCTGAAGCTTGGGTGTTAGATCTGCGGAGTTTGGGTCTTCTTCACCGCGCACGCGCACCTCCGGCGGCTTCACCGGCGCTTTCCGCGACTTCTGTGGGTTTCCCGGCGGTTTCTCTTCGGCGCCGGCGCTCGTGGGTCCACGTGCCACCGTGTCTGCGGGGTTTTTTTTTTTTTTTTTTTTTTTTTTTTTCCTTCTCTGTTTTTGTGGGTTGGGTGTTTTTTTGGGGGCTTTTTCTGTAGCTGGGTTTTGGGTTTCATTAGGGTTCTGTTGTTATTTGGGTGTTTAATGGGGGCTTGTACTGTTTTGGGTTTTGGGGCTCTTGAGGGTTTTGGGTTTTGGGGTTTTTGAGGGTCTTGTTGGGTTCTGCATTATGGGCTAGCTGGGTTCTTCCTTTGTATACTCCCTGTGTACTAAGGGGCGCCTTACGCTTTTTTAATGAAATTCCTTTTACTTATAAAAAAAAAAAGGCCAATTTCTCCACCAAATAAGTGCTGGCTACGTTTGTGCAACTCCCACCATCAATAATGACGCTGCAAACTTTGTTATTTACAAAGCACCGAGTATGAAACAAGTTTTCTCTTTGGTTACTTTCTTCCTCCTTAACTTGCACATTGAGAACTCGCCTTGCTACCAATAAATCTCCAACCACAGCATTTTGCTCATCATCGGCATCCTCCAAAGGTGGCATGTCATCATCATCTACTTCTTCCTCATTCTCCGACTCAAGCTCTCCTTGGGCGTTTATCACCATCACCCTTTTGTTTACACACTGGCTGGCTATGTGTCACCGTCCCTGACATTTAAAACACTTAATATCACGTGTTTTAGAAATAGAAGCCTCGGTGTTACCTGAAGTAGTGGTGGTTGTTGGTTTGGCATTCTTAGAGGGTTCAAATTTTTGCTTATTTTGAAGCTGCTCGTCCCTTTTTGGAGCTGTCTTCCATGGGCTGGTGGTAGCCATAGGTTGTCCCCTCCTAGCCAATCCCTTCCGTTTGAATTGTTCCTCCACTTTTATGGCTTGATGCACCATATCCGTTAACTCAACATAGTGCTGCAACTCGACTATATCTGCAATCTCACGATTTAAACCGTGCAAAAACCTAGCCATGGTGGCTTCTCGGTCCTCTTCTACATTAGCCCGGATCATAGCTACCTCCATCTCCTTGTAATACTCATCCACACTCTTGGAACCTTGAGTTAACCTCTGCAACTTTTGATACAATCCCCTATAATAATGGTTGGGTACAAAACGCCTCCTCATAAGCATTTTCATCTCCTCCCAAGTGTCCACGGGTGGCTCTCTATTTCTCCTCCTATTAATCAGTAATTGATCCCACCAAACAATGGCATAATCTGTGAATTCAATTGCAGCCAACTTAACCTTCTTTATCTCTGAGTAGTTGTGACAATCAAACACCATCTCCATTTTAGTTTCCCACTCCAAATAAGCTTCAGGATCATTTTTATCTTGAAAAGACGGGATTTTAATCTTTATGTTTCCTAAATCATTATCCCTCCTAGGCCTACCCATCCTAGCTTCTCTATTCCCATACCCACGCTCAAACCTGCCTCGGTTCAAATATGGCTCATCAAATTCCTCCAACTCCGCCTCTTCCTCAACATTCTGCCACGGAACATGCCCACCTTGTTTCCTATTGGGATTGTCTTGTTGCTGTCCCCTAGGAGTTTCTGCTTCTACCCTGTCCAACCTCTCGTGAATAGGTTCTAATTCAGCCCTCAACATACGCCTCATCTCCCCTAACAACGCTTGCATTTGGAGGTTCGAAGCTGCGGGTTGTCGAAATTCTTCGGTTCTGTCTTCTTCTTGATTATTGGACATGTTTAGAATCTGCAAAACAAGGTTAGAATCCTCACAAGCACTCCCTCACGTGTTTCACTCAAGAATTAATACACTTACACTCGTGTTTTCACTCTAAACGGCTTTTACCCTCTTTTGGTCTCACACTCTCTTGCCTTTTTCCACTCTTTTGTGTCTTCTTAGTTCTTAATCGAACTTCAAGAAACTAATTCAAAATAATCCAGCAGCAATTGAGAAATAACCAAAACTCATCAAAAAGGTCAAGAACTTGAATAATGTGAGAAACAAGATAGAAAGGAAGAAATTTTCTTACTCAGAAAGGTCAAGAACTTGAATAAGGTGAGAAACAAGATTGAAAGGAAGAAATTTTCTTACTGGAATCGAGTACTTTTTCTTTTCTTTTCTTTTTTTTTCGTTTTTTTTTTTTTTTTTTTTTGCTCTTTTTTTTTTTTTTTTTTCACAGCAGGGAACAGGAAATTAAAAAAAAACAATAATAAAAGATAGTCAAACTTGCCTTAGAACCAAGGCTCTGATACCAAAATGATATGAACTCCACCAACAAATGTGATGAAACCCGATAGCAATGATGGTTTGAAACCCCAAGATCGTGTAGACAAGAATTGTCGAGGCTTGACCCGTCACCTAACTAGATGAGAAACCAAGAATACGAAGGATTGAAACGCCACACCAAGAATCTAAATCTCTTCAAGAATCAAGGTGATAAGTTTGGTTGTTTGAACGCCACAAGATTAACTTGATAAGCTCAAGAAGTTCTTTTAGGAACAAAGAGGAACACAAGACCTCACAATAATAATTTTCTGAAAACAAAAATCTATATCTTACAAAATTCGTAATGCCTATCTATATACTTGGAACAACCCTCCAAGAATAGGAAAAGTCTTAACTATTGCTTTAAAAGCAACACAAGTGCCAACATAAACAAGTCCCCACATTTTTAGGTCTCTTTGGACTTCTAGAGGCAGCCAAAATAACTAAATGACTAAATTCATAACCAGCCAAGACCAAGTTCATTCCCCTATTTAATATCCTTGAAACTCAACAAGTTCACACTCTTTAATGGTCAAACCATGCTGGTCACGTTTTTGCATGCTAATTATCCTCTTCAATTGCTTTGATGACATGGACTAAGCCTTGATTATTATTTGAGCCCATCTTGGTATTTTTAGAATCAGCCCAATTCTCTTGGATTAGCCCATTTAGTGCTTCCTTGAAACGTTTGGCTCTAAGTCTTGTAATTGGGCCACTAGGAAGTGACAAAGGGTCTTGCGCAACTTTAGCTCCATTCCCATGTGTATGATTAGCATGTCCAGCTCCTTGGTTTCCATCATTTTCATTGCCTGGGGACCTGGGATTGGTATAGGTGCAACTCTGGCCAGTTGGTGGAAATCAAATCAATGTGTTTGTGCACATACTTATGTCCATGCCTGAATATTAACGTGTGGATTAATGTATGTAAACATATTATTTGTGCATTTGTAGTAAGGATTGGTTCTGAAAACTGAGAAAGGCATAGTTATTGCTAGTATACTTTCATTAAGACTGATTTACTTGTAAAAAAAAATATTTGCTAGTGTATTAACATATTATGCGTGTACAGTTTTTAGTTGCACTGAAACCATGCATGTATGTGTATATGTTGATGGATGTACATGTATAGTTATATGTATAATGTATATGACCCTGCTTTCTCTGATGCAATGGAGGTTGGGAGAATTTGTTCTGATTTCTTGGTTGCTGAGAAAGTGTAGGAACAGAAAGGAATTTGTGAATTTGAGTTTTTTGTTTTCTCTATTTGTTTGGCCTGATAATGATAATTCCTTTAATTAATTGTGCCTCTGCAATTTCGACTGTTAAATGTGAAGCTTCAGGTTTTCATTTGGTTTATTACTTCCTTAATTCATTGGTTGGATGAGTATCAAACTTTTATACTCGCTTATAGTTTTAGCATCTAGATAAAGATTTACAGAGTATTTCTCTTCTGTATTGTATTAATTCATGGCTTTATTTATGTGCAGTTGATATCATGAATCCGGGCTCCACTGCAATCCTTCGGAATGCAAAGATTGACATGTTTAAAGGTTCTATGAGGCTAGCTGTTGATAAATGGGGGCGTGTTGAAGCTGCTGAACCTGCTAATTTTGAAGTTAAAGAGGATAACAATCTTTCTCTAGTCGAGTATGAACTAGTTAATGTCATTGAAGAATGATTGTATCTAATTGTGGAAGTAATGTTTTGACATTAGGGGTTTGATTTATGTTTGCTGGGAATGAACTGTTATCTGGGTCAATTTTTATATGTGGTATGCAAGTCTTACTGAAGTTGTTTTTATCCCTAATATGTCTATGATAAATGCAAGTAATTGTGAAATTGGGAAGGTGATTGCATTTGGAAAAGTTGTCAACTCTCCACTGTCGTTTTACTTTGAAAAGTAAATATCACATTTTCAACTCAGGCCAAAACAATCTCATGTTGGCTACAATTCCATTTCAATTTTTGTTTCTTTGCTTGCTTGTAAGTTTATGAGATCTTGATTGCCAAGTAATAATGTTGCATTTTTTTAGCTGAGATACCAAGTTGCAGTTTCACTTAACAAAAGTGATTTTGTGTTTTTTGTTTGGGTGCATATGGGATTTGTGGTTCTACAGAGAAAGAACAATTGACACATTTTAGTTTATTTCTTCCATTTGAATAGGAAGAAGAGGTTGTATAATTTAGTTCTAGATCCAAAACTTGTACTAGCAGGAAGATTTCAAGAACTTAAGATTTCTCATTTCCTTTTCTGCATTGAAGGTTTTGGTGTTTCCTGTAATCATCACTTTTTGCTGTTGTTGGCAACATATGTGGCCGAATCTCTGATGTGGTTGTCAAAATTGTTTAACAGCATTTGAATGTTAAATGGAGGAAGAAGAAAAGAAATTTGGTTTTATTTTAATTTTAGTTGACTCAATTGGCAAGATAAATAAACAGGCAAATTTTTTGTAATTAACATTCATTTTTCATTAAAAAAAGAAAATAAAAAAAGAAAAAAGTAATGTTGTTTAATAGACTGTTATACTACTTGATGATGTCGTAGTGAAAACCAGCTACTGAATTATCACTAGCAAAAATAAAATAAAAGATTAAGAATTGATTTTCAATGCTACGTCATCCTAGTTATATGGTACTAATGGTAGTTGTATAGCAGTGTATTAAATAACATTTTTCAAAACAAAAATAGCAACCAAAAGAACTAATCCTTTCATTTTAATATTTACTCTCCCTTTGCTTTCGACAGATTCTAAACAGAACATCCAATCAGGGAGACCAAATTCCATTTCCAAGACCTGTCTTTTAGTACAATTTCCTCAACCTAACTGCTAGTTTATAAGCATTCGACAGTGCGCTACAGGCAGGCTCGATAAATTTTGAGGGTTAAAGAAAATAAATATAAGTGCAATTATATATATTTGAATCTTAATTGAATAATAGTATACTTAGAATCATAAACAATCAAATCTTTAGTCTATATGTATACACACATATTCATTACACACATATAGTATATCAAGACTCGCATTAGGAAGAGAATTTTCATTTATATTTTCAAATATTTAAGATGTTTTCGTTACAAAGTTAAAAATAAAAAGTAATAAAAATGAAGTTGTATAAGTTTATACAAGCTTATACGAGTCAACCTAAGTTTATAAGAATTCAGATTGTTTAATAAACGAGGCTAAATTTTTATTTGAATTCAGCTTGTTTAATAAACAAACTGAATTTGAATACAGTCTATAAAAGTTGAGTTCAAACTGTTTACAAACTTGTTTCATTACGGCTCTAATTAGGCTTGGCAATTCGGGTCGGCTGGTTGGGTTCGTGTCGACCTGGCTGACCCGATTACATAATCGAGCCTGACACAAACCTGACCCGATTATTAATCGGGTTGGAAATCTGAAACCGAACACGACCCACCTGCAAAACGTGTTACCCGAACACGACCCGGGTAACACGTTTACTTTCAACCAAACCGGCAAACCTCGATTGTTCAGAGAAGACTGAGAAGGAGAGAACCCATTGTTTATTAAAACAAAACCAATACAAGCGCTAACAAATCTAATGGAAAATTCACCTGAATCGGCACGATTAAGCTCTTGAAAACAGGTTGATTCGTGAGGCTATGAGGCTATGTGAATGTTGATTCGTCGAAGGAGGCGTGAAAGTGAGACCAGAAAACTGAAAAGAAAAGAGATGCGAGTCGTGGGTCTTCCGGCGGTCGTGGGTCAAGCTCTTCCGGTCGTGAATCAGACGTGGGTCTGTCTTCCATTCTCCTCCCCTGCCGGTTCCGGTTTTGAATCAGACGGAAGCTCTTCCGGCGGTCGTGGGTCTGTCATCTTCTAAGGGCGAGTCAAGCTCCTCCGGCGGTCGTGGGTCTGTCTTCGGTTCTCCTCCCTTGCTGGTTCCGGTCTTGCTGCCTCCAGTGGCCCTGGATGTCCCTCCGGCATCGATTAAGCCTTTTGCAGTTTCTGGCTATGGAGACTGGAGAGGGACCTAGGGGTCGCTTCAATCGGATTTCAGCGTTTCCCACTTTCCCTTTGGGCCTTTCTTTCAAGTTTCTTGAAGTTTCCAGGGGTTTTTTTTTTTTCTAAAAAAAAAAAAAAAGGGGGTTGTAATCGTGTTAGGGTTGACCTGTCAAACACGATTATAATCGGGTCGACCCGATTATGACCTGAACCCGATAATAACAAACCCAAACCCAGTTTTTTCGTGTCATGTTCGTACCGGGTTCGCGGGCCGTGTCAAAAATTGCCAAGCCTAGCTCTAATTAGGATCAAGTACATTAGTTTTAGGCATGGTTTAGGCCCATTCTGTAACCACATTTTAAGACCCTCATCTCACTATAATTATCATTGCACCAAACCCAACTTTCAATACTTGCTTTTTATAAGGCTCAACTAGTCAAGAACAGTGCAGTTGAAGACATCAAACAGATATTTAATAATACATTTGAAAAAAAATTAATTTGAAAGTAAGATTAAAAAAAAAAAAAATCAAGGTAAAGCTGACAAGTGAATCAATGGATTATAACTGAGGCAGACCTAAGTTTCTAATGAAGGACAATCAAGTTAATAGTAAATACAGGCAATTCTACAAGAAAAAGGAACTGTTAAAAACATCACCAAGATTTGAGCAGATTACATCTGATAGTTAAGGACAATGTACCATGCTGCCATCAAATTCAATGGTAACTAAAACTTGCGATCAGTATAAAAGATCATTAAGGATATAATTATCAGACAAAACTACTTCAAATAAGTGTTCAATAACTAATCTAGTAGCCATGATTAATAGCCAATGTCCACCACAAAATAGCAACAAAACAATAGGAGAAAGCAAGGAAAGGTCTGTTAGAATATATGGAAAATATATTATATTTTCCGTATATTCCTTATTTGGTTGATATTGTAATATTCTCTATTTACGGTGAATTGTAATCAAATCATGGGGATTTGATTACCATATTAGTATTTACTCTGAACCCTATAAATATGGACTTTTGTATTGTAGACAAAACAAGTTAATAAGATCACAATGTAGCCCTTTGGGCTTTACCCTGTGGACGTAGGTCATAGACCGAACCACGTAAATCTCCTATCTCTTTTCTCTGTCTTGCTTCCGTTATTATTCCAATTATTATTCAGTCCAATTTGACATGGTATCAGAGCCCCAATTCTCTTGGGTAATTTTTTTTCCTGGGTGTTGGCCGACGTGTTCTTGGAATTTTTTTGGTTGACCGTTCTCTTGTGATTCTCTTGGTTTCTCAGCCGATTGGTTGGTATTTCACGGTGGTTTGGCATTCTCAACCTTTTCTGTTTTGGTTGCTATCGGCGTTCGGAGATTTGATTGTCGGTGTTTCTGTTTTGCATGAAGTCTTGTGCGTTCTGGTCTGTGGCGTGGTGCGAAGTCTTCTGGTTCGGTGGTCCTAGGTTGTTCGGTCCCCTTTTTCCGGTGGTTCGGTGTTGCTCTGTGGTCTGGCCGTGTCTGTCTTGCCGTGCTGCTCCTGTAGGTGTGTCTTCTTCGTGACCTGCTGTGTGTGAGGGCGGACGATCGTGGGTACGATTTTGTGCGTGGTGTGAAGATTTGTTGTTCAGGTTTTTCAATTTCGGTGGGTGCTGGGTTTCTAGGTGTCGGCCATCTCTGTTGAGGTGGTCTCCGGCGATCTGTGGTGGACAGGAGCGTTTCCGGTGATCTGGCCTGCCGGGGTCAGCAGTCTGGTAGTTTCCGGTGATCTGGGCTGGTAGCTATCAGTGTTCTGGTTCTGTTATTCTTTTCGATGCTTTGATGCTGGTTCTGTTACTCTTTCCGGTAATTTGGTGCTATCGGCGTTTGGTGATTTGTTGGTTGGTCTGTGCAACCTTTGAAGTATTTTCCCAAAATTTTCGGTGGTATGAAGGCTAAAAAAAAAAAAAAAAAAAAAAAAGTCAGGTTTTGTGTTTCTTTGAAGGAGTTTGTCGTGAATTTCTGTTTGGCGTACAACGTGTGGTGTGACGCAATTTTTTTTGAAAGGTGCGATTCAAGATTCTGTGCGTTGAAATTTTTTTTCTTGGTAATTTTTTTGTGGTGACGGTGAACGTGGATTTGGTACAGTCTGGTGCGGTGCAGTGTACATGGTTGATTATTAGGTGAACATGGGCTACGTGTGGTGCGGTGCTTTCTCCAGGAGTTGCTTAAAAAAAGAAAAAAGAAAAGAAAAGAAATGAAAAGAAGTTCTGAAGCAGTAGTTTGGGTGAATCAGCGAGTGGGTTTCCGGTGGGTGCTCCTTTCTTCTGTTTGGTCGGCCGGTTCATGCGGTCCCTTGGTGTGGTGTCATTCCACGATGAGCGTGGAATCCTTGGTGTGGTATCATTCCACGGTCGTGGAATTCTTTGGTGTGGACAGGTTCCGAATGAGGAAGTCCCCTTCGATTCTCGATAGTAGTCGATTACAATCGGCGATTTTGGTAGTAGTCGATTCCAATCGGCGATTCTGGGTATGATCCGATTCTGTTCGGTGATTCCAGGTTTTTCAGGGGGAGTATTCCCGTTCAAGGTTTTCAGGGGAAGTAGTTCATGTTCAAGGTTTCTGTTGCTCTTGGTCGTTCAGGGGGAGTAGTTCTCGTTCAGAGAAAGAAGAAGAATCAAACTCAAGATTTCAGAATCTTCCATCTTGAGTTTGAGGGGGGATGTTAGAATATATGGAAAATATATTATATTTTTCGTATATTCCTTATTTGGTTGATATTGTAATATTCTCTATTTACGGTGAATTGTAATCAAATCATGGGGATTTGATTACCATATTAGTATTTACTCTGAACCCTATAAATAGGGACTTTTGTATTGTAGACAAAACAAGTTAATAAGATCACAATGTAGCCCTTTGGGCTTTACCCTGTGGACGTAGGTCATAGACCGAACCACGTAAATCTCCTATCTCTTTTCTCTGTCTTGCTTCCGTTATTATTCCAATTATTATTCAGTCCAATTTGACAAGGTCATCATAGTCCTTCTCCAGGCAGGATTGCCAACAATTAGAGGAGATTACAGCCCTAAACAAACAAAAGATAGAGTCAGAAATTAAAGGAGAAAAACCTGTCAATTGAGTCGCAAAATGCTGGGCTCATTGCAAAACCCAGATGGCAAGAAATGACATGTCCTTGAGTTATTTGAGACAAGGATATACTAAACTACAAGAATGGTATCATTAGAAATCATCTCACATGGAGGAGTGCTACTATCATCATGTTTATACATAATTTCAAGTTTTTTTTTTTTTTTTTTCAGTGAACATTCGATAATAATACAACATAGCAACATTTCCTGCAATGAGCTAAAGTTATGATGACAAGGCTGTCATAGTTATCAACCTACATTTTCTTTTTCTTTTTTAGTAAGTTATCAACCTACATATTGATAAACCTAGAAATGGACTTTTTACTTTTTTGTGTTAATCCTAAGAGATTTATACAGGACTGCCCAGCTCAAGCACACAAGACACGAGTACTTGACGTGGTGAGAGTTTCTCCCCTGGTATTCAGCCCCAATAGTAGTCAATGGGAGAAACTATGGTACAGGTTAAGCATGGATCATGGGAGGACTTTTCAATTTTATTTATTTATTTATTTTATTTTCATCATGTGTATCAAGCAGATACCTACTGCTCACTGTCATATATGCGATAACGCTTCTCCTTGCAGAATCAAAGATACTGCTCTTTGATTAGTTACCTTAGTCTTCCGCTACGTCAGTTGGTATCAAAGCAGGCTTTATCCTGATCATGGCCAATTAGTGCAACAATGACAATTCCCTTAACGATGTCGCTCGTGATAGGGAGGCTCTTTCGAGAGCCGAATTTCAAGAGTTCCAGCAGATGATGTAGTAGGAGTTACGCCAGTTGCGAAAGATGATGGAGCGCATGCACATGGGTCCTATCAATAATCACAGGGACAATCTTGCCTATAATGACGATGGAATCCGAATAAAGCCTATTCCTCACCAACAACCTGCACCCATAAACCGACCATTGGCCTATGAAGATCTTAGTGACAATGAAGACTTCAATGAAGGAGTGTTCGGACGAGACGTTGGGGTAGATCAAAGGGATGGATTATGTAGGGGCGCTGATAGTGGCGGCGCAGGATTCAGAGGCTATGAGCGCGGTGACGCTGGCCATATGGGGAATGTCTATGAAGGCGCCGGCTACCAGAATGCCTATGGAGAGCAACCCAGACGTCAGGATCATGGTATGGAAGAGTCCCACAAATACCGAATGAAGATTGACCTATCATCCTTCAACGAGTATCTTCACATCAAAGATTTCTTAGATTGGGTGATGGAAATAGAGAGGTTCTTTGATTATACGAGTATTCGTGAGGATCGCAAGGTGAAGTTAGTGGCATACAAGTTCAAGGGAATAGCTTCTGCTTGATGGGAAAAATTACAGATTTCTCGAGGCCAACAAGGGAAGGGACCTGTAACTTCATGGTTGAAGATGAAGCGGCTACTCAAAGCACGGTTTTTACCACTGGACTTTGAGCAACGGCTATTCCAGCAATACCAAGAGTGTCGACAATGAGGTCGAACCATCTAGGCGTATATTGATGATTTCTATCACCTATCTGCCCAGAATGATCTCATGGAAATAGAAGATCAACAAGTTGCGAGGTTTATTGGTGGATTGCGTGTGGCAATACAAGATAAGGTTTCTATGCATCCTGTCTTTACTTTGAACAAGACAGTTAGTTTGGCAACCCGAGCAGAGAAGCAATTGGAGAGGCCTATAACACCAACCTGGGAGCAAAACCTGAGCGATTCAACAAGACCAACACAGGGTCGGGGAAAACAACCTCTAGTCCTGACGGTCACACTAAATCAACTAGTGACTTCCATAGGAAAATGAGCCAGCAGCAGTTCAAACATCCCGAGACAACCAACCAACAATCCGTACACACGGCCCAGTTCAGAAAAGTGTTGCAAATGCAACCAACCAGGACATAGGTCACATCAATGTCCCCGGAGACAGATGGTAAACTTGATCGAACCCAAGCCAGAAGAAGGATCCGAGAATAGAGAGGATGATACACCCGAGTATGAGGAAGAGGAGTTGGCTAAAACTGATGAGGGAATTCCACTTTCCCGGTCCTTAGGAATTCAACGTTTACTCTTGACCCCGAGGCAAGAGGATCAATCTCAAAGGCACAAGATTTTTCTTACTCACTACACAATCAACTAGAGGGTATGTGATATGATTATTGATGGTGGTAGCAGGGAGAATGTAGTGTCTAAGGAGATGGTTTGGAAGTTGGGTTTAAAAACTGAGAAGCACCCAGCCCCATATAAGATCAGATGGATCAAGCAGGGAACCGAGACACTAGTAACCGAGAGATGTCGTTTCACATTTTTTATCCATAAGCATTACTCGGATTCTATTTTGTGTGATGTAGTGGAGATGAACGCATGCCACTTAATCTTGGGGAGACCTTGGCAGTTTGATGTGGATGCCTAGTAGCAGGGAAGAGCCAACGTCTACACTATCTTTTGGGATGGTTGGAAGATAACATTTCGACCCTTACAAGAAGTCGATAATTCTACTCATTCCAAGGGTAAGCCAGTCCTCCTATCCACTGGATCAGAATTTATAGAAGAAGTTAAGAAGGCCCGAGACATCATACCATTGGTGACCAAGGGAACCCCAGGCTCCGTCTCACAAGAAATTCCTAAGACAATGCGATCAATGTTAGAAGAATTCCAAGACATCATGCCTACAGAGATGCCCGAAGGATTGCCGCCCATGAGAGATATCCAACACTATATTGACTTGGTGCCGAGAGCAAGTCTCTCGAACTTCCCACATTATCGAATGAGCCCAAAGGAGAATGTTATTTTGCAAGAGCAGGTAAATGGGTTAATTCGGAAGGGACACTTGCAAGAGAGAGTGAGTCCATGCGATGTACCGGCCCTACTTGTACCGAAGAAAGATGGAAGTTGGCGAATGTGCATGGATAGCCGAGCAATAAACAAGATCACGGTCAAGTATCAGTTTCCTATTTCCCGAATAGGTGACATGTTTGATATGCTATCTGGGGCTAAGATTTTTCGAAGATTGACTTGAGTGGATATCATCAAATCCCTATACAGCCTGGAGATGAATGGAAAACTGCATTCAAGACTAAAGAGGGGCTTTACGAGCGGATGATGATGCCTTTCGGTCTTTCGAATGCACCAAGCACTATCATACGACTCATGAATCAAGTACTAAAACCTTTTATCGGAAAATTTGTTGTTGTCTATTTTGATGTTATTCTTATCTATAGTCGCAACTTGGTGACTCGCATGGATCACGTGAGGAAAGTGTTGGAGGTCAAAAAAGAAAGAAAGTGGAGTTTCATGATGGACCAATTTCTCTTCCTCGGGTTTGTAGTCAATGCCGATGGAATCTTAGTGGATGAAGAGAAGGTGAGGGCTATCCGAAAATGGCCCACGGCCAAGTCAGTGGGAGAAGTAAGAAGTTTCCAATTGGCAACTTTCTATAGAAGGTTCGTTCAAAATTTTAGTAGTATTGTAGCACCAATCACCGAGTATATGAAGAAAAGAAAATTCAACTGGGGTGACGATGCCGAACAAAGTTTCTCAATCATCAAAGAAAAGCTATGCACAACACATGTACTTGCCTTACCCGACTTTGACAAGCTGTTTGAAGTTAAATGTGATGCATCAATCGTCAAAATAGGAGCTGTGTCATCTCAAGAAGGGAAGCCTGTGAAATTTTTTAGTGAAAAGCTTGAAGAAACAAGACATAAGTGGTCAACATATGAGTTGGAGCTTTATCCTGTCTTAAAAGCCCTCAAGGTGTGGGAGCATTACCTGATCCAACAAGAGTTTGTCCTCTATACCAACCGTCAAGTATTAAAGTTCATCAATAGTCAAAAGAATCTAAATTGGATGCATGCTTAGTGAGTTTCTTACATCCAAAGGTTCACTTTTTCTCTCAAGCATAAGTCGGGAAAACTAAATCGTGCAACTGACGCTTCGATGTATTGCAGGTGACAAACCAAAGCAGTAGGACCTGGCTTTAGCTCAGGCTGAGTTTGCCTACAATGACATGGTGAATCGATCTATTGGGAAGGCACCGTTCGAAGTCATCTATGGGAGAACTCCGAGACTTGCAATAGATCTTGCAGCTTTACCTAAGTTACCGGGAGCAAGTGTGCAACGGAGCATTTAGCAGAACGGGTGAAAGCTACCCAAGAGAGAGTTCGTCAGGATCTAGAAGAATCCTATGCTAAGTACAAGACGGCAGCAAACAACGGTCGGCGATCAAAGACTTTTCGAGAAGGAGATCTTGTGATGGTGTATTTATGCAAGGGGCGACTATCGATTGGTGTTTCTGGAAAGTTGAGGAATAAGTACGGTCCATGCAAAATACTAAAAAAAAAATTAATGATAATGCATATGTCGTTGATCTTCTCGAGGACTTGGCAATATCTTCAACATTCAACGTGGCAGACATTTTTGAAAATTTTCCACCAGAGGATTCGGAACTTAACTCGAGGACGAGTTCTTTTCAAGAAGGGGAGACTGATGCAGGACATGCAGTCCCCACTAAAATAAATAAGTAAATAAATAAATAGTTTTTATTTATTTATTTTATAATCTTTTTCTTTTTAGGATTAGATTTACTATTGCTACTAGGAATAGGTTTACTAGTACTACTAGGATTAGGTTTACTTTCTCTACAAGTAATTCTCTTCTATAAATAGGCTTGCTTATTATGTAAAACTCAATCAATTGAATTATTATCAAATCAGATAATTGTCTCTCAAATACTTTGTGGAGTTTTATCTTTCTTTTTAGCCTGCGGGCTTGTTTTTATCTTTTTAGGTAGAAGACGAAGATACTTCTCCTTGCAGAATCAAAGATGCTCTTTGATTAGTTACCTTAGTCTTCCGCTACGTCAGAAAGCAAGAAATTTGAATAAAACTTCTCCCGAACCCATGGGATATTCATCATGAATCACCATTGTCAGCTGATTGAATAGGAGATATTAGTATCATGCTTTATTGACCTTATTAACATAAATGCAAACATTTCAGCACTTTTTAGAAAGAAAGAAAAAAAATAAAAAAAATCAATTAGACAAATAGAGAAAATGTCTTAGCCATAGATAAAAACAACAAAGTCTACTAGTTCACTAGGTTTTGGAGCTCAGGATGTTCAATTTGTCTCTTCTGCAGCTCATTCAAAACTTCTAACTTATTATTAATCACTGTCTTATAGTGAAGAATTTTGTACACAAAACTTTGCTTGAATCCTCCGGCATTCATCACACATCATCATTGCAAGCTGGTTGGATGAAAATGATTAGTACGCTTGCTTAATGATCCCAGTGACTAACATTGGTAACAACTTAGATTAAGTACAATATTCAGAATCAATCGTACAGAATAGTGCACAACCATAGTCACATGCAAAAATTATGTAACACGGTTCAAATCATTTAACAAGTCTATACTCCAGAGGTTGAAATCTTACATCTAGTTCCTACTGTATTATGGATCACGAGGCACTGTTTATGCCCCAGAGGAAAACTCAAGCAAGAAAAGACGATCGAAGAAAAGAATGCCTCCCTCCCAAAATTGGACCCAAGCATTCATTATTCAAATATAGCATCCATAAACATCTATAAAGAATCCAACCTTTTGAAAAAAAATTGAGAATTCAAAGTCCTATTTAGGAAAGTCTCAGCTCATCTTCTAAAGTGTGTATTAAACAGACTTTACTTTCTTTCTTTTTATCAGTAAATCTCCTTCTATCCACCACACAACTGCATACTGCAAGGCCACCACAATCCTAAACGCTGTCTTGGGGATGTATTGGATTACTCAAATGATATGATAAGACCCTTATAAAGTTAAAAAAATAAAAAAAACAAAATAAAACAAAATAAAAAAAACTTATAATGGCAAGCAACACACAAGTTTTCCTGAATCAAATGGCTCACAAAAGCCACTGCATTATATTATTTGATGGATCCTCTGAAAAAAAAACTCTTATCATTCTCATTCTAAATCTGTCGGTTTACATCACATTTCATCATTACTTGAGAACAGATAGTTATCCAGCCTAACATATTGCCAGTAGGACTCCCTACAGCTTTAAAATCTTGGAAACATAAACAAATCCAAGTCATTCCATCTTTGCTTCTTGATCTTCATCTAGTCTTGTCTCGGCCTACAGCATTAAGAGAGGAGTGTGCTTTTTTACTAAAACAAAGATAGGAATAAGAGAGAAAAAGAACAACAATTGAAGAAGTAGACATCAAAGTCAAGTGACTCAAGTGTAGGAAACCTATTTGGTCCTGAAAATTTGAACGGAAAGAAAATAAGAGGGAAAAGAATTTGATAGTGCAATTCGATTTGGTTGAAAGCAAAGATTTCCAGATTCTGAGATCAGAAAGGATATAGAAGATATGTATCCTTGTATTTTACATTCTTCTCCAGAAAATTAAGCCTCAAGAAAATATACTTTTTTATAACCAAAAGGAAATTGGAGTAGGTGACATGACAAATATGCAAACTTACCAAAGTCCTAACAGTCCAACAAAAAAGAAGAAGACGAAGATGTAATGTTGTTGCAACCACATAACTAGAAAATAAGTACACTCTTTGGAAGCCAAAGACTAGGTTTGTTTGAGTAATTTGGTTTCTTTGGCAGCTGTATCGAGCTAAATATTCTAGTAGTTCGACATGTGATGATTATTTTGTGCCAAAGTAAACAAGCATTGGCAACCTCATGTGGGATAGTTCTCAAAAATAGAATCATTTCAAATTGGAAAATCTTGAAAAACCATACTAACTCATAGCAACACCGACATAGCCAAGTTCCATCACCAAAGCAACCAACGCAATTATAATGGATTACTTAGCACCAAACATTATAATATCACATATTCTTGACAATAGAGGAAACTAAACATACCTTCAGGGAGCCGACCATAACTGCATTGAGAGATTGATAGCATCGAAGTCATCAATGCCGATGCAGTTGCAGTGTGGTATGGCAGCATCGACTCCACACAGAAGCTCATTTCAACAGGGCACCTTCAACACAAACAATACATTATCCACATTATCGTCTTTCAACTCTAAATAATGTGACATTATTAATGACTAAACTAACCTTCAAATCCGTTTGGACACCGAGAAAAATCTAGGAAAAGAAAGCAATCAAAATTCGGAATATTATATTCATCGCAGCTTTGTTTTACAGGAAATGAAAGCCTAACTTTCATCAAACCCCATTATGCTACATTATCCAAAGACTAGATATCTATCTCGTCCCGGCTGACCATCAAAAGCATCAAATTCAAATTCCCCATCTTTTTTTCTTCTGTCACATTTTCTCCAAACGCAAACGGCATAGACAAATTGGCACCCTGAACAATGTGCCATTATAATAGTAACTCTAAACACTGTTTGGTTTCCGAAAAAAAATGTCCAATGCTGCTTTCATAGACCATAAAATAAATAAATAAATAAAAATAGACGTGCTCTAATTTCAACTAAAGACCATTTTCTGGTGCCCCAAATAATCAAAAACTCCCACAGATAAACGAAAAACGAAAAAAAAAAAAATTTCAGTTTCAGAATCTTCATATATATATACCTGAGAGTTGGAGTGGAGACGGGCTTTTTGGTTCCGATGCGAAAGGGAGAGCCGGCGGCTTTGGCTTCGGGACCGAGCCGAGCGGCGGCGCGGCGAGCGGATACGGAGCATGAGCGGAAAACGGACCTGGCAGCTGCTGAGGCCATCGGAGATTAGTTGTGGGAGGTTCCGAAGACGGCGACGTTGACGTTCTTGCGTAGGGGTTTTGGAGATTTTTAAGTTCCAAGTTCCAACGTCGTTCGGTGAGATGTGGTCCGTGGATCAAGTCCTCAGTCGAGTATTTGTTTGGCTGTATGGGTTGTCCAGCCTATGCCTGGTGTGGATTATCACACTCGACTCCGGAATGACGTCTTCCTGGACAGCCAAACAGACTTTGCTTATAAGCCAATATAATAAAATGACACATGTTGTTAATGCTTTCTTATTAATACTATTAAAAAAAAACATTCATTTCTACGTGCTAAGAAATTTTTAACAAATTATTAAATCAGTTTATAGCTAATTTTTATTCAATTTTATTTCCTATTAACTTAAAAAAAAAAAAAAAAAAATTACCATTAATCTCTAATCTATACTATTCAAGGAGACATGATTTTCCTAATTAAAATTGAAGGGTGATTTAAAATCAGTTTATTTTCAACATCATATTTATGGTTAGAACATTCATTAGAGTTAGAAGCACGTGTTTGCTTTTTTATTAATGTTAATAAAAAAAGTGAAAAACACATTTTCTTAAAAAATAAATAAATAAATGCATTTCCCACCTACTAAGGGTTACGTGATACTTTTAGAGTTTTGGTTGAAAAAAATATTATATAACTCACTTTGTAAGAAATTTATGTCAAGAGAAAAATCACACGTGTGAAATTTTAACTTAAAGAATCATTGTTTTTTGTTAAAAAAAATAAAACAAAAAAAGTAATCAAATAAAAAATTTGCACTTTCTTATTAATTATTTTAATACTAAAATATGGACATGAATTGTTTGTAGTTAATTTATACAAATTAGTCTAATAAAATGATATGTGTCGCATAGCATGTGAAAATTACATATTTTTTTAATGACAAATTACAATAATATGGTAATTTGAAAGAATTAAAAGTTGGAAATTGAAGTTTTAAAAGTGTTTTTTTATAGAATGGCGTGGAGGGTGTAAATTACAACAAAGTGGTAATCTAAAAGGGTTAAAGTAAGGCTCGTTTGGATGTTCGATTTTTTTGTATTACATTTTATTATATTTAAAAGTATGACTACTAAAAAATTTGTTTTAGAGAATTATGTTTGAATGGTTTAGAAAATCTGAGTTAAAATAAAATTGTTTAGGGGTATGAATTGAATATAATTAAAAACAAAAAATATTAAATGATTATTATAAAACAAAAAAAAAAATTGATTTAATAAAATTAATAATAAAATTGGGGTAGCTATCAAGCTATCCTAGAGGGGGTGATCGGCCACCCCAAAATTGCTTGGGGGTGGTACGACCACCACCCTCATATCCTCATGGCCACCTTTAATTTTTTATTTTATTATTATTTTTAAGTTGGGTTAAAATTTTTTGAATTGGATTAAAAACGGGTAAAAAACGGATGGAGTAAAATTCGAGTACAAATTTACCTTGAAAAACCGATCATAACAATTTTTTCAAATATAATCGAAGGTGTTTTTTTTATTTTTAAATAAAAAATTAAAAAAAAAAAAAAAGGAAAAAAGAAGAAGAAGAAAAAGCCCATGTCGAGCCTAAAATCAACGTAGCCGAAGTTCGAAGTCACAGGAGCTCTCTGGTACTCTCTCTCTCTTTCTCTCTGAGTGTGCGTTTCTTTAAAGATTTAGGGTTTTTGTGAACTAGGGTTTTATTTTTGGTCCTAGAATGCTCTTCACGAAATTCGATAATCTGATAATTATTTACAACAAAATACGCGTATATTAGTGTCGTAGGTTTGTGAGAATTGTTGTGCAGATTGATAATTTGTGGAGCTGATTTTGGAATTTCAGTTGGAGCAATCTGCTTGAAGTTTCGGAGAGCTATGGCTTCTCTTTTCAAGGTAAATTTCTGCCCTGCTTTCGTTTTCGTTTCTTGGCTTTGAAAGACAATAATGCTCATAAAATGCTTCAACTTTTCGTATAGTAGAGCAGAAAATTTTGAACCTTTAATTGTCAGAGCAATTATCATATTTAGCTCGTTCAAGTAATGAAAAGTAGTGAATTTTCATATGTTTTAGAGAGTTTGTCAATATAGCCATGTTGAAATCGTCAGCTTGTTCGGGAATTTGGAAGTGATTCGTGTGGAAGTGTGAAAGGAGTTGTGTGAATTGAAGTGGGATAAGTTGGAATTTTGTACAAAATATGTTAAGATGTATTCTGAGAGGGGCTGTCTTGTTTTGCCCTGAAATTGTTGACCTTGTGATGATAGTATCTTATCAGATAAGTTTGTAACTATTAATGAGGCAATTCAAAGGTGGCTAATTGTCATCATAAAAAATTGAAACAAGAGTTTCGCATGGATTTTTTAGGATGAATACAATTTGATCCATTATTGTAATGTTTTTCGATGGCTCTGTTCAAAATAATTGATTTCTTTATTATATGTTGTAGAAAATATGAATGAGCCCATTCAAATTTTAAAGAACAACCCAAGCTGGCCCAATATATGTTTCTTGCAGTTGCTTTAGGTTTCTTGTTTAATATGTTTTTCCAGATTTATTTTGTTATATGTGTGAGGTTTATTGTTATATTTTTAAGCGCTTTGTTAGAAGGAAGAAATGAAACTTAAATTGAGCGTTAACACCTCCCTCAGCATCCCCCCCACCACCCCAACCCCCACCCCCCCCCCCCAAAAAAAAAAAAAAAAAACAGAAACAAAAACAACATCAGTGCTTATATTGAAAATAAAATATTTTTACTTTATTTATTACCAGATTATATGCATTTTTATAAAAGATCATGATGACAAGACACTTGTGCTTTATTTATTACCAACTTATTACTCAGTGTTTCTTCATTAGTTTATGTGACTTATTGATTATCCTATTTTGCATTATTTTTAGGATCCATCGAGGCTTTCAGCATATAGGGATCGAAGATTTCCTGGAACACAAGAGGACTTCGAACATGCACTCCTGGCATCGATTACCGTTTATGTGGGGAATATGTCATTTTATACAACAGAAGAGCAAGTTTATGAAATTTTCTCCCGAGCTGGAGAAATTAAGAAGATAATTATGGGCTTGGATAAGAACACAAAAACTCCTTGCGGCTTTTGTTTTGTCTTGTAAGGATTCTCTCTTCTCAATAGCTTTTAACATTTTGGATAACAGTTTAGATGGTATAAGTAGTCAATCGTCCTTGCTCTTATTATCATCTGCTCAAAGCATTACTGCCTTCAATTTTTTTTCTTTTTCCCGCTTTGGTTACAGACTTTCCCTACAGATTTATACACACACTGGTGTGATGCTTTAAACATGAGGGTTTGGAGAATCTTCCATGAAAAAGACTTCTGTTGGGAAAGATAACCATTTAAGTTTAAATGCATATTTTTAACCAAAGCTAATTGCAGAGACATGATAAATTAGTCCCAGTCTTTGTGGTAAAATTTAAAATGAATTCCTGTGTTTCCTTTTTTTCTTCTATTGAACCATTCTTGAAAATAAATCCTGCCTAAATATGTGGAACATCTGACTTCTTTTACATCTGATGCTCAAGAACTCTTAAGTCTCATACTGAATCTCACACCTGCACCATATATTGGCATTTGTGTTAAAGCCAAGGTGCCATTTGAAATTGGAAATGCTCTTATATACACTGTGGTAGTGCATCTTGAACCACTTCATGTATGCTATTTTCTTGTTTTATACCGGTTCTTCTGTTTCTTTTCAAATTTTGTGTTTACAAAGATTTACACAAAGCTTTAGTGATTTTACAAGAAATTACAATTATTTCTTTAATTGGCTGACTGATGAGTCTTGATATTACCGTTGACAGTTATTCAAATTTACTGTTTGAAGTATTCCATCTTATATTATTACTTATGTTGGTTACACTTTCCAAGCGATTTTTCAAGGACGCTTTCATTTTGCTTGTTTTTATGCTTTCATAAGCTAAGACTTTCTACTGTGCCTCTCTAAAATGTTCAATACTGTTATTCAAATTTGCTGTTTGAAGTATTCCATCTTATATTATTACTTATCTTGGTTGCACTTTCCAAGCGATTTTTCAAGGACGCTTTCATTTTGCTTGTTTTTATGCTTTCATAAGCTAAGACGTTCTAGTGTGCCTCTCTAAAATTTTCAAGTTGCTTCATGCTTCACCAGTTTGTATTTTTCTTGTCACATAATTTTTACTTTTTCCAAGTAATGTTTTTGTTGTTACTGTATGCCAACCCAGTTATGCAATGGTTTCTAAGAATTGAGGATAATCTGAATCGAATAGTTATCAGATAACTCAGTTATTGTCAACTTGACATGTACTTGAAACTCACGTGTCCTTTCCTGAATCCACTCTGGTTTCATTATAGTATGTAGCCATCCCTCTTCTAGTAGGTTGGGGCTGGTTTGTCAAGTTACCAGTACACTGTTTTCACGTATGCCTGTTGTATCATCAAAAGTATAGTTTGTTGATGAGCACAAATAACATCCTTTAGATCTTAGTTTTTTCTTTTGCATATATCTTGTATGGCTTCTGTGGACTAGGTCTATGCCATTTTCCTTTTCTTAATAAAGTCTTATTTCTTAGTGAAAAAAATTGAAGCTAGTATTTTCTTCATGTGTCCCTTCCTGTTTAATCTTACTCAGGCATTAAGACCTCGTTTGGTTCGTTGAATAGACCTCTGGAATAGAATGACTATTCCATAGGAATAGTCATTCCTTTGTTTGGTAGGGGTCTATTCCCTTACGAATAGGAATACCTATTCCTCTAAAAAATGAGAGGAATAGCTATTCCTAAAGGAATAAATTACATTTTCCAGAAAAAAAACCATTCCTTATTTTCTATTGAACCTTTTTTTTTTTAAAAAAAAAAAAAAGAAAGAAAGAAAGAAAAAAAACCCACGTTTGGGCTGGGTCGGGAGCAGGAGCCCTTCCGGCAGGTGGTGGATTGTTACAACTTGGAGAGGTCCTCCTCCGGTCCTCTGGGTAAAGGCCTTGCGGTCGACTGCTATGCTCTGGAGAGATCCTCTCCCAGTCCTCTAGGTAAGGACCTTCTTGCGTGTTCCAAGAAGCGGGATGCAGTCGATGTTGTTGAGGCTGCAGGTGACGTTGCAGTGCAGAAGTTGGGGATATTCAGGAAGCTTCTTGTTATTTTTGAAAAGTGGATTCTTTGGGCTTGTGCGCATAGGTCTCATTTGGGCTGGGTTTCCTCTAATGGGCTGAAGCGGAGCATGGGCAGGACTAAGTGTTGCCTTGGGTTGGGCAGAATGCGTTTTAGGGCTAGGTCCAGAAGGGTGTGCTGTAGGTTTTTTTCTAAAAAGACCACTAAGTCGGGTCTTAGAAGAGTGGATTACATTAAGAAGGCTAAGAAATGTGGGTTAGCTCCGGTTCATGGTCTTGATGATGGTATGGGAATCGTTCCTTCGGGCTTGGGTGCCTCGGCGTCGGAAGCTGTGGGTTTTTCGTCAGCCTCTTTTCCGGCGTTAAAAGAGCATTCCTCTCCCTATCCGATACTCGTGGAAAAGTCCTCTACTCCGTCTAGTTTTGAAGCTTCTAACGTGTCATCGACAGCCGATACTTCTGTTTCCGAGGGCTTTGGTGTCCTTTCATGGGCCATGACGCTGGGTGTTCGACCGACTGTCTCTGCTTTAGTGAGGTCAGCTCTGGGTGGGGATCCTCCTTTGCCGCCTTCATTTGAGATGGCTCCTTCTCCGGCTCTTGTTGGGTTTGATCCAGCTCTCGGCGGTTGCTCTTCAGGCACGGACGCTCTAGGTGAAAGGCTGCGTTACTCTCTCCCTGTGATGTCGGAGTCTGGCGCGCCTTTTTACTCGTCAGAATCCAAGTCGGTGCTTAAATACTCTCTGAAGAACAAGGTTGGCAAATTGGATAAGCATCTGCTTGCGGAGGCTCTTTAGACTTTCAATGTTCCCAAGGATCTTTCCGGGCCGTTATGTGGGGTTGTCTCCAAGCCCTTGTCAGCTCCTGCTAAGTCTACGCCAGCTCAAGACCAAGGCTGTCAACCTCTCCTTCGGCGTGGCTTCCTTCTCCCAAGTGATGCGGCTCTTCCTCCGTTAGAAGTGGGTGTGGTTCCACTCTCTTCGGTCCAGTCTGTGCTTGGGCGCCCGCCTTTTATGTCTTTCTCAAAGGTGAGTGATTCTTCGCGGGGAGGTGGTTTTGAAGAGATTGGTGGTCCTCCCGAGGCAGTGATTGATCTTAACTTCTGTTTTAATACTTTGGGGGTCTCTCACGAGGGGAATGTGAACAACTTTTTAGACTTCATGACTCTAATTGATGCGGAGCATCGTCTAGAGGCTCTAGTTTTCTATTATAAGTTTAAAGGGAGTCCTGAAGTGAAGAACCTAGAGGGCTCAATTAATTATGATACCAAAGGTTTTGGTTCTAGCCGGGGCAAGGCAAAGCGGCCTAATGTGATATATTAGTCTTTGGGTTTTGTGGGCTGGTTTTGTAGGGGTTTTCTGGGTTTTTCGGGTGTTTTTTCCCTTCCCCTCTCTTTCCTGTTTTGGTGTCCTTTTGCATACTTCATGTATGCTTAGGGGCGCCTTTACGCTTTTTATAAAATTCACTACTTATCAAAAAAAAAAAGAAAAAAAAACCCATGTTAAACTGTGGCTGGCCGACCACCATTGGAGTTGGGGGTGGTGCGACCACCCCCCGTAGTATTCAGGCCACCCACGTTTTCAAGCTTGTTTTTTCTTTATAATTTGAGTTTTTTATTTTTCCAAAAAAAAAAATGTGATTTTTTTTTAGTAATTTTGATCTGATTCTAACTATAGTTTGTGTTGTCACCAAACCAAGGAGTAGGAATACCTATTTCATTTCACTCTCTTTTATTCTCAGTAATAACTATTTCCTTTTCAATGGAATACTCATTCTGCAAACCAAACGAGGCCTAATTGTTTAGTAATGTATCGGTTGTCAACTACCCTTTGTCTTCTTGTTCGATCTCTTCCTTCATGTCTCACCCTTTAAAGTCGTTTCTTTTGCATCCTTTGATAGAAGCAAACTATTTCTTAAACTCATGTCTTTTGCAACACAGTTCTGGAATCAATATTTCGAATTGTTTATTTTATAAGTTTGGATAGTGCTGATACCCGAAAAAGCTTGTGCTTGCCGTGCGTTTTTATAATTTTAGTCTAGTATTGAATGGGACAAGTTGCTTGTGTTATGTTTATCTATTTGTGATTAGCTTTCATGGCACTGTCATTTCTTGGTGTGATTTGTCATGAATTATATGTTAAATTGGTCATAACTTGTGGACTTGTGGAGAAGCTTGCATGGTTAGTTGTAGCAACTTATTGATTATAACTAGATCTCTCTTTGATTATTAGTTTGTGTTTATCAGGTACTACTCTCGAGAAGATACCGAGGATGCTGTCAAGTATATAAGTGGGACAATTCTTGATGATCGTCCTATTCGTGTGGATTTTGATTGGGGATTCCAGGAAGGCAGGCAATGGGGCCGTGGTCGAAGTGGTGGACAGGTGAGTTGCTGTCCCTGCCATTTATTGCCTAAGGTCCATCCTTTTACTTGCTTTAAGTTTTTGTCTTATCTTTTTTCATACAGGTGCGCGATGAATATCGTACCAATTATGATCCTGATATCCTTCTGTTGTTTAATTTAACACATTTATATCGTCTTACTCTGTGGTTTAGCTGATGATGGTGCTTATTTTTCCGGAGGTTAGAAGGCTTTAGGAAATTTCGGTATAGTTGAACAGGTTGCAGTTATTAGAAGTTTTTGTTTGCTTATTTTTAATTGTGCTTTTATCATTTTGTTTCTGATTCACATTATTGAAAATATGTGAGAGATGGAGGATTCATTTGGAATTTTAATCACATGCACTTGAAATATCTATGTTGATGGGTGCATGTTTGATTTGGAGGGTAAATGGATGGATGGACAGATAAATTTGCTGAAGGTTATACTGTCCTGTGAATAGTTTTAGCTACCGAATGGTATTAGATTCTGTCAGACTGCTGTGTATAAATTGGATGGATGTTAAATGTTGGGTTTGATCCCAACTTGCTAACTTAAAAGTCAATTAATAATTAAGAAAAAGGTTGAATATTATGGAGGAGCTTGTTATCCCATACATTTTATACTATTTGCAATAATAATGGTCCTTCCACTTCATCTTCTCCCTTTCAGCATCCCTTGTGGTACTTGTCCTTGTCCTTTGCCATCAAATGGTCCTAACCCATATCCTTTAGTTTTGATCTGGCGTTTAGCCTGATGATAGCTGATCAAAGATACTTTTTTCATTATCGTTTGGGATTCTTGTCCATTGGAATGTAACACTGGATATTAGCTCTGTCAACCTAAACATAGTTGAGTTCCTCTTCGATACTTTGTTTCCACTCTTCAAATTTGTTTGTGGTATGTCTTGCAAATTAGTCTCATTTGACTTGTGCCCCCAAGGAAAGATTGCTCCACAATGCTGGCCAATTGATGCCTTTATATTTTGTTAATGAGCTCAATTAGATTCCTTAACATGTTATACCTAGAGGTGGTTATGGAAAATTAGTTCAGAGGGAGCTGGAAGCACAAAGGCAGCTTGTCGATTATGGTGGTGGTTCATTGGGCAATTTCCCACCAGTTATTGCACCTCAGTGTAAGTTATTCATAGCTATCATCTATAGATCCATACCTTATACTATGACCATAGATGATAGTTTGGCTGTTGTCTGCTGGAACCGTTACACTCTTTGGCTTTTTTTTACTTATAATAGGTGTATTTAGAACATTGTGGCT
This sequence comes from Alnus rubra, assembly GCA_028654335.1. NCBI lineage: Eukaryota > Viridiplantae > Streptophyta > Magnoliopsida > Fagales > Betulaceae > Alnus > Alnus rubra. Next base: position 64,108 of record JAJPGS010002256.1, on the reverse strand, counting down.
GCAGGTGTATTTTCAATTGCCTAACTTCATAATTTGATAAATGATACCTGGGACTGAGCCTGGCGAGGTGCAGTCATGGTCAAATTGTCAATTATAGACAGGTCCTCGAGGCTGTCTCTGACCATGGGTGGTTGAGTAGATAGGTCTGGGCACACGCTTGCCTCTAGTTTAAAATGCCATTGTAAATACATGGTCAAAATTTGGCATATAAAATATGCGTTCCTTATCCAATTTAATTTTTATGGGATTCTTGCTTGTTGGACAATGGAAAATGGGCCAAAGGTACAAGGAGGTTCAAGCATTATTAGAAAAATGCTAACTGGACATGGAGGAAGAGTAATGTTACATTCTACATATACATCTTACAAATATCCTACAAAGCTGACTTAGCAAGGTCCAGTAGGCCTTAGATCAGCCCTTGTTAAAGAAAGAAAATCCAATGGCTTATCTTGCCACTTAAGCTTTGTGAGATATTCGTAGGATGTTTGTGTGGTATGTAGCATTACTTCATGGAGGAAACATGGACTTGGGAGAAGGCCATAGTTGTCAACTTTCAGTTGATAAATCATTTACCTTGGTTTGGAGCACCCACCTGGATTAATGCATTTGACCTTCTAAACATATAAATCATTCTTGGATAGTTAAAACACTGTTTTTGAGTGCTGATAGATTGATACATCTTACAAATATCCTACAAAGCTGACTTAGCAAGGTCCAGTAGGCCTTAGATCAGCCCTTGTTAAAGAAAGAAAATCCAATGGCTTATCTTGCCACTTAAGCTTTGTGAGATATTCGTAGGATGTTTGTGTGGTATGTAGCATTACTTCATGGAGGAAACATGGACTTGGGAGAAGGCCATAGTTGTCAACTTTCAGTTGATAAATCATTTACCTTGGTTTGGAGCACCCACCTGGATTAATGCATTTGACCTTCTAAACATATAAATCATTCTTGGATAGTTAAAACACTGTTTTTGAGTGCTGATAGATTGATGGTATTTCCTTTCCACCTACTCTTTCACATACAAATTATTTCTATTTTCCAACAAAACAAAATTCTATAAGAGATTTTCAGAAAATTGTATTGGTCCCGAAGTGACCCCTTTACGGGACATGGAGGGGCATTAACTCTTACACCAAGGTCACTTGGGGAGCTCTCAGATACCATTAGATTAACCGACTGTTGTGGCTTTCTATGGTACTTCCAAGTCATGCACTGATATAGGGTTTTCTATATTGGGACCCTAGAAAAGCTTTATGGCTGGCATAAAGTTCAATCTATTATGCATGTCAGTTTCAGTTTCTGCTTCTGCTTCAGCAGCCACTGACTATTAGTCCTGCAGATGGTGGTAGACATGGTGGAAGTCATGGTCATGTGGGTTCTTATCGTAAAGGTAACTCCTTTTATGAGCATATCTGTTTTCTGATGTATCAGGTCCATGCGAATATTTGGGCCATTTTTGTATTTTATCAGACTTCCATATGGACATAGATTCTGTTTAATATCAGTCTTTTCTGAGGCAGATTACAATCGGAAGCGACACCGAGATGATGACCGGCATGGGCATGAGACCTCAAAGAGAACCTCAGATAATGAATCCAGGAGAAGCTCTGATCACGAATCCAGACCGGTAATTTCCAAATGACACTTTTAGCCTTATTCATCTGCATTCTTTTGTAGAATGGCTGCAACTGCCAACCTGCTACGGACGGCACACCTTATGTGAAGAGTTTATTTATGCAACTGAAAAGAGGGTTATCTCTGTTGCTAATTTGCTTCCATTTGTGTGGCAACTATCACAATTGTTTACATTGGTAGAGCCGTAGAGGGGCAGAGATCCTGCATGCTGTGTGCTTCTGTCGTAATATTTTTGACTACTGTTATGTCTCTCAACTTCAATCGTTTTAAAATGTGACAGGAGAAGAATCCACGATTTCGTGAGAGTGGTGATTCTGATGATGACGAGGAGGATGATCGGAAACAACGAGCTTAGCCAGATTCTTGCTACTGTATTTTGATCTGTAGAATATTTTGTTAGCATTTCTGTGCTGTTTTTTTTTTTTTTTTACTAGAGTTGTTCCCAAATTTGATGGACTGTAGAACAACAGATTTTGCTTTCCCTCTCTCGCTCTGAATGCCTAAAATTGCTCTCGGAATTAAGCACTTTTCCAATGCCTAATGCCAGAAATCCTTAAATGGCAGGCATTGCAACAACAGACTGCACAAGAAAATACAGCCTTCACCATGTTCGCTACAATTTCCTCCATTTTTAGGGAAGTGCATAGTTTACAGCAGTAATGTTCAATAAATTTAAACGTTATTTTCTTGACCTCACCAAGCCCTCTGAAATTACGTTTTGATCACCCAATTTTACATCCTCTAATTTATTCGAGTAAAGCTAAGTACTAAGCTTTCATTAAGCTTTCATTTTACTAGGTTGATGTGAAATTTTTCTTAAAATAAAAAATAAAAATAAAATACTGATGTATACCGTCATATAAGTCCATATAGCATGAGAGTGTAATATGTAACATTATTTATTTTTTTATTTTTTTTCGTTCGTTCGTTCTTTACCAGAAGAGAGAAAAAAAGAGGAGTAACGTGAGTATTATCATGACTCCATAAAAGCAGGGTAGAGAGTTTCAATGGCAGTTAAATTTTTGGTTAATACTCCGTTTGTTTCGGCATAAAATAATTTTTGGAAAATGATTTCGGCATTTTACGGTGTTTGGTAGGGGCGAAAATAATGGTCAATGAAAATCGTTTTCAGTTTGACCGTAAAAGCTTCTTTAATTTTCGAAAAATAATTTACGATTTTTAAAACCGTAAATCGTTTTCCGAAATTAAACTCTTCGTTCTTACACGCACGTTTGGTATTCGATTGTCAGAATTTAGCAATTGTTGATCGTCGAAATCCAACCGGCACCGGAGTCCGACAACATCCGGTCGCCAGTATCTTGCTGGCGTCGGATGTCGGCCACCAGATTTCGACCGGAATATTGTTGGGATCTAGCCAAAACGGCTGGATATGACTGAATCCTGCCATTGATCGGGGCGGATCTGGAAGATTCCGGCCGGATCTGGCCAAAACGGCCAGGATCCGAAAGTTTCCGGCAGGAATCCGGCCATTTTGGCCGGATCCGGTCAAACTTTCTCGCCGGAATCCGGCAACGGCTACCGAACGTTGCCGGATTCCAGCAACATTTGCCGAACTCTATTTTTGCATTTTTGTAATTTTTTCGTGCGAGCCAAATACCGAAAAATATTTTCGAGAAAATATTTTTTCTGAAAATGATTTCGTCGAAATTATTTTATGACGGAAATCATTTTACGTCGAAATAAACAGAGTATGAAAGACAATGAATCTTTTCACAAACCCTATACAGGTTCAAATGGCAATTTATGAGCATTCTCAGTAGCTTCTCTAATGTGTAGAGAACAAAAGAGTTCTATACATTATTTTAATATAAAATATCTCTCTAGTCTCCTTTCTCATCTTTTTATCTTTTATGGAGGATTGTGTTGAAATTTTGTAGAAAAATGTGATGGTAGTTAGGGAACTTGCATTTTTTAAAGAAATAATATTTAAAAAAAGAAAAAGAAAAAAGAAGGTATTGTGGAGTATATTTAGATAAGAAATTAAAAATTAATTTTGTGAAGGCTCTAAACACATTTCCACATCTGACCTAGCTCATGGATATGGAGGCACTTAACACTCAGGTGGAGCTAATTAGGGTTTCAGCCTAGGGAGCCTGGAACATTCTGCAGCTTAACCAGAAAGGCTAGCATGGTTGTCTCCGTTCAAATAGGAGTAATCTGAACTGTTTCTTTCCCATTGAAAACCAAAATGAATTCTGATACAAAAGATTACACAACCGACAGATAAAATTAATGGGTCTACGGTCTACCTAAACTGTAACATGTAGAAATCTTATACTTCTCTTGCTTTGGACTACAGTAGAAAACGGAGTCCATGAAACCATGCCTTGGGCTGAAGAGGAAACTTGCCAATAGATTCAAACCTACTTTTTGGGTCATCAAGGAGATTCCAACCTCAGATAACCATATATGCACAAGCACGCTACCCAGATGCACCTGCTATATGAATGACTCACTCAACTTCTTTAATGATTCTTTGTTTACGTAATGGTCGCGATGAAATGCTTCCCGGGGCGCTGTGAGCTTTCCTTCTCTCTTCTTTCTTCCTTGCAGCTTCAATCATGGTGCGCCTGAGAGCAGCAGCCTTGTATATTGGTAATGGTAAGTGCCTATGCCTGCACAACCATCATTCAACATAAAAAGCATACAAGTGAGAATTCCTTTCTAAATAGCACTAGGAGTCCCACCTAGAGACTCAAAAGTCGCTAGAAAGCTTCTTTGCATAAATTGCATTCTTAAGGGCCTCTACCAAGCAAAAGGACCCAATGCATACTTAAGACTTTGCAAAAGCTTCTTTGCAGAAATTGAATTTGCAAAAAGTCCAGTTGCATACTTAAACTTTGCAAAGCTTCTTTCCAGAAACTTGATTAGCAAGCTACCAACAAGTAAAATGAATGAAATAAAAAATACCATCAAGAAAGAATACTAAATACCATCTTTGTCCAATATTGTCTGTCCACTATTCCATTTTGAGATATTCCAAAATATTGTCGACTTTGAACAGTCAAAGAACACAATTTCAATATCTCCCCGAACTTACTCTTTACTTTCTTTGGGAAGTCATACTCCTTTCTATTTTTTATTTATTTGAATTTAAATTAGTGAGGATTATTTTGGAAACTGGTAAGTTTATTTCAAGAGAAATAATTCATTTCCTCCTCATGCCTTTCTCCCATCCTCCCACTTTTGAAAACCATCATTGCATCTGTGGAGTTCATGTGGATCCCTCATATGGCCCCAACATACTTGATGGTGATTTTCAAAAGTGGGAGGATGGGAGGAGGATGTATAGCACATCTCTTATTTCAAAGACAATGCATTAAATGAAATCCGTTAAAAAGTTGGAGTTTTCTAAAGTGGACAAACAATTTGGACAGAGGGAGCATATTCATTCAATAGCAATTTTGCTCTGTCATGCCTTAGTATCTTGCTAGGCATGATCAACTTTACAAAGAGCCAAGAAAAAAAAGAATTGAACTCAAAGCCAAACATGTAGATGGAGAACTTGATTTTGTTGTGGGACCTACATGTCAATGCTCCACATCGGCAACCATGCCAATGTCTATAAACCTAAAAGCTGGGTTAATTCAAACTAAGCAAGCACCCAAAGGAGCCTCCTTTAAACCCCTAAAACTGATTATGCTACATCAATAGTGAGCACTCAACTGATTCATGAATGCTTTCTTGCAAAGTTACTAGTGCCCTAACATTAGTTAAAACAACAAATCATCTTAATACCATCACTAACATTTGAAGAAACTCCATGACTATCTAAGAGCTAGTGTTTGTATCCCTTCATACCTCAAAATACGTTTGACCTCAGGGAGGTGTTTGTAGCGATTCTTGACAGCCTCATGATACTCGTGCTTTTTCTTTTCCCTAGGGAGAAGCTGCAGCATAAAAGAGAAATGATCAGAGCCACAGGAGCATTGCAATGATGGTAAAGGATCTGAACTACAGAAATTAGTTGACAAGACCGTAGAAAAAGAAGTATTACAGAATTTTGTGATGTTAAAATAAAATTTTATGATGTCAGTATTGAAGCCTTAAAACAGAACCGCAGATATGCAGGAAGAGATTCTTACTACTCCCAATTGTTCTGATGCTTTAGCTTTCCAAAGCCTAACGTTGGTGTCATCGCTCCCGGAAATAACATAACTTGCATCACAGCTAAACTTGACGCAGAATACCCTATGTAGACAGGAAACTTTTAGTTAGAAAATGGAAACTTATACAGTAAAAATGTGCTTCTTCAACCTTCAATTAGATACCCTCCAAAGCTAAAGATCCAGCCAACAAGGGTTTCTTCATTGAAGTGAGGGGTTTAAATAAAAAGTACGATTTGCTTACAGAAGTAGTGGAAATTCAATAAACCTAACAATTTCTGAAGAGGGGAAAAATACAAAGGTCCATAAGAATTATAACTAATATAACCTTTGCATTCTCTGTGTGTGATAGATTTCACGGCTGTGACCACCATTATACTGGAATATTCTCACCTGCAGAAAACAAAGTTTAATTCAGTACTACGGCTGTCTCTATCCATTGAGTATGGAACATAAGTCATGACCTACTACAAGAAGGAACTCACTGTTCTATCATACGATCCAGTAACAAATTCTCGACCAGTTGGTGAGTAATCAATGTCCATCCTGAGAAAATTAAATTGGGGTGTTAAGATAGATGGTCTCTAGAATGAGATAAATAATATAAAGCATGAACATAATGCTTTCAAAAGTACACAAAAGCCATCTTACACTGCAGAAACATGATCTTTGTGTACCATTCTGGCTTCATCAAGCTTTCTGGCGTCATAGCTATAGCAGTTGCAGTCCTCATTAGCCTGCATTGGCATGGAATGTAATCTGCGGTAGAAAAAGAATATGCTGTATATGGAGAGCACAAAGTTGATGTGTCCTATCATGGTGCATGAAAAAATATTGCAGTACATTATGAATTTAATTCATGATATGCAACCCTCCAAAAGGTCCACTCTTATTACATGCTTTGCTGAAGGGGGAAAACTATAGCATTAAGACAACCAAAAACAGTTCTTGGGTCCTTTTTCTAGATCGGATCACCAGAAGGTAGGGCGATGGGTAAGATTAATGGACTGGTAACTGTCACAAGTTTGCTGTATGATATTAAGGTATTTCCTCCCAATTTACATCAGGAAGTGCCCTACTCTGACTGCAGATATTCACTGTCAGACTGAAAATTGACTGCAATCTCAAGCATTTAATAAATCCAACAGTGACACTAAAGATAATTTGAAACCACACCCTTGTACAACAAAAAAGCAAACAAGAAATATTTCAAACAAAACAAGCTTCAATGCTTGTGCTTACAGCTGTGAAGTTCATTGGCTCCATTGGGTTCCAAGAAATAGAATTAGTTTTTGTCTGTAACCCAAAAAAAGAAAGAAAAAAAACAAGTCAGCTTCGCTATAGTCAACTGATAATATAAGTTTTGGAGTTATGGAAAGAACATTTTCACTTCTCAGAAGACAAATAAAAACATCACTGGAAAGCCATATCAAAAACTTGTGCAGCTTATGAATAAGAATTACTTCGTAGAATAAAAAGAAAGAAAAGAACAAGAAAATTTTCCACTCGAGTGATTCTCACCATTCTCTAACCATTAAAAAAGAAGAAGAAGAAGAAGAAGATCTTGAAAGACACAATATTTGTAATATGCTGATTGTAAATATAAAAAAGAGTAATTACAACCTCAGGGATGCCACTTGTTTATCTTGTATATGATTCTTAAAGTTTCTAATTATAATAGTCACAAACTTCTTTTCATTATTATGAGGGGGGCCCAATTGATTTGGATAAGATGTGGTAAGAAACATGGGAGCATGAAGTGGAGAAGGGAAGGGCCAATTGGAGTGTTCTAGCTTTGATATCTGAACAAAAAGTAAGTTGCTTTTTTGCCAGGTTCTTCATGTCCAGCCTCAATTCCCATAGTTAGGACCATTTAATCAACCAGAACAGTAATTGGTTCAATATATGAGCTTTCATTAGAACGAATCTTGATAGCTAATTCTACGATTCCAAATTTGGGTTCAGTCTGAAATCTGAACTTGTGTTGAATTTGCTGTACCATGCTCAAGTAATTCTCCAGGATTTTCCAAGTTTAATCCTTCAAGTGTGGTCATTTTTATAACTATAATAGGTCCAACGAAATTTTTCCGAAGAAATTAAACTATTAGAGAGTAAAATTATCAAAGAGGATAGGTTTTTTTCTTGCTAATTTTCTAAAAATGGCGTAGAAACTTATTGTTATCCAACCCCGGCCCCAGGATCATTAGGGAAAGAATCCTCTGATTATACTATCTGATTTTTATCAAAATTGTGCAGCTATCCAACATTAAAAATGAACATTGACGTTTATGCCCCAAGTTTAATATCATTTTACCAAAATAAACTCATTTTTACCTTTTTCCCATTCAAAAAAATGAACAAAAATTATGACAATGTCCAAAGTCCAAACCATTATTGATCAATTTCTCAAAATTTGTTCACGTCAAAACTTGACAAGACTCTTTCAACCAGAAGTAGATTTAGACATAAAGTCCAAATTCGAAGAGTTTAATCAAATGATAATTGGAAACCAGGCCGCCCTCTCTCCACCCCAATCTCCTTTCGATTAGAGAGAGAGAAGAAATGAAAAACCCTGTTGCAAGTGAACAAGGTTGACATCTAGAAACAATGCATTAAGAGGCAGGCAGCAGAACATTACAGTGGCACTTGTGAATTTGTAGATATGTTTAGACAATCTGAGATAGTATTTTTGTTTTAAACTATATATTGCACTCAAAGATTTCAGAAGCCCATGTGATGATCACTAAAAAGTAGCACTCTGCATTATAGTCTCTCCATCCCGTATTGCTTGTCCGTACTACAAAATCCAACTTTTAAGGAGATATAATTTAATGCATTGTCTTTCAAATAAAACTACCCTCTTTAACTAAAACGCATATAAAGCGAATTAAAAAGTATTTACCTTTCAAATAAAGTTTGCATTACATGGCATCTCCTCAAATTTTTGTATTTCTTATTATTATTATCATCATCACACTGAATTACATTAGAATATTATATTATTAATTCTATTTATTAATTATCACATTTATATCAATTAAGTGATTCTGTAGTTATGCTTTAAACTTAATTTTTCTATACATTAGCTTTGCAACTATTTATTAAGTTAAAAATTCTAATCTTCTATTCATCAAGTAAGGCAATAAAATATACCTCAAGATATATTTTGAGCAAAAGCTTTTTTTTTTTTTTTGATAAGTAAGAGATGAGCAAAAGCTTTGAACCTTTTTGTTTTCTTTTAGGTTTAATGTTTTTGTTAATTATTACTTTAGCTTTCGAGAAAAAAAAATGACAAGTTTAAGAACTATATCCATGTGATATAACTCATGGTAATGTGCCAACAATACCTGCATAATCAGTTTTCTTGTTGGGGATGACATGCGCAAATCATATAGTGTTATGCTCCGGTCACTATACAAAGAAAGAAGAAAAACAAATGAATTACATATTTTGAATTTGATTTCTGAAAAGGAACACAAATGAGTTATAAAGAACATGGATCAATTAAATCATACACAGATAATATAGTTTTCAGCACCCACCCACTATATTTGCATTTGAACACCATTTGAACAAAACAGATATGGGATTCTTAGGAAGGATAACATCTGAAGCACTGTCCAAATGCTACTTTGAATGTCGTATTAGATTCGCAAATTTAAGTCAGTTTTTACTTAGGATTTTGTTTAAGGTTCACTTTCTTCTTCTTCTTTTTAATCTAATAACATGTAGACCAAACACCAGTGGTCTTTTCATAATTCGCTTCATTTAGGGTTTTGCTTAGAGTTTTCTTCACACAATAATATATATCCCTCATACAAAGACAAATGATTGAGTTTTGGAATAAAATTTTAAGAGAGTTTCTCTTTGTTTTCCAACCCTTAGTATTCCTAAGTAATCAACAAGTGTTGATACCTTCAGCTCTGCATCCTATGAAAAATAACACGCCTGGAGAAGGCTTTTCTTTTGGTAATCGTGGGCAAATCAACAAAATTAAAGCAAAGTTTTTTATTTTCTTGCAAACACCGTTTATCCTATACGCGTTTAGTTGGTATCAAAGCCATGTTTTCTTGCATCCATTGGTATCAGATCCTGCACCATGCCACCAAGGAGATGCAGCAACGCTTGGTAAGCCATTGTAGAAGAAGCCTTGAATGAGACAACAATGCAAGCATCGTACAACAAGTGGTTAAAATAGCAACCGCTATGCAACAACAACTATCACCCCCAAAGCATTTCTGTGGAGGAGGTCACAAATAATTAAGTGGAGAATGCTTCCACTAGGAATTGGGTTTAAAAATTTGCTGTACCCATACTTGACGACTAAAAAACGATGGCTCACGTAAGGTAAGGCAGGGGCAGAACTAGAATCTTAGGTAAGGGGCAAAACCAAAAAAAAAGGTTTTTTGGGGGTCCGCGTCTCACAAAAAAAATCAAATTTAAAGGACGTTTTAAACTTTTGGAGGATTTTTTGAAAAAATTTCCAAAGGGTGGTTCCGCCCCCGAGGTAAGGGAAGAAGAATATTAACTCATGGGAAAATTTGAAGAAGCACATGTGCTGCATCTTTGCCCCCACAACTATATGCAATTGCTGAACCAAAATCTACACCAAGGGCACATTCAGTCAATTATTACAGCCTCAAGTTCTATTAATCTATGTCACTGAAACAAAAGATCAGTTGGTTTCTCAATAATATTGGAGGTATGCAACAACAATTTCAGGATACTCTCAATTTATATTTTTTTGATGAGTAATAAGCCAATCTCAATAAAAGCGTGAGGCGCCCCTTAGTACAATGATACGGACATATCTTGGAAGGGCTACGTGGCAAAACCATAGGCCTCACGCTAGCAGTGAATAAGGAGGCAATCTCCATATTTTCTTTCCCTAATTATTTTAGCTAATAAGGAATAGAATTCTTCTAGTATAGATATTTCCTAGTAGAATTCCTGCATGATGTAAACGACGGCTAGACCTAACGGTTATGTCTTATGACCTAGCCGTCTTCTATTTAAATATAACCCTAATGAATAAAATGTCATGCTGATTATTATCAAACCTAGAATATCTTTTGTGTCTTGGAGGTCACGGCTCCCTTGAAGTAGCCTAAATCTTTTTCCCTTGTTCTTGTGCTATTTGATTCACATCAAGTGGTATCAAAGTTAGGGTTCCTCTCTTTAACAAAAAATTGTTAAACCTAGAGGCCTGGTTTCCCTCAAATGAAACCAGAAAAAATTGAGAGAAAAGTGAGATAGTCAACATAGGCTGTTCCTGGAACAAAAGCAGGGCCTACCAAGATTTTTCACTCGAGTTGAGGCCGGCAACACGTTCCTTCACGCAACGAACCCAGCAACAACTCATGGAAGGACGGATGGGCAGCTTGGAGCAATCGGTGCACTCCATGACCGAGGGACATCAGCAACTCATGGCCCAAACTACTAAAGTTTTCGAGATGCTGTCCAACCAAGGTAGGAACCGACATGAAAAGAGGGAGAATTCGCAGGGGAGATGGAGAGGATTCCCATGCAGGAGAAAGATCTCACACCTTCGGCCACCGCCAAGTCAAGCTAGATTTTCCCCAGTTCAATGGGGAAGAAGACCCAACCAGTTGGGTCTATAGGGCAGAACAATTTTTTAGATTCCAAGGAACCAGCGAAGAAGATAAGGCTGCATTGGCTTCCTTCCACCTAGAAGGAGAAGCCCAGCTCTGGTTTCAAATACTGCTACGTGCAGGGCGCGAGATAGGCTAGCCAGAATTTAAGGAGGGAGTATTTGCTCGTTTTGGGCCTACCCAATTCTATGATCCTTTTGGAGAATTAACCAAACTGCAGCAAGAATGAAGTATAAGGGATTACTAGGCCAAGTTTGAATCCCTACTTTCAAAGATACGGACTTTATCACATAGTCAATAGGTTAGCTGGTTTGTAAGCAGCCTAAAGGAGGTAATCAAGGCAAACGTCATTGCTGGACGACCCCTTACTCTCACTTCAGCCATCGGCTTAGCAAGGGTCTATGAGGCCCGCAACATGGCTCTTAGAAAATACGCTACGTCAGACACGCGGAGACCGACCATAACCCCTCGGAGCACCACAAGTCATCCACCTCTTCCCATCAAAAGGTTAACACCTGAAGAACTTAAAGAGAGGCAAGAGAATGGTCTATGTTTCAAATACAATGAGAAGTATGGCCCGGGGCATCGTTGCAAAAAGCTTTTTATGATTGAAGCTTATTTGGGGGAAGATGAAGATGGGGACGTGATGACACAAGATGAGGAGGAGGTTGACACCCCTAAGATTTCCTTGCATGCCATTACGGTAAAAACACACCCGAAACCATGAAGATTTATGGAAGGATTGGGCGACCAATTTTTCTAGTACTCATTGATTCGGGTAGCACTCATAATTTTATGAGTTTAGCCCTTGCCTAATTATTAAAGTTACAACTTGCAGAGGAGGGAGGGATGGACGTGATCATCGCCTCAGGGGAGAAGATACGCAGTCCAGGTAAATGTGTTCAAATTCCAGTAGAGTTGCAAGGCAGGATTTTTACAGTAGACTTTTATATTCTCCAATTGGAAGGTTATGGGGTTGTTCTAGGCACTCAGTGGTTACGGATTTTCGGGCCCATACACTGGGATTTTGAAACACTAGAAATGTAGTTTGCGTAGAATAGGGAGCCAATAGTATTACATGGAATAAAAAATGGGTCCAACAGGTCAAGAGAGTTTCTGTCTCTCTATCCAGCAGGAGCCGAGAACAACCAGGGGGTGCTGAAACAGAATGGAAAGGAGAAGGAAGAAGAGATGAAGCAAATATTGGAAGGGTATGGGGTGATTTTTGCAAAACCCAAGGAGCTGCCCCCACCATCCAGCCACGATCATCGCATCATCCTGCAGAAGGGATCTGGACCGATCAGTGTCAGGCCATATCAGTACCCATTTTTTCGGAAAACGGAGATCGAAGAGCAAGTAAAGGAGATGCTTGAAAGGGGCATAATCCGCCCCTCCTACAATCCCTTTTCATCACCAGTACTCCTAGTCAAGAAGGGGATGGAATATGGCGGATGTGTGTAGACTACCAGGAGTTAAATAAGATCATGGTAAAGGACAAGTTCCCGATACCCGTCATAGATGAGCTCTTGGATGAACTTAATGGGGCCAAATATTTCACCAAACTGAATTTGAGCTCGGGGTATCACCAAGTTCGGGTAGCTGAGGAAGACATTGAGAAGACAGCTTTCCGCACTCACCATGGGCACTACGAATTCCTTATTATGCCGTTTGAATTGACGAATGCTCCCTCCACATTTCAATCTCTCATGAATGAGGTATTCCACGCTCACCTTCGCAAATTCGTCTTGGTTTTTTTTTTTACGACATATTAAATTATAGTAGTGAGTGGGCACAACACATGGAGCATGAGAGAATTGTGTTGGACCTGCTAGAAAAACAGCAGCTTTATGTCAAAAGAACCAAATGCAGTTTTGGGCAGCAAGAAGTCCAATATTTGGGGTATGTAATCTCCCTCGAAGGCGTGGGGGTTGACTCCGAGAAGGTAGAAGCAATGAAGAAGTGGCACAAATAGGAGACGCTCAAGGCCATGCGTGGGTTTCTGGGACTCACGGGGCGCTAAGGAGGGGCGGATTATGCCCCTTTCCAACATCCCCTTGCTCCTCAATCTCCGTTTTTTGAAAAAATGGGTACCGATATGGCTTGACACTGACCGGTCCAGCTCCCTTCTGCAAAATGATGCGATGATCGTGGCTACGTGGTGGGGGCAACTCCCTAGGTTTCGCAAAAATCACGCCATGCCCTTCCAATATTTGTTCCAACTTTTCTTCCTTCTCCTTCCCATTCTGTTTCAGCACCACCTTGATGTTTTCAGCTCCGTCTGGAAAGAGAGATAGGAACTCTATTGACCTGTCGGACCCATTCTTTATTCCATGTAATACTACTGGCTCCATATTCCACACAAACTGCATTTCCAGTGTCTCAAAATCCCAGCATATGGGCCCCAAAATCCGTAACCATTGAGTGCCTAGCACAACCCCATAACCTTCCAATTGCATAATACAAAAGTCTACTATAAAAATCTTGCCTTGCAATTCTATTGGAATTTGAACACATTTACTTGGACTGCATATCTTCTCCACTGAGGCAATGATCATGTCCATCCCTCCCTCCTCTGCAGGTTGTAACTTTAACAAGCGGGCAAGGGCTAAGCACATAAAATTATGAGTGCTGCCCGAATTAATGAGTACTAGAAAAACTGATCGCCCAATCCTCCCATAAATCTTCATGGTTTCAGGTGTGTCCTTACCGGTAATGGCATGCAAGGAAATCTCCAAGGTGTCATCCTCCTCATCTTGTGTTATCACGTCCCCGTCTTCATCTTCCCCCAAATAAGCTTCAATCATGAAAAGCTTTTTGCAACAATGCCCCGGTCCATACTTCTCATTGCATTTGAAACATAGACCCTTCTCTTGCCTCTCCTTAGGTTCTTCAGGTGTTAACCTTTTGATGGGAAGAGATTGCTAACCCGTGGTGCTCCGGGGGGTTAAGGGCAGTCTTCGCATGCCTGAAGGAGCGTTTTTTCTAAGAGCCATGTTGTGGGACTCATAAACCCTTACTAAGCCGATGGCTGAAGTGAGAGCAAGGGGTCGCCCAGCACTGACATCCGCCTTGATTACCTCCTTTAGGACGCTTCCAAAGTACCTAACTTGCTGGCTTTGTGATAAAGTCCCTATCTTTGAAAGTAGGGATTCAAACTTGGCCCGGTAATCCCTTATACTTCCTTCTTGCTGCAATTTGGTTAATTCTCTAAAGGGATCATAGAATTGGGTAGACCCAAAATGAGCAAATACCCCCTCCTTAAATTCTGGCCAGCCTATCTCCCGCCCTTCACGTAGCAGTATTTGAAACCAGAGTTGGGCTTCTCCTTCTAAGTGGAAGGAAGCCAATGTAGCCTTATCTTTTTCGCTGGTTCCTTGGAATCTGAAAAATTGTTCTGCCATGCAGACCCAACTGATTGGATCTTCTTCCCCATTGAACCAGGGAAAATCTAACTTGACATGGCGGTGGCCGAAAGTGTGAGACCTTTCTCCCGCCTGTGATTCCTCTCTATCTCCCGTGCGATGTCTCCCAGTGAATTCTCCCCTTCTTCACGTCGGTTTCTGCCTTGGATGGACAGCATCTCAAAAACTTTAGTAATGTGAGCCATGAGTTGATGTCCCTCGATCAAGAAGTGCACCGACTGCTCCAAGCTGCCCATCCGTCCTTCCATGAGTTGTTGCTGGGTTCTCTACGTGAAGGAACGTGTTGCTGGCCTCAACTCGAGTGAAAAATCCTGGTAGGCCCTACTTTTGTTCCGGGAACAGCCTATGATGACTGTCTCACTTTTCTCTCAATTTTTTTTTCTTGTTTCGTTTGAGGAAAAATGGGCCTCTAGGTTTAACAATTTCTTATTAAAGAGAGGAACCTGGCTCTGAAACCACTTGATGCAATCAAATAGCACAAGAACAAGGGGAAAATGATTTAGGCTACTTTGAGGGAGCCGTGACCTCCAAGACACTAAAAGATGTTCTAGGTTTTGATAATACTCAGCATGATTCTTTATTCATTAGGGTTATACTTAAATAGAAGACGACTAGGTCATAAGATATAACCATTACGTCTAGCCATCGTTTACATCATGCAGGAATTCTACTAGGAAAGATCAATACTAGAGGAATTCTATTCCTTTATTAGCTAAAACAATTAAGGAAAAAAAAAAAGTATGGACATTGCCTCCTCATTCACTACCATCGTGAGAGCTACGGAACTGCCATGTGGGCCTTCGCTTGATCTCCAAGATCTGTCCGGATCACAGAGGCATCCTTCGTAGAGGCTATATCAAAAAAGGCTGGGAAAGCTACCTTAAGAGCCATATCCCCACACCACATGTCATGCCAAAAGCTAATCTTGGTCTCATACCCCACTTTGAATCCGGTGCAGCCTGAGAAAGTCTCCCAACCTTTTCTAAGATTCTTCCACAACCCCATCCCAAAGGCTCCTGCGAGCTCAAGGGAGCACCACCACTCCATAAACTTCCATATCTGGAGTCCACCACAATTCTCCACCAAGCATCTCTCTCAATTCCATGTTTTAAGATTCCTAAGCGTCTTTCTATTCCATGTTTTATGACCTTGTACGTTGTATGTAGAGGCTAGGCATCATTTGAAGTTATGTAGTAGGGATGCAACTTAGTTCTGGGTAATCTAAGAATCAATCCAACCTGACCAAATTGGGGTTTAGTTGGGTTTGGGTTTTAATTTTCCAGTTCATTTATGGGTTCTCACAATGAGGTGACTGGTAAGCCACCTTGTGTCTAATATAATTTCAGGTACGCAATGCATAAAAAATTTAATAATCAACTGCTACATGTTAAAATAAAGTGCTTCCTCAGAAAGAAAAGACTCATTGCAACACTAGATTATTGCCTAAGGAGTTGCATGAGGCTCAATTATGGAAATAGGATAGATTTGGGAAAAAGGCTTACGGCATATAATAAAAATGTCATCCCATGGCCTGATTTGTCACATTTGAAGCAACGAATCCCCAATAATAGTTATTGCCTAGGAGGATGGCCCTCCTCCAGGTTGTTTTCCCAATGTTGGTTGTGGGTTGGCAACATGATTTTGGGTTGTTGAAGCGTCGGTTGCCCAGTTGGAAAAGAATGTATTTGTCCAAGGGAGGTAGGGTCACCCTTATTAAGAGCACTCTTACCAACCTACCTACGTACTTATTGTCCCTCTTCCCCATTCCTGCTAATGTACCTAATCGAATTGAAAAGCTCCAACGAGACATTTTATGGGGAGGGATAGGTGAATAATTTAAATATCATCTAGTTAGCTGAGCTATGGTTTACTCTCTGATCTCTGAGGGAGGGTTGGATATCCGAAACTTAAGGATGTTCAACCGCGCTCTGCTAGGAAAAATGGTTGTGGCGCTATAGAATTGAGAGAGAGATGCTTTGAGCCCGCAAGAGCCTTTGGGGTGGGGTTGTGGAAGAATGTTAAAAAAAGTTGGAAGACTTTCTCAAGCTGAACCAGATTCGAAGTAGGGGATGGGACTAGGATTAGCTTTTGGCATGACATGTGGTGTGGGGATATGGCTCTCAAGGTAGCTTTCCCAACCCCTTTTTGATATAGCCTCTGCGAAGGATGCCTCTGTTGCAAATAATTTGGAGGTTTTAGGCGGTTCCAACTAGTGAAACGTGAGCTTTGCTAGAGAGGTGCATGATTGGGAGGTGGTAAGAAGAGGCAATGAAAACAAGCTTTGGTGGGTCTTTTCTAAAAAAATGTTTGTTTAAGGTCAAGTCCTTCTTCTACTCCTTGGCTTGCTCTGAAGGTACTCGCTTTCCCTGAAAGAGTGTGTGGCAGACTCCAGCTCCTTCAAAGATGGCCTTTTTTACATGGTCGGCAGCTCTTGAAAAGATTTTCACCTTGGACAATCTCAGGAAGCGTCACGTTATCATGATAAACAGATGTTACATGTTTAAGAAGACTGAGGAGTCCGTTGACCATCTTTTCCACTGCAATGTGGCTTCTACTTTATGGAATACTCTTTTTCAGTCTCTCTCAACGTACAAGGGTCTTTTCATATTTCATGTTTACGGCTTCTACCATTTTATGTTTCATATACACAAGACCCAAGTACTTTCTCCAAAATTTTATCAAGTTATTTTCTATATGAATATTTTCAATGTAAAAGATATTCCATCTTTTAAGAATAAAAGTAAGAAGTCAAATTTGGATTAAAAAAATTGATAGGTCTATGTTTTAACTTCCATTAATTGAAGTTCACAAATTTGTGAGGATCAGTAAATAGTAAAAAAAAAAATAACTTTTATGAAGAAGTCAAATTTGGATTAAAAAAAATTTGATAGGTCTATGTTTTAACTTCCATTAATTGTAGTTCACAAATTTGTGAGGATCAGTAAATAGTAAAAAAAAATTAACTTACTCTTCATAAAATATGAACTATGGAATATAAATTAAGATGAATATGGATTAAGATTTATATCTGATATCCATATCATCAATCACAAATTGTTAACCTAGAAGTCAACGTGCATACCTGGCTGATGTTGCCAAGAGGTTTGGTTCTCCAGGATTGAATCGCAAAGATATGACAGTGTCTGTTCCCCATTCAAAACTCCTTACAGGTTGAGACCTAGTTACAAGAGGCAAATTTTCATGATATAATTGGAAAATTGCACCTCGGATTAAACAAAAGTTATAAAGAAGTTGAGAACTATACCTATTTTGATTCCATATATCCACTTGGGCACCAGCAGTGGCAAAGTAACTACCATCCCATTGGTGATCAACAGCCCTGAAAATTACAAAGTAAGCCTCAAGAGAGAGAGAGAGAGAAAGGAAAAAAATAAGAGAAAAAAAGAAGGGAAAAAAGCTTTGAAAAAATATCACATTGAAAAAATGAAGACAATATTCTTGACAAGTCACGATGAAAACCTCACCAAAATGCATTCTTCCAAACATAAACTTCCAGTGGCTGAAAATAATGAATCATAATTTGTTTAGGAAGGTCAGAATAGAGTAGAAAACACACTAAATTTAAAAACATCAAACTATGCCACTACCTTCACAGAATTATTAGATGAGTCATCTGACTCCTTAAGAGTAGCAACAGGAACATTCCAAAGCCTGACACTGAACAACAATGTCCAAATTCACCAAGTAAAAAACTATATGTACAAATCGACAACTAAAGCTCCATCTTCAAAAATTGAAATTACATCTAGCTAATTGTGTCTTACGTGCAATCAGTGCCACATGATACAAGGATACGTCCATCTGTAGATGCCGTCAGACCTCGTACAGCACCTCGGTGACCAAGAAACTGACAAACTGTTCGCCTTTGTATTCAAATTTCAAACTTAAATGTCAATAAATCGCAGGGCTTGGTGCATCAATAAAGGAACACAGAACTCAAAAAAGTTTATTAAATAAGAAAAAACTAAATAAGCAATTCAATGGACCTTGCCGTCCATTTTACATGTGCAGAAATGGAAGAAATAGCTTTCTTTTTCAGGATCACATGCACAACTAAGGCCTATATGGTCTCAGCCTGACCCAACCCTAGCTGAGTTGTTATTGTGTCTTACAATATATCATCCTTTTTTGATAAGTAATAACCTGGTTTTATTAAAAGCGTCAGGCGCCCCTTAGTACACCGGCAGTATACAAGAGAAAACGCAATGCTGGAAAACGAAAAAAAAAACAGCCCAAAAAAAGAAAGAAAGAAACCCACCACACAAACTCACAGGAACCTAAGCCTACAAGCACAAAGAACCCCAATCCAACCCACAAGGAACACACAAGAAACCTACCCAAAAACCCACAGGAACCTACACCCTAAAACACAACCCCCGCAACCCACAAACTACAGAACCTGAGCCTTTCCTCTCCTACTCCTAGAATGCACACTCGCAACGTCGTAGTTTATGGAGCTCTTCAAATTCTGCAGTTCTCTCCTTCCTTTGATCTTATACTGCTTCCCCATACTACCTCGATGAAAATCTTCCTCAATGGCATCCAACAAAGCCAGGGCCGAATCTTCATCCTCAGCACCATCCGACTCCCACTCCAAGTGTAAGTCGGGAGGAAAAACGCCCAAGGGGTGAGGTGAATCACCATCCTCTCCCTGATCCCACAAAACAATCTCCCTAGATGGGCTAAACCCTACCGGCCACTCCTGAGATTGGATCAAACCATTCGTATTGGGAGTCTCACCCTTGTCAATGGTCAACGATTTGCAGCCGTTCAAGGGGGAGGGAACTCTCGGGAGCAAGAACCCGCGCCGAAGACCCATTCCCCCACTTGGCATCGGTAGGTATTTAACCACAGTCCCGACCAAAGCCTAAGAAGATGTACCCAAACACTGCGTCATCGGCGACCTCAAAGCTGTCATGGCCTCATCAATCAAGAATATATCCAACTTACTAGCTTTGGCCTTCGATTTCCGTTGATACCTCATGACCAATTGGGTTTCGGACGGGTAAATGGGAGCCCCACTATCCGCCATCACCGGAAGAGACAAGCAAATCCTTTCTCCCAACGCAGCCGCCCCCAAAGAGGGACCTACAAATCCTTTAGAGTTCGAACCCAACCCCCCAAGCAGACACGGGGTTGAGACACAAACTGACACATCCGACCGCAGGTTAGGCTTCGCCGCCCACTCTGAGGCGAACGGATCTTCAACCACCGTCGTGCACAAGCTAGGACTTGTGCCGGAGAACTCGCCAGTATCCGACAGCCCTCCACCCATGCCAGTCGTCGTCTTCACCTCCGACCTAGACCCATCTTGCCGGGCCAAAGCAGAATGAGCGAAGAAAACCGGATTCTCCACCGGAGAAGAACCCCCCATCAACGACGAGCCTGACTTGAACACCGGAAGAGTAGAAGACGACCCGTCCAACGCTTCCGGCTCCGAAGAACCCAATCCCGACATTTCAGAGTCCAACCCCGCTTCGTTGAGTCCACAAACCTTATCCGGGAAAGACCTCTTAGCCTTCTTGGGGTTGGGCTTAAGGCCCAACTTCCTAGAACCATCCCTACAGCGTGGCCTTCTAAGCACAGCAGATGAGAACCTGCACCGGCCCAGTTTCAGCCCAACAGAAGAAATCCTGTTCCAGCCCACGTTAGACCCACTCACCCAATCCAGCCATACACCAACCTGCTCCAGGATCTTTCTGCAGAATGAGACATCGCAGTCCCTTATTCTGCACTCTCTGCCTTTTCGAACACTGGAGCCATCGACACAAAGGTCTTTACCCACTAGATCAAAATGGGTCTCCCAGGCGGAACAGCCCACCGCCCGCCGGACTATCGCGCAAGACCGCTCCTTTATCGGGAATTGCTCCTCCTCGCACCAGGCCACCTCCTCCTGCGAGACCAGAATCCGGCCACCAAAAGCATGGAAGGTTAGCGGCGAGCGAACCGCCTCCGCGAAAGACAGTGGACCTGCTGCATTTCCCATACAATCCCCCACCTTCCCCCTTGCCTTCTCCTTCGGCGAGGAAACACCGAACCCGCACCCTACTGAAGAACCAAGAACTTCTATAGCCTTATGCAACTCACTAATAAACTTGAGCCAACCCCAACCACCCCGCCCCTCAGGAATACGAAGGAACCCTCTCTGAACGCCCACCCCATAGACCGCTACCTCCACAAACCGGCCATTAGTGTTACCTCCAATACGAACTATCGTCACCTTCGCCCCCTCCCTAAAAGATTTGACAAAATCAGACAGACCATGACCACCCATTAACACCTCCATAGTCGAAACCAGCCATTCGATGCACTGGTTACTGAGGAGTACCGCACCGGAATAAAATTTCCGCTTTTCTTCCACCCTTAGCACTGACGCCCCTTCAATAACCGAGAAAGCAAACGCTTTTGCCTCCACCAAAAATCGTCTATCCATCTTTATTTTATTTAATCAATAATTTTTGTAAAACAAATTTTTTTTGTCCATCCTTTTCATATGGCAACCAAATAGCCTTGTATATTTTTAATGGAATGTCAGCAGATTTGGAGGGAAAAATATGGTATGCAATGACTTGGTTGCCATTTTCTCAATGATGGACCACAAGAAGAGCATTTTACACTCTCAATATATCATCCTACTTTATGTCTTATGACTAATAAAATAAGATTTCAGTTTTTCTCGCTCCTCTTCAATAAGAATAGGAATTATCTATTGCATACACAATTATTTGCATCCAAAATAACAAAAAAAGAAAAAAAAAGACAGCTGTGTTTCTCAACTAATTACTCAAGAGTGATTCGCAAGGGATCAATAAAGGAGACTGAACCAGAATACAGACAGAAAACTTGCCAGACCAATTCAAATACAGGCATCAAAGAGTTTAGTCAGGTCAGACTAAAAGAAATTGCAATCCATTGCATATGATTAAAGAATTGAAACACTGTTTGCCTTTCTATGTCAAAATATCAATTACAGAAGCACTAAGTATCCAAATACAATTTCACAATTTCCAGAAGAAATCTTTAATAACGAAAAGTTGAAGGATAAATGTGGTTTTAGGGTCCGTTTGGTTTAGCGGTTTGGCCTTTAAAATTGCGATTTGGTCTTTAAAATCGTGAGTTTTTCCATTTTTTCAAACCATCAATTTTTCCAAATGTACTCCCAAACAAGACACTTTCCACTATTTTTTTAAAAAAACACACTTTTTGGCATGTGAAATCGAGGGGCCAAACAGATTCTTAGTAGCCAAACAATTAACATATGCTAATGTGCATAGATGATGTGTGCATGCATGTAAAATATAACATTTACACATTCAGAATGATATCAAAAGGGTGCCTAGAATCCAGATCTTAATTTATCTATAAAATTTAGAAAATTCAAGTTCTGTGCTTAATGAGTTACCTGGAAGCAATATCCCATAGCCGAATATCTAGAAAACAATCAAAAAAGGAAAGAAGTTAGCAAATTAGATAAAGCTAAAGCATAATCTGCGAGTTATATACACTATATTGGGCAAAGCTCCAATAAACGAAGTATATAATAACATAATAATATGTACCAAATTCAGGCCAACAGAAAACTCTATTTTTTTTTTGTAGGTAATAAATTTTATAAAAAAAAAGTGTAAAACGCCCCTAAGTACACAAGTAATATACAAGGAAGCAACCAAACCAGCCCAAAAAGAAAGAGACCCAACAAACCCGCAAGCCCCAAAAGATAGGTGACAAGCTTTGCCCAATATATGGTTTGTTCTGCTCAGTTTTCACTAAGGGTCTTAGTTCTGCTCGGTTTTCATTTTTACATGACAAGCTTATGGTTTGTTCTATCCTCATTAGCTTGCGGGGGGCTGTAAACCGTATCATCTCCACCTCAGCATGTCCAGATACATCTAAAGCATCTCGTCCAGATTCGTGTGAAGACTCCTCTCTTGTGCAGAACTCTAATCATGCCTACCTACTAGATAGGATAGGATTCTGTATATTTAAAATAGAGAGTTTGAATTCTGTTCAAACTCTATATAAGATTATGTTTGTGATTCAAATGTTAGATAGGTTTACCTAACTGTTCCGAAAATCATGTATCTACTCTCTCTATATATACATTACTACATATCAATAAAAATCATTGAAATTCAAAGTCTATTACGTAGCACTGCCGCATAGGAGCGATCGGACGAAATACCCACCTTCTGTTTTCCCTCCGAGAAAAGCACCTAAAATACTAGCGGCCACTCCTTCACTTCGAGGAATGCCAGCATCTGCCGCAACTCACCCACAACCCAAGCCCAACCCCAACCTTCACGGCCTTCAGGGAGCCAAATAGCCCCTTTTTGACCACCCTCAGCGTAGGCTACCACCTCTAGGTAGCAGCCGGCCTTGTTACCCCCCCCCCCGCGAACCATCAAGGCTTTCACATCCTCCCGGAAATACTTGACGAAGTCCTTCTTCACTGGAGCCTACGCGTCTGCCTTCGCCGAAAAGGAGAAACCTTTAGCTTTCACAGAGAAGCAACGCTCCATCTCTGCCTAGTTTGAAGAGCTACAAGAAGGAACACCATGGAGACATACCCACGAAACAGCCCCTCAACACCACCAGCCAAAAACCAGCACCAAGCGAGCTCGGAAAAGGAGAAATCAGAGAAACCAATCAAAGAGTTGCTTTACTTGCGAACAAAAAACTCTCTAACAATTGATCAAATTTTGGAGTTTGTATTATGCCCCATGATTAGAACACGCCAATGTAAGCAATGCAGTGCAAAACAAGCTAAACTTATGACACCTTATTATAAGACGTCGATTGCTAGGAACACCAAATTCATAAAACTAGAAGTTCCTTATTCTCCAAAACTTAAAAATCTCTAAAAATTGCTGAGAAAATTTAGAATACAAAAATAATTTAAATATTTTTTAAAGGGGAGGGGGAAGGGGAGATTCAAATTAGTCACCCAAATTTCAAGTCCGTATCTTAAACATTTTGCATGTCAAATTGGTCTCTGTCTCCTTTTTTATATGTTTTCGAAAAGGCTTCATTTTGGACTTTCTCTTTCATAGTCTAGTGGAGTGATGGGTAAAGGAAAACTAGGATGAAGCTTTTTGAAAAACATACAGACTAGTTTGACATGTGAAATTTTTAAGGGAAGAACTTGAAATTTGGATAATTTTCAGGGATGAAACGTATGCTGTATCCTAATTTGAATTTAAAGAATAAGAGCATGAACCAAACAAAGAGCAAAACCAAAGTTATCTAACATTACCAATCACTCGTATATTTCACAAGGTTCAATAATTATTAGTTTAACAACAAAAGAAAAGTAAAGTACCTCCATCCATTGAACCAGAAAATATTCCCCTCAAATGATTCGGGTTCTTTGCCATACACGAAATGGCATCCATATGCCCATCCATTGCTCCAAGAAACGGCCTTGCAAAAATCTAACCCACCCCAAAAAAAAAAATATCCTCAATAAACAAACAAAAACAATTTGACCTCGTTTTTTTTTTTATAAGTATAAACCCCATATCCTCATATCATCATTAAACACGCTAAACCCCATATCCTCATATCATCATTAAACACGCTAAACCCCATATCCTCATCCAAACACGAAAAGAATCACCCAAATGCCCAAAGCCAACAAAATGGCGTTGAATGTCGCATACGCGAAAAGAAAAACAATGAAATTGAACACCCAAATTTCCAAAATTCTCAACAAAATCCAAACAATTTGATTGGAATGTCAAACCACCTTGTCTAATTTGGCGGAGTTAAGAGCTCGCACGTATTCCACCGCCTTTTCTTGGGGCCGAAGGTTCGGGTCATAGTTCCGGAACACCCTCTAATCAAAATTCAAACAATAAAAGTTCATTTTTTTACAGAGATAAGGTAAAAGAGAGAAAATTTTGAGCTCAGATAACAAATATTTCACAGAGACAGAAAGAGATGTGACCTGGAGATCTTTGCTTCGTTCTCGAGTGAATTCGTCGGTAGAGCGTGAAATTACTTTGACCTTCATTGTGTCACGGAGAGAGAGGGAGAGGGAGCTGAATCAGTTTGCAGAGAAAAACCCTGAGAGGGGTGATTTTGTTAACAGAGAACGTTGCTAAAACCCTATATATTGGGCCGGGTCGGTTTAGGGAAAAGTCAGCCCAACCCTTTCAAATTTTATGATTTTTAAGGATCAACGAAAAAAAAGAGGATTTGGATCTTCTCAAATTATTTGTCCGAATTTTTACAACCGGGTAAGTGATTGGGCAGCTCAATTTTTATTTGGTCAGGTGAATCTCATAAATGGTCTTTCATAATCACTTGCCCAAATTTGAGAGATTCAGACAAATAATTTGAGAAGATCTTGATTCAAAAAGAAGACCTACCCCAATGTCGAGGGCTATGTCTCAAAACATCATTGACAAAGAGAGAGACCCTAACCCTGCATACGAGCTTGTGATTAGCCGAGAAATCGGATTGTGGTGGTTCACTAAGGCTTTATTACAAATTTAATAAAAGTCACATCCGTTTTAAAGAGATACAAAGAAAATGTTTAGCATTACTCATTTGGGTATACGTAATTGGCTATTCACAGTCCTGGAGCAGCAGCATTTGTTCAGATTTTTGGTCGATGAGTTTGTTGTGATTTGATGTTTTCGGCTTAAATTGCTTTGGTGTTCCAATTTGATGTGGCAAGTTGTTATTAGAGGACACAAATGACCTATTTTAGGGGTAATTACTTTCCCCCCCCCTAAATTACTAACTTTTGTGCAAAGTCCCCACAAACTATCAACTCGATAAAAATAGAACATTCAACTACCAAAGTCAACCATTTTCCCCCCTTCCGTCAGTTAGATGGGTTAAAACAAACGGTCAACGGGTCATGTGACCGTCATGTGCCATTTTACATGGGGGCATGTTGGAAGATGGTGGTAGTTCATGGGGGGAAAAGATGAAGAAAATGAGGGTAAAACGGCGTGTGACGGTCACGTGACCCGTTGACCGTTTGTTTTAACCCCTCTGACTGATGAAAGGGGGGAAAATGATTGTCTTTGGTTGTTGAATGCTCTATTTTGGTCGAGTTGGTAGTTTGTGGGGGCTTTGCGCAAAGTTGGTAGTTCATAGGGAAAAAATGTAATTACCTCCTATTTTATATCAGGTCCTATAAAAGTTAAACTCATTGAGAAAAGTGTAGTAGTTATAACCACATTTTTATTTCACAATGTTGATGTGGCAGTTTCAACTAACCTTTAATTAACTTCTTTTTTTTTTTAATAATTACTCATCTAAAGGTTGATTGTAACTATTACATACATTAGCATTGTGGATAATTATGGGATAAAAATGTAGTTTCTAGCATTACTTTTTGAATTATTTATTCGATACCAAAAGGCAAAAATAAAAGATATACCACACAGATATCCCATAAAGTTGGTGTTGCAAGGTCTTGTAGTCTTGGCTATTTTTTTAAAACGAACTTATTCAAAGACTATTAAACCTTGTCATATCAATTTTATGAGATATTTGTTGGTAAATATTCTCAATAGTTAGTAAATGGGCTCAAGAATCCAACTCGGCCATTCACTATTCAAAGTCTCAAAGAAAGCCAAATTTAGGGTCCATTACCCAGGCCCATCAATTCACCGAAATGGGCCAGGCCATGAGATCCACCACTCGACAAAGCCAAGCCCACCCGGAATAATCTACAAGGAATCCATCAAGAGTTCGAGATACCCGAAGGTGTCTCGAACATTAAAGCTCACATTCTGGATAGCAATCCCGCAATCCGAAACGTGGGTGCACACGATCCGGATGCGAGAAGACACATAAGTTGGACACGTGGAGACTCACATTCCGGAAGACATGAATACCCACGTTCCGAAAGTGGAGACCTACGATCAAAGAGTTCGTTCCCTCCATTTTCGGGAAAAACTAACTCAACTCTTCAGTATGAATACAAACCTACCTTTAGGTATTCTCTAACTGAAATTATTGTGATTAAACTCTCGATTCACATTCTCCAGAAAATTGACTTAGCATCGGAGTGGGACTAACTGGCACACCCAGCAAGCACCCTTATCGACCTTACTATTTTGCAGGAAAGAGCAAGAACTTTCTAGAAGCTTGTGTTGCCTCAAAAAAAAAAATGATCTAGATGTGTTTTTTTTCCCTCACTGACTTAGATGGTGTCTCATCCATTGTTATACATCTACCTCTTAGTTCCCCAGCTTCTTTTGAAGCTAGGGAAGATCGAAGTTAATATAAGTACAATTTATTAGAATCAACAACATTCACTGCCACTACAACCAGCTTTGTTATCAACTTTTTTCGATTGACTCCATCTTTGAGGATTCTCACTCGAGATGTGGTTAGATAACCGTCAAGATTGGAGTTTCTTTTTTGTGTTGTTCATATTTAAAGTTTGTAATTTTCTGTATTTTGTTTTTGTGACCTTGTTTTGTTGTACTTGGTCTACTCATCTATTAAAAAAAAAATAACAATAAAAAAAAGAAGGAAAACTTCACTTATAATCTCTGATGTTTCATCACTTTTGTAATTAAGTACTCAAACTTTCAAAAAAAAAATGTCAATTTAGGGTATTCATCTTTCAATTTTTTTCAATTTCAACCCTCCGTTAGAATTTTTCGTTAAATCCTGTTAAAATTTTCAAAATACTATTTTTTTAGGAAAAAAAATAAAAATAAAATTATAAGGATTTAGGTATTGGTAAGAATTTAACGAAATTTGCAAAAATACTCATGCTTGAATCTTTGAAAATTTTTATAATTTTTTTTTTTTTAAAAAAAAATTGATCTGAAAATAAAAAGAGTTTAGAGTACTTTTAATGATTTATATAAACGCTTATGCGAAATAGTTAACAAAAACTTACTTTTTAAAGTTTAGCTAACAACTTTTAAGAACCTCCATTTAACTGTATTTCTAAACTTTCCTCTACTTTATTAAAATAATCGTTTTTAAATTTTTTATTCAATGAAAATCATTCAAAATTAGAACAAAGTACAACCTTCAGACAAAAACCATAACAAATATTGCATGCAATTCCCCTTCTTGAAATTTTTTCTACTCTCCCTTTTTTTTCTAGGTCGTTTCTCAGCAACCAAATAATAAGGGGCGAAAATGCGAGTGAATAATAATTGATCGCATTCGCTATTTGCACATAACCACTATCTGCTATCCGCATATGCAAATGCGGATAGTGATTTTATGGTATGTGGATGCAATTAATAATTGCACCCGCATTCCTTATATATATACATTTACTGAAACAACGTCATTTTAAATTTGATAAGTTTAGGACCTTTAGATTATGTTATGTTTTTTTCATTATCATCTTAAAGTCATACTTCACTACATTTACTTTTTTTCTTTTATTTGGGTAATCCAAATCTCTATTACTCTATAAGAGACAATGACCCTCTATGACTAATAATCGTGAACTATGTAACAAATGAAATCTTAATTTATTTAAGTTTCCATATAGTACTAATTGTATTATTTAATCTTGCATATAAATTTAAGATAGTAATCCAAAACACACAATCTCATATGCGGATAAGGGTGTAAATCCGGAGCCAGTTCTCAGTTATTGGCCAAAACCGGGAATCGGCTCCGGGGTCCCTGGTTATTGAAATTCAATAACCTGCTCCAGAATCGAGTACCCCGAGTGAAACCGGTTATCCGGACCGGGTAGTGAATTTTTTTTAAAAAAATACTTTTTGACCCTATTTTAGGTATTGGGCCTATTTTTTTATTTTTGAAAAAAAAAAAATTTTTTGAGCTTTATTTTAAACGATTTTAGCCATTTTTTAAGGTATCGGGTGTAATTCAATCAAAAAATTAAATTAGGGGTGTAAAAGATGACTACCACCTCTCAATGCAATCTCAAAGGGAACTATTTATTTCTAAGTAGTAAGCGTTACGAAAAAAAAGTATGCAGCATTATACTAAATCCTCCAGAAAAGAAATATGCTGTATACAACATTATACCATGGCAGAACTTGGCAAAACTCCAGATCCATACATAATTACATAGATAACAAAATGTCAAAACCTCCGAAAGTTCATAAACATATTAAAAAAGTTCATAACCAAAAGTTCATAAACATATTAAACATATCCAAGCATAGTTCGGTTTTTGGCTTTCTGCAGCTTTGGTCTCAATCATCTATAACTACAATAGAAGAAGAAGAAAAAAAAAAAGAAAAAAAAAAGAAGGGAGAATGAGTTAAATGAATAAATAACTAAAATGAATTAATAATAATGAAAAGTAAAATGAATTTATAATCATTTACCATGCTCATCAAAGATTTCAATAATCTTCTTATTCTCCAAGTCTCAATTGCTTTTTAATCAGTCTTGTGTGCAAATCAAGGCTTCAACTGTTAATGGAGATAATGAACTCTTAAAGGGATCCAATTTCATTCATCAATTTTCTAAACCCATCACTCTTCACATGCCTAAAAGGCAACTCCTCATTAATGAAATATTGAACAACCAACTTCCTTACTTTAATCGGATCATACTTCACAAATCTCAGTTGGTTGGAATTGTTACTAGCGCCTTCTAACATTTTCTTAAATGACTGTTGCAACAGAGTTTGACCATTGGATATATTCAATTTTCTAAGTGGAGAAGTTGGACAGTCAGAGGTAAGGTGGGTCATCAAAGCTGAAGTGTCATTTCTCCAGTGACACCCTAAGATCCTATTGCAATAATTGTATGTTGCCTTAGGGTTTTCCTTGTTAATTGGTTCCATTTTTGTATAATGCGACCATACAACCGATTGATTCATAGCTTTTGGTTTTTTTTTTTTTTTTTTTTTTTGAGGGATCCAATTGTGTATGGTATTCCAAGATTGTCATGAGACTCATTGATATTTTTCATAATAGGGCTAGTTGTATGAGTCTAAGTAACTGTGTCCTCCATCTGTTAAGTGTTAAGATTGTTATTTCTTATTAGTCTATTAGATAGATAATATAACACACCAATTATGGTATAACGGAAGATAACATGATTAAAAACAACATTGTGGAGGGCAAGGTGGCGAATATTAATCTCATACAAGTCTTATTAATGTTTAATTTTGTTAGTGTATTATCTTGGAGTGCATTTAGAATCTGTTCAATCATTTCTCAAGATCAGGAAATGTGTATAGTTGTAAATAAATATCGTTCCTTTTGTCTTTTATTATACTCTCTGTATTTATCTATCTTTTTACTCTACTCGGTTGGACCTGTGCAACATATGTACTACATTTTTGGTATTTACATCTGCTTGATCAGTGTTAAAGAGATTTTCCATCACTAGGCTAGCCCTATTGAGTTGAAGGGGGTCACTATACAAGATTACTCTATCAAGCATTCCTTACAACACCAAAATAATAGAACAGATCTACAAAAAAATGAACCAGTTCTAAATAATCAACCAACAAAACCACCAAAATAATCAACCAACAAAAAATTAAACATAAATAATAGATCAGAATCACATATCTACAAAAATACACCAAGATTACCTCAGAAATTAGAAATCAGCTTTCACAAAGAGAAAGCGTAATCTTTTGCTTCGGATTTGTAGAGAAAGACGAAGGGTGAGAAAGATCAAAGACAAAGAAGAAGAAGAATTGAAGTGGTGAACCGTGTATACCGTGTAGCCGTGTAGGGCCGAACTGCTGAAGAAGAAGAATAGGATTCCAGGCCCTGAAGAGTGAAGAACTCTAGGTGAACCGATGAAGAAGAATAGGCGCCGCATGAGTGAAAGAAAGAGAAGTCAGAAGTGAGAAAAGAAAAGAAAAAAGAAAAAGGCAGAAGAGTCTAGAGAGAAGAGGGGGTATCGTGTTTAGGGTACCATACCGGTTTTCTGGTTACCCGGAGCCAGTTAGTGCTCGGTTACGGTTTCCCGGCTCGTTATAACCGCCCGAAATTACACCCCTATATGCGGATATTATTTGATTTAGATAGTAATCCAAAACACACAATCTCATATGCGGATAGCAGATAATAACTGCATTATGTGGATATAAATATTGGTAATAACCGCATTCGCATTCGCATTTTCACCTGTATCAAATAGCACAGAGAAATGAAAACCATAAACGAAAGCCACACAAAAACCAGAAACGAAAAATCACATGAAAATCTGATGAAAACCATAAATGAAAAACAACTAAATGGGTAACTAAAACCAAACCTAGTGTCAAAGAAAGAAGACAACTAATCAACCAAAATCAGACGATATCGCAAACATCCACTGACCAAAAATCAGGCGAAATCGTAAACACCCATTAGAGACAAAAATTAGACAAAATCGCAAATCAAAAACCAAAAGAAATCAGCACTGCCATAGTTATTTGCACCCTCCGGGGCAAAGCGCCATTGTTATTTGATGCAACTCGAGCAAGATCCAGATCCAGGGGTGAAGATGCCATCGTTATCTTCCTCCAAGATATAAATGCCCCAGCTCAGGCAACGCCGAGAGAGTTGGGCAATTGCTGGGAGAGAGACTAGCAGTGAACGAGATATATTGGTGCATTGATGAACGGATTTTGTTAATTTGATAAGCAAAAAACGAGTTCAGAAAGGAAATCGTAATTATAGTTTACTACAAAACCCGCAAACTTTTTTTACCACAAGAAATGATTCGTAATTTAGGCCAACCCCAGAAACCAGTAACACAATTATCCCATAATTAATGATTCATTCACGTACAATATCATGTGACGTGACATTGCACACGTCTACATGAACGACTTTTGTATTTCGGTTTACATAATCTGATGGATGGGTTTTTGAATGTCTTCATTAGCCATTCTAGTCAAAAGTTGAAAATAGCTAATCCACCTGGACTGCTCTTATAGAAACATATCATAATGAGAAGCTTTCATGATGGCGTTGGAACAAGGCTATCCTTGGAAAAGATTAAAGCGCCCATTACCATAAATAACCTTTCATCGTTAAAAAATTAATTCTGGAGAATAAAAAAGTATCAAAAATATCGAAAATTAATTTTACGTATAAATTGCTAATTCTAGAAGGCTATTTTTCTGTGAGTAGAACATATGGTGCACCATTTCAACAAATACTAGCAAATTGTCAATCAGTTTTTGGGATGAGATCTGGTTCCAAGTCCCTCACACGTCAGCCATTAATCATCTTTGTCAAGTCTCGTGCACTTGTCTCCTAACACAGCTCTAGTGTTCTTCTCTGTACTCTGGGTTCTCTTTCAAGATTACAAAGCCTTCAAGAATGGGAGACAGAGGAATGTATCTACATAAAAAGCGCAACTGTTAGTATACAATTTAAAAAGCAGAGAGGTTATTGAACCACCTTATTTCTTCTGCATGTGAAAATTGCAAAGCCACTTTGAAGGGAGTGCTTACTTCTCAGTGGCCAGTTCTGCCCTATCACCAGCAGCCAAAAGAACAGGGGTTGAGTGTGTCTGGAAACCGGTGATGGTCTTGGGACGACCAGCCTGGCCAACGACATCGACTGCTTGACCCACCCGAACAGGTACAGAAAGAGGTTTGAGATTCTCATCCACAGTCATCAACATTCTTGGCTGTCATAACATAGCCAAATAATTGACCATCAGAAAACTTAATAAAATTACCTGGACAGGGAGAAAAAAGAAAAAGAAAAGGGCTACCAAATTGAAGAGCACAAAAAAAGAGAGCCAAACTAGAACCAACCTGCATAGCCAAAACAAGGAAGTAGAGAACATAATGATATTTAGTCAAGATGATGGCTTTCAGGTCAAGGCATGCATGCAGCATGGTTACTAATCCGGCAAGTGCCGTCCTGTCAGATGAGAAGCAATTGTTTAGCCATAAAATGGAACAAAAGGCAAGGTATACTCAGAAAGCCACCCTTCAGCAGCCTCTAGAAGCAGTAAAGATAATGTGGTTGTAAGGAATGAGGTGAGGTTGCGAGGTTTCCCTGCTGAAGGATTACTTACGGGGATAGCAAGAACCGTTCAGAATGATATGGATTAAGAGTTAATAAGCCCTTCCCCAAATGTACAAGACCTTGAGCAATTCGAACCTGCAAAAGTAACAAAGGGACTCGATCATTGTCAACTTCATCAAATACAGTACAGAAGAGCAAACCAAATTCATTAGAAACATTACACAGAAAAGAAGGCTGGCATCTTTGTAGTAATAGCTTGAAAGATTGCGAAGCATGCCGGCTATTCGAGCATTGTTGGTACCCGCACCTATCAAACCTAAGGAAATTACAGCAGCCTGTTGCATCCAAGTAAATATTTTAGCCTTAAATGGTAACTGAAGAAAGAATGATATCAACAGGGATGAAATTCTTTCTACTATTTTATTAACTAATTCAAATATCTTACCATTGCTACTTCTGAATCTGTATCATGGCTAAGTCTGCTTAATGTGTCCATAACATTAACCTGTCCAGAAGAGCCAATCAACAAATTGGTAAGCAAAGCAAACTTATGGAAAAGAACTATCCTCAGCAGCAACTTGACTCATAACTAATTGATCATAACTAATTAGACTTAACTTATCTGAAAGAGATTTAAACAGTTTATTAACACAGATCAAAGTTATATCATTTCCTTAAAGTTGATGAACAGTCAGATTACAACCAAAAAGCAGAAAGAAATGAAGAAGATAAAAGATTTGCTTTAAAGGAAATCTCAAGTGATTTACATTTTGACTGAATGTGTTCTATTAAATTGCTTATCCAACCCATAGAAGCATTCCAATAGCCATTTAAAGTCAACCCAGCTAAGTAAGACTGATGAGCAGGCTTTTCTTTTCTTAATGAAGTAATCGAATTTCAATAAAACAAAAAGGGGCACAAACCAAGTAGTATACAAGAGGCTTTTCTAATGATACCATCCACTGGTAAGTCATTCCTTTCCAAAGGAAAAAGGTAAAACCGCAGCTTTATAGAAGGATTGAATCGACCTAACCAGAGGATACTCAGCCAGAGCTAAAAGGATAAATACCTTAGGGTTTGATATGCAAAGGAGACCAAGAGCCAAAGGAACGGCACGGCGGATGTTTTGCTCACCATACTGTAAAAGATGCTCTAATGAACGAATTGCCATCTCAACCCCCAATTCTTCAGCCATTGCCACCATAGCAATTCCAAGTACAGCAGGACCCTGGTGGCTTTCACCCTTGTCAAGATGTTGAGAGCAGTGACCCAGAAGGTTTTGAACCTGTGGAAAAAAGATCAGCTACTTTGTGCATGCAAAAGAATTTAATATATTATATAATTATTTACGGAAGTTTATAAATGGTATGGTTATTTAGCCTTGACAGAATATACCTTGAGAACATTCCCTGTTCCAGCATAGGCGCAGGAAAGTAGTGTCATGTCACAGTATTTTCTAATTTTTTCATTGAAGGTCTTAGAGACTTCAGCTGTTGCCTCCACACTTTCCTGTTGAACACCGAAGACAGATTGAAAAATGATCAGAATGATAGACCTGTAATGTTAAATATTCTCACATTGTAAGGCATCTTTGGCCAACTGAGTGGTAACACCAGGCCAGATATTTACCATGCAATAAAAAAAAGACATTAACAAAATATATGGAGGTGAAAGAAGAAACCACTGGTCTTCAATAAACTAGAACACTAAGAATGAACTAATAAAAGTCTCAAGGAGTATTTATGTACCTGCTTTCCAAGGTATAGAAGACCAAGGCCAAGAGGCAAAAGGCGAGTAAGGGGCTCCCCTAACTCTGACTCACTTCGGTCCATCAATGCAAATATAATTGCCTGTGCAACCTCTTCATTGCAGGAACCCACATATACCAAGCCCAAAGAGATTGCAGTGAATGCAATCACGTCAAGGGGAGCTTTAGCGTCATTCAGTATAGGAGCCAATTTATTCCGTATCTGATAAAGTGTAAATAAGTTAGTTTTCATTTGAAAGACATTAAAAATCAAATAAAAACAACACTTTCTAGCCCAAACTTCACAATTTACAAACATCTTCCAACCAAATATAGTAATTCTCAAGATGTCAACCTTCAGTAACCAGAAGAGATAAAGAGCACACATCTTGTTGGATCAGTGAAAGATTTCACAGATGTGATTCTTGGGTGAAGGACAATAAAGGAGGTATCCAAATATCCATTACCAAAGTATGACTGCTGCGTCCTAAAAGATCTATTAACATAAAGCAAGCTACTTCACCTGCTCGTTTTGGGCACCAGCATATGCAATTCCGAGGCCCATTATTGCACCAATTCTGATGGATGGATCTTCTTTATCTACATAATCACCCAGAAGTGCCAGTGCCTGAGAAAATAAGTCAAGTAAGAATGAAGATACAATTCAAGATCATATGCTGTTCCATGCAAAGAAGAATAGTTAATGGAACTCACAGGATCACAATCATTCTTGATACCACAATTCACAATCCCAACTCCTAACAATGCACCAGCAATGATATGGCTGTCACTTAGGTGGAAGTATTTGTCAATTTGGGCAAGCCCAGCATCAACATCCCACAGTAAAATCATACTCTGTTATGACAAAAAGGCAATGAGAATCCAACATACAGGTTAAATAAATAAGAGAGAAACCAGGCAGTAAATGGATGCATACAAGACTTGCTGCAGCACTAGTCTTCCCATGTTCTTTATTTTTGAAAAGCCAACTAGAAGAAGAACCACTAGTATTGTCTGATGGGACTGTCATCAACTTATCCTGCAGCAATATAAGAATTCATATCAAGAAAACTCACAGCAATCCACTATTTCTCGCGCATATAGGAAATATTACCTGACCAAAGCCAGCATTTACAAAAGCATTAACAAAGGTGGCAGCGAGATTTTGTCTAGCCGAGTCAACACTTGCACCAGCACTAGCCCGGCCATCAAGCAAGTGTGCCTAAGAAAACACAAGAGAATGCAAACTAGTCAAATTGATACACATTCACTATTAAACATAAAATGAGCACCTATAACATTTTTCACTTTTTTTTTTGGTAACTTCTGCACCTGAAAGAGAAACTTTAAGTCATAAAATTTCGTGCATTGTTGACCAAACAGTGCAATGATCGTGACTTTAACCTAGCTAGTCCTATAGGCTACCAGCACTCCCATGACATCAACACACCCACATATTATAAACATATACTGATAGGAAATGAATTATTAAAATATAAAATACATATACAATGCACAAGAATGAACAAGGAGACTAACATAACAATCAATACATTTGCAGCAACCAGTCCTAGACTGAGCCATAATGCATTCAACGATCATAGTTGCCGGAAATAAATCACTACATATATTGAAAAACTAGTCAATGACACTGCTTTTTCACCAAGGTCTCCTAACAGAGAAATCATAGTAGCTACCCAATAACTTCCTTCATAACCCAGATGCAGAGATATGGTTCTGTACAGCGTATAAGAGGTACTCCACACTAAACCAATAAGATTGAAGACCAATAAGGTCCATATATTAGCAGCCATCACAATATACAAGTTCTTTATTTACTTAGTACCATTTACGCAAAAACTCCGAAAAGAATGGCAACGAGAGACAGAATTTTCAGCAATAGTTTCCAACTTTCCACAAGATCTATTAGCACGTCATGAGCACTTTTAGCAAAAGTCACAAAGAAAAACCATAAATAAATAGTTGAAATCACATGTGAGTAGAAAAGCTTAATGATCTCACTTGATGGAATTCCTCCTTTGACAATACAAATAATAAGTATTGTGAGAGCAGTTACCTTAAAAAGTAATAAACATAGCAAGGCCAAATAACAAAAGCAAAAACTTCGCAGACATTAAGGGTCATATCTTATTGAGCATTATTGATTATCCAGAACAAAAGTTCAAACCTTATAGATATCTTCAGGAGATTTGGGTTCCATGACCTCAATATCTCGAGCAAGTGTAAGATAGCCTTCACTTAACCTGTTGTTGTTTATTATCTCCTGTAATGCCTCTCTGTCATCATCATCTGCAGCCATCTCATCATCTAACTCAAATGTAATACCCTGCATCAAAGAACAACACTTAGATAACAAGTACTAAGTATCAAAAAGCACCATATATGAATAGCAATTGATGTCTTTCAAACAAATTGAGGACAGGCACAAGCATCTAATCCCCTTGTCTAGCTCATGGGTTTCTTACCACTTGTACCCTCTCTTTTAATTGTCTGGCTAGAGTTAACTCTTTTCCATATCTAAAATAACATTAAACTACAAGACATTACCATACACCCCGCAAAAAGCCCAGACGAAAATCAGAAAACACACCAAGTAAAAGTGCCGAGCAAGGGTCAATAGTCTTGACTCTACCCGAAAAAACAGTAGTTCAACTATTT
This sequence comes from Alnus rubra, assembly GCA_028654335.1. Lineage (NCBI taxonomy): Eukaryota > Viridiplantae > Streptophyta > Magnoliopsida > Fagales > Betulaceae > Alnus > Alnus rubra. The sequence goes on along the minus strand of JAJPGS010002256.1, from coordinate 26,953 downwards.
TATGATAATATCCCGTGACAACAACCACGCCAACTTTGTTGTAACAGAAAGTTACTCTAACCCAACAACATGGACATCATTGCCTGAAACACATTGGAAATCCCCTCCTATATAATCTTAGCAACAGTAAAAGATCATGCTAAATAGCTTGTTTCATAAAGAATACTAAATGCAACACAATCTCTAAAAGAGAAACTAATTCAGATAAACACTTCTGTCAACAATGTAAACTAAAAAGAGTCAAAATTGTAAAATTCAAGACTTACATGTCTGGCAAGGATGTAACAGAATTGCTTCTTTCGTAGCAGATCATCACACGATGTAAATACCTGCTTGACATACTGCCAACAGATACTTTGAATTGTTAGAACAAACCATATAATCATTATGAGGATCTTATAATGTATGGGGCTGTAAATGAACCGAAGGTCCGATCTGTTCAGGAACAACTTGAAATTGACTCGTATGAACTTGACTCGAGTTTAGTTCGTTTAATAAATTTTGTTTAGGCTCATTAATTAAACGAGCTGAACTCATATAAGCTCGACTCGACTTTATAAGCTTGCATAAACTTGTAGAACTCCATTTTTATTGTCTTTGGTAATATTTCTTTTAAATTTGCAATGAAAATATCTTAAGTATCTAAAAGAATAAAAGAGAATTTTCTTCCTAATGTAATAAATATAGCTTGATTTTTTATGATTGTAAGTTTTGATATAGATATGTATGTGTGTGTTAATATGTGGGTCACGTATTTTGTATGTAGGCATGCATGTTTAGTGAATGCATATATAAACTATGAAACATACATATAGACTTGATACTGGATCGTTTAAGATTCTAAATAAAGTTTTATATATAATATAAATAGTCTATTTCATGAAAAAAATTATATATAGTTTATTACGAATATAAGGTTAGTGATATGATTTTTAGGGAAAATTTCCCACACTCCCCTTGAGTTTTGGCCTCATGAAAAAAGTGCCAGCTGGCATATTACCCATGAAAGACCAAAGAAGTCGTGTCACGTGTGTCAAAAGCCATATCATCATACCACATATGCCGTAAATAAAAAAAATAAAAAAAAATTTAAAAATGAACCAAACTTGAACATTCAATACTCAGCTCAATTACAACGCTAATAACAGTTGCTAGTAATGTGGAACTGTGAAATTCCAATCGATTAAGAAACCTAATTCCTCAGCTTCAAAAAAGATATAAAAGAAACCATTATCCTTTAGCCGCTCTTCACCAAATAAATGCACATGAGCACCCCTCCTCCCCCTCCCTCCTTCCCCAGACACACATAGAAACATAGTTTACAATTGTATAGTCAGGAAAGGATGTATTAAAAACAGCACATTTGATTCTTAACAAAGTACAAACCTGCATGTTATCCAGAAACAGGGCAATCTGAAGCGCATTTGGATACTCCTCGAATTTTAAATAAATCATGTAGGCAATATCCAGGACCAACATATCATCAGGGCCAGGAAGGTATCTGCATTGTGTCAAAATTTAAAATATCACTGTAGCAGAGAGAGAGAGATCAATATAAACAACACCCAAGGCAAAAGGTTGTCATTTTTTGAGCATACATGATGATCTAATAGAGTGTTGATGCACCCGGTTGATGTATGACAGAAGATATATGATGAGTCCTCTTTAGTAACTAACAAAAACCTGTTCATTCTTGATCTTTAAGGAGCAGCAAAAGTTTAAATTTTTTACAAAGTAGGATGTTCCGAGTTCTTGAACAAGAGCAAGCATATGCCGAATGTCAATTGTTTAGGTAGTGAGATCATATCCTATACCTATTATTAAAAATTAATAAGCAATTTTCCTTGTAAGTTGACCACAAATGGGCAATAAATGGCTATATAGACCTTTCAATATATTCTTTTTTATGATTGATAACTTATGCAGGCATGTTATGGGTTTACCCACAACCACATCCTCCACCCCATTCTAATGGGGGGAGAAAAAAATACTCTCAATTCTTTTCCTTTTTCAATTTATGCTTCTGAAGTGTTAAACGATGAATCCATAGGATCAAGATCTCCATAAAATTACAGAATAATCCACTTACCTTGCTGAACTGGTCAGGTAGAGACACGTCCTTCTGAAATTCGTACTGTCCACATGCTCAATTAAAAGATCAAGGTCTTCAACCTAGCATTCATCAGATATTACATATTTCAAGCTTGGCTAAACAGCAAAAAGAGTGTTGAAAGAAGGGAGTGGAAAGGCAAAACTAAAGAAGAAGTTTAGAAGAGCAATACTGCTTAGTACCTCCATTAAAAGATCAACGGCTTCAGGTTCAGCATTGTGCTGCAGTAAAATAAAAACTGATTAGAAACGGAAAACAATCCTATCACATGTTGCCTACAGAGATACTGTAACTTGTTAGTGAATCATACCTTCATATGAAAAGCAACTATTTGTTGAACAAGCTCCATAAGATCATCGATTGAAGCTTCTTCGCTCTGTTGCAATGTATGAAAAGATATAAAATGTATTTATACATGAGAAAAAGCTCCTAGAAACCAAATATGGAACACCATAGGACATAAAATTCGTAAGAACATTATTTATCGATGCATGTCCCCCTACTCATCCAGTTCAATTGAGCGCTTTTGGGTAAATGGTTATGGAGATATGGTAGGGAGAGAGAGGCTTTATGGCATATGGTGATTGATGCCAAATTTCAGAGTCTAAAGGGCGGGTGGTGCTCGAAAGAGGTTTCGGGTTCCTTTGGAGTGGGTGTATGGAAACATATAAGGAGGGGGTGGGAGAAATTCCACAATTTTGTTCGTTTTGAAGTGGGGAGTGGATCTAATATTAGTTTTTGGCAAGACTGGTGGTGTGGGGATAGTTCCTTGAAGCAATGCTTTCCAGCTCTTTTTTGTATAGTAAGGAACAAAGACGCGTTGGTGGCGGATAATTTGGTGGTCCATAATGGTGTAATTCAGTGGAATGTTCTTTTCACAAGACAAATCCAGGATTGGGAGATGGATATGGTCCTTTCTTTCTTCAACCGATTATATTCTACTTCGATTCGTCATGGAGAGGGTGACAGATTAGTGTGGAATCCCTCTAAAAAAGGTTTATTTGAGGTGAGATCCTTCTATGAAGAGCTCTTTAGGAAAGATGGCCCATCTCTTCCATTTTTTCCTTGGAAGAATATTTGGCGTGTTAAGGCTCCAACTAGGGTGGCTTCCTTCGTATGGTCAGCAGCTTTGGGCAAAATATTGACGCATGATAACTTGCGTAAGAGGAATGTAATAGTAATGGAGTGGTGTTGTCTATGCAAGAAGAGTGGGGAGTCTATTGATCACTTGTTGCTTCACTGCGAGGTCGCCCGGGCACTTTGGAGCTACGTTCTTATTTTATTTGGGGTTGAGTGGGTTATGCCACAAACGGTGTTGGAGTTATTGATTAGTTGGGGGGCGGCAATTGGGAGTCGTCATGATAAAGAGGCTTGGCGGTTAGCCCCTCTATGCTTGCTGTGGTGTATTTGGAGGGAGCGAAATGCTCGTCTGTTTGAAGATATAGAGACACCTATGGTGGAGCTACGGAAGCGGTTGCTCAATACTTCATATTCTTGGATAGCGCCACATCATAGTTTGAGTGTCTTTACTTTTGTAAATTTTTTAAATTTATTTTCTGTTCGACCCTTTTAGGGGCTCTCTTGTATACTTCCCGTGTATAAGGGTTGCGCCCCTTAGCGCTTTTCAATAAATTGCTATTACTTATCAAAAAAAAAAAAGGATACTGGGGAAAAATCAGTAGAATGAGCATCAGAGATGTAATACAACTCCAACACCTACGGCATAATATATACCATTGACGTCATGGAAGCATGCCTATTGAAGTACATGATACCATAAAAAGATCAACCACTTTAGTCTGTCTTTCCAGGTGCACAAGAAACACAGTTTTAAAGCTTTCAGTTGCAGATGCACATGAATAGAGTACCCTTATTCACTAATTATAAGAGAAGATTTATAGAATGATCCCAGTACCTGAAACCAGTTTTTCAGGGACAAAATTATCATAGCATTCAATAAGATTGATTTCTAACCTGTCGCTTAGCATACTCTTGTGCAATTTCTCCAGCTAAGTTCCTGATTACAAACAAATCAATCGCTAGTAAGGATAACATTTAATTACATAAATTGAACGTCAATCACTACTTGGAAAAACTTCTAGAACCTAAACCTTACAAAAAGTTGACTAGATCCAAGTGTACTATTTTCCACCAAAAAACCCTATGCTGACCACAATTTTTTTAATCAGATTATGCTCACCTCACATACTCATGGCCCCATGAGCCAATATCACCCTCTGAACCCAGCAATCTGTACTTTAGGCTCTCCTGAAAGAGTTGGCAAAAGAGAAAAAATAGATGTTACTATAAATGACATAAAGGAACTTAGATTAACTTATTTGTGCACAGAAATCTCAGGAAAAAAAATTGACCACCAAGTATCTGGTAAACTTGCTACTCCAATGTTATGCATGCGTATGTATACACAAGATACATGAATCGGCACATATTGAATAACACAAAAATAAGTAACCACAAGGAAGATGCAAGACAAATGAAGTGGCCCATGCATAATCAAATGAATGAATCACCAAAGAGAATATATTAAACTTAACCCCTAAAACAACTATGCATACCCGTTCACCCTCTGCAGACATAGTAAGCGCCAAAACTGACAGTATATCTGCTAAGTACTTCTGCATTTGCAAGAAATTTAATTAGAAAAGCTACGGAATGATACTATTAAAGATAGCGTCCAATCAAACAAGTGATACCTTCAAATCTGAATCCTGCATTGTTTCATAATATGCTTTCAAAGTTCCATAGTGTGGACGAAGAAACTTCAATGGCTTTGGGACAGAGGTCATAGAGCTAGTAGAGGTTCGAATTTCCTGCCTACAAAATAAATTTTACATTCTGTTAAGCCACACTATAAGACATTGTTTAATGCAATCATTGTTACTTGCAAATTCCATACATCCTGTCAGAAGCATCACTGGTATCAAGAGGGCTGCTAACAAGGGGTAACAACTAAAAAAAGCTCATTGATACTTGGACCATCCATCTGAAGAGGACCTTCTTGATCCACCACAGTCACATGCAAGTATTTTCTTTTGAGATAGACAAAATTCCCTAAAATTGTCAGAAGAGGGCCACATTCTACCTACAGTTTCATACTCATAGTCAACTGCAATTCCCTTTGCAGCCTTCTTGGAAGACAAGGACCCCACAGATCCAATTCTATTTGTCATTGCATATTTACCAAAAATACATAGAACCATAAGGTGGAAAGGCTCAAGTTTGGTTCTTATCTTCCGCATGTGATGGCATATTAGCCTCTTTAAATTCTTATATCTTCCTATAATTAGATGTCAAACATTCTTAGGCTTTTATATTTTTAGCTTAAATAAAGGTAATTCACTATGCCGTTCATTGTTTTAATCCTTTATATCATTATACTCTTTGCTTTCATCATTAAAATGCTGTATAAAATTTGTAAAGAAATTTGAGCCTTAATAATTTTTCACCACAGAACAAAAGCTATGCCTCCACTTCACCGTTGAGAATTACATTTCCCACATCCAAAAATAACCAACTTAATCCCCCTTCCAAAATCCAAAACTCTCATATCACCAAAATCAAACACATATTACCAAGCACGAGTCATAGAAACAGAAAGAGAATAAACTTGACTAGTACCCACAAACCGTGTAGAAAAAGAAAATCAATAATTTTAACCCTAACCGAGTAAAGTTACAGAATGTTAAGCCTAACCAGGAAAGAAGAATGACCCAATAAATAACCAGAAAGTTAAGGAAAAGAGGAATTACCTCATGCTCTCAAGCGCAACCTTCTGCAACCCAGGATCAAGATCCTGAACCCTTTCCACATACAACTCCAACTGCTGCTTCAACGCCAAATCTTCATCCGACTGCAATACACATATTGATCCACCACATCATTATGATCCATATATTCAGTTGCTAAGCGAAAGGGTCAAAATATCCAGGAAAAAAAAAGAATTTTTTTTGAGGCTCTAGAAAATCAAAATCCCCCAAAAGAAAGCACAAGAAAAACTATAACTTTCAAACAAAACCAAGCCTCGCGCATGGATAAAGTTTCTATTACGCTTCCTATCCAAAATTATTGCACAGAAACCCTAGCAAGCACAAAATAGCTGAACCCACAAAACCGAACCCACCAGATCTTCTTCCTTTTTCTCGTCCTTCTTCTTCTTGGGGTCCTTGGGCGGAACGGTGCCGCTACCACTGGCATTTGGATCCGGCGCCATGTTTACTACAACAAAGCTTACCCTAAGAGAGAGCGTGTGTATGCGATTGTGTGCTTAGTAAAGGGTTCTTCTTGCTCTCTGAAATAGATTTGCAGTGACCTAGGCAACACGAAAGCTGCTGGCTTCGTTTTTATAAGATAAAATAACCATTATACTGTCTTGTAAACTTTCTAAAATTATAAAATTATCTTTAAATTATAATTAATTATTTTTATAAAAAAATGAAATAGGAAAAAAAAAAAAAAAAACTAGAGTAAATATAAGGGTATTTTAGGAATTTTTTACTACTCCATTCAGATTTACTGTTAAATCCTAACGAATGTGTGAGATTGCAAATTTTATAAAGTTTGATACACTAAATTTAGAGTTTTTGAACTTTAAAAGAATATTACAAAAATGATTAAAGTTTAAGAGAGTTAGGTAAAATTTTCCTTTTTTTCTTTTACATGAAAATAAAATAGAAATGTAATACATACGTCATCTAAATTTTCCCTCTTATTTACGACCTTATCTTTTATATTTTTATTAATATATAAATTGACAAATTCAAAGTAATTTAAACTTACATTTGAATAGTATGAAAGAAGCTAGTAAAAATAAAAAATACACTTTTTTATTTACACTACCAAATTTAAGAAAGCAACATTTCGATACGTCAAACTATCATCGCTTGTCAAAAATGACATCCTCTCAACATCGGACGTTAAAATGAATGGAAAAGTAGTCACATGCAATGACAAAATTCTTCTCAAAATAACACGTAGACCTTTTGATTACTCAATAACTCACAACCCTTTTACCTATACCTTCCTCTTTGCTTTATGTTCGACTTCCTTCATGACAATACAACAAGCAGCTTCAATGCCTATACCGATGTGCAGTAAATACAATGTCGAAGGTTTCAAGAAGCATGAATGATGAAGCAGATGACGTTGTCGTTGGAGGAGAAAGAAAACAAAGTCAGTAGAAGCACAACAAGTTCAATTTCTCTTTCAAGCATAATGCTATTGTGCCCTAGAAGCATGTACGAGAATAACCAAATTTCATCCAATTTGGGAATTTTCTCTATTACTAGTATTTTTAAAAATTTGGTAACCCCTTTTCCTTAATTTTCAGCCAAACAATGCATGTGACTTTTTTTTATTGGATTGACCTGTCCATATGTGAATATGGTAAAAGGGTGATGCAGAGGTTGGGAGAGATGGAAGAGGCACTCAATGCCAAAACTAGGCACTATGAGTCAATGTCAACCCAAAAATTGCTAAGTCTAAGAATACAACGAACATTGAATTGGCTAGGTGTCACATGTAATTAGATTTCAAAAAGAGTAAATACCATGCCCTGAATAATAACATTCAGATATCATTGGCATGTTCTATGATTTTAGGTGTTTTGTTCTTGTTGTTTTGTGTTGCTAGTTTGAGAGGGGCAGGTTATGGCAATATTGGAAGGATGATTTTACTATAAAGGTGTAATACTCCGAAATAATAAAAGAAAATATAAAACAAATATCCACTTTAATCACGTTTTATAAAAAAACAACACTCGTGGTTAAAATTTAAAAAGAAATTTAATGAACACCTTAAAACAATTTATTTTCCAAAACCTAAATAATTGACACTTTACACCCTAGCCGAACGTTCGATATCCCTCTAGAACGATCGAGTTGTGCTTTTTCCCGAACGTTCGATGTCCCTTTGGAACGTTTGAGCTATCGTTTCTCCCTGAATGTTTGATCACGCCTGAAAAACACTTTAACTTTTCAATCATCTCAGCAAACCTTATCCTTTACCCATGCATATAAATAGTACACCACGACTATCAGCCTTCATCCTTTATTCTTGCATTTCAACAAACCCTAGACCTAGCGATAGAGAGGTTCTAAAGAGAAAATGTTGCATTTGGAGTGGTTATATCCTCCATAAGGTAACCTTTGAACCTCAAGTCCGTTTCTTCACAATGATTATATACTGATCTTGTTGTTTATCTAGCATTTTGTGAAACTCTTAGCATGTCATGTTGAGTTTATGATTTATCGCATGCGGTAAAATATCAAATTGTTCATGTTTTTCATGTTTATCGCGTTGCTTTGGTTTAGTATGTTTTTAAATAGCTATTAAGGATAATTGCATCATTGGTCCCTAAGGTTGACCTAAATTACAAATCACTCTATATGGTTCAAAAAGTTCATGAATGATCCTTATGGTAATCAATCAGTCCATGAACACGTTTTTCATCTACCAAGTTAACAGATTACATTAGTCAACCACGTCCCACCCTCGACACGTGTCCATTACAATAAAATATATATATATAAAATCTAATAAAAATACAAATAAATAAAATATAAATATTTTTTTTTAAAAAAAATTATTGAAGGGGTGGCTGCCCACTGACAGCCACCCCCCAAAGGCATTTAGGGGTGGCTGCCCAGTATTTTTTTTTTTATTAAAAAGAAAAAAAAAATAAAAAAAAAAATATATATATATATATATATATATATATATATATATATATATATATATATATATTTATTAGATTTTTTTATTTTTTATTATGATTGACACGTGTCAGCTTCCTATTGAGTGCGACGTGGCTGACTAACGGTATCTATTAATTTGATTGATGAAAAATGTGTTCAGGGACTGATTTGTAATTATAGTTTGCTACAACGACCCTCCATGAACCACATTGAGTGATTTTTAATTTAAACTAACCCTAGGGACCAATAGTGCAATTATCCCTAGTTATTGTTAGCTTTGGCTAAGCTAGAATGTGGTATGAGTAAAAGTTTTGAGTCTTCCATGCATTCTGGTACCTATCAAACGTTTACTGCATTTGACCGAACATTCAACCCTTGTTGGTCGAACGCTTGACCTCAAAGCTGAACATTCGACAATGACCAGAAATAAATAATTAGGGTTTTAATGATAGATTAGAGTACCTAGTACGTTATTAGGGTTTTTACGTACATGAGTTAGAACTCTCGATGTATTATGTTTAGTATTAGGGTATGTTTTGCATTAGCACGGAGTTCGAGATGTCCAATGTAACGTCCAAGATATTAATTAGGGTTTAAAAATATGAAATAAACTAATTAAGTGAATAATTAGGTAAATTGTGAAAGAAAAACACTTAGAAAACATTTATAGTTGATTTTTTGGGTTGTGTTTCCAGACGGACCCATTTGGTGTCCAGACTGGTTGGGCAGAAGATTTATGTCAGCTGCTACGTCCGGACGGCCTGCGAATGGAACTTCCAATAAGTCCTAGTTTTTATGCATTTTCGGACGAACGATTTATGCGCCCGACAGCTTTATTCGAGAGAAGCACCACGTACACGCGTGTTCGGACAGCCCACTTGCCTATCCGGACAGGCTCGTATTGAAGTTGTTGAGCGAGTTTCTCCAACTCACTTCTCCCATTTCTCTCCCTCTCACCCAATTTCTCTCTCTCTCTCTCTCTCTCTCTCTCTCTCTCTCTCTCTCTCTCTCTCCTAGTGTTTGATACTAAATACTAAATCCTAGATCCTAGTATTTTGAAGATTCCAAACTCAAATCCGACCCCAGAAACATGATCCTTGCTACAAGATCTACATTTTCACCAATCATTTTGAGGTAAATCCAAAAATCTTAGTTCCTCTAGATTTTGTGTTGATTTTGTAGAGTTTTAGTTTAATCTCTCAATTTTGATTAGGTATTGCGTATTTTGAAGTGTTCTACACAATTTTCAAGCGTTGTGTTTCACTTTTGGTAAGAAATCAAGGTAAGACCCGAAACCCTATATTTTTAATAAATGTTCTAAATTGGTAGATTTTGTGTCTAACCCTAAGATTATCTTATAAGTTAGTATTATTAGTTAATGGGTTGTCAAATGGAACCCTAGAAATTGATGGATTTTTCATGGGTCTTAGTTCTTGAGCAATTCAAGAGCTAAGTGGAAATTTTGAGTTTTAAAATATTATGTGTTAATTTTGATGTATCATGCAATGTGAGCCAAGGCTTTCATTGGGAATCTATGATATATGCTTGTGATTTGCCTATAATACCTTCAATTATGTTAAATATATGATTTTATGATGTTTATGAGTTTTAAGATATGATTGTGAATATGTGCATTGAGTTATGTTTTATGTGCTTTATGAGAAGTTAAAAATGCACATTATGATGAAAAGGTTTTATAAAAACATAAGATGATATGTTCTACATAAGTGTGAAAGCATGTACACAGAGCATAGATGGTGTGGAAGCACTAGCATGTACAAAATCGTGAACACTGAACGTAAGACCCTGGTTGAAAGACACATTGGCATAGCAAGTGTAAGATCGGTGGGTATATAGCCCCACGGCATCAGAAACAAGTCATGTGGTTAAAGCCTTACAAGCACTAGAAACCAAGAAATAGAACAAAAGCATGTATAGTATGATGGTGTGTAACATGTTTTAGTAAAGTATTTCATGCTAGATGTAGCGCCCCAGATTTTAAACCCTGGGATATAGCGTCTTAAATTAGAATTTAAAACTAAATAAAATTACTCCGATATTTATGGATATTTATGAAAATAAATATTAATTAGTTTTATAAACTCCGACTTAATAAAAAGGGAATTATTATTAAACTCTAATAATATGGCTGAATAATTATATAGACAAACTCGAATATTCAGTGATTAGATAGTGTAATATTATTAGTATAATAATATTATTAACTCAATTGGTATTATAATCATATTGATATTATAATATTTATTATTGTGTCTAATATTATTTGGCATAATATTATTTGACATATATATCTAGTATATATTATACTATAATGTTATTAAATCATTGTTATAATAATATTATCAGTGTAATTATATTATTAAGAAGATAATATTAATTATGAATCGAAATAAGCTCAAAACGGGTTTAAATTATAACTTTAGTAAATTAAAATGAGAAGGATCCAATGTAAAATTTTCTCATTGTAAAAATACCCAACGACTGATATTTGGTGAAGTCATCATTGCATTGATGACTCACCATACCAGCGCAACATTTACAAACTAGCTCACAACAAGTCATGATTACACTCATGACTCACCCTTACACCTCACAACTCGCCAACTTGCTACCCACGCTGCTCACGCTTATATAACTAAGCAATGCACCTTCCTTTTCTTCTATGCCTTCTTACCGATCCTTCTTTCTCCTTCATTTCCCTTCTTTCTTCTTCTTTCTGTCCGAATAACAGAGAAAGAGAGTGAGAACTGAGAGAGAGAGAGACCCAATTCTTCTCTTCTTTCTTTCCTTCTCCTAGTCGATCCTTCCTCTTGTCTTCTTCTTTCTTTTGTCCGAGAGAGAGAGAGAGAGAGAGAGAGAGAGAGAGTTGAAGGGAGACCAAAACAGAGGGAGAGGAAGATCGGAGACCCGATCTTCCATGGTCACTGGTAATGGAACTCGAGAGAAACCCATGAAACCCGAGTGACCCAAGGGAGAAATCGAGAGAGACCGAGGAGAATCTGAGAGAGCCCAGGAGAGAACCAAAGGACCAGAGACGATTGAAGGCCTGATCCTCCATGGGTTGTCGGTCACCGATTTTCGGCGTGTCTAAGCAGAAATGAAGTGAGAGGAAGGAGCCGATCTTCCGGTGGCCAGAAGACGCTAGTTCCAGCGAAATCAGAGGGGATCTCGATGGTTTCCTAGGTAATTTACCAGTTCTTTGTAACTCCATTTGATTTAGTCAATGATCCCAAACTTACATATTTCTAGTCCCTTAGCAATGCAAAACTGAAAATAAAAGGAAAACTAAAACAATAACTACTCTACCTCCTCTGTTGCGGGAAATACGATTGCATTTAGTGTATGCAATAAGCCTTTTAAATCCTTAGGACTCCCTAGTGGACGAGTGAAGTCTTGTGAGAGTTTGTAAAGAATGATACCCACAAATATTATGCAAAAATTTATGTTTATTCCAAAGAGTTAAGTGTCACCAAAATTATGATTCTCATTCATTAGCAAGCTTAGAAAGATGAAGTCCATCTTCAATATAAATTTGAATTCCAAAGTCTAACCACTTATGAAGGACAAGCTGAGGCATCACAAGTTCCATTCAGTGTAAGGTGACCTAACACATAATCATGAGGCTTCAAATTAATTCCAATGTGCAATGACTCAATATCTCAAAATTCTCTAGGATCCCCATCAAATTGAATAACTAAGGCATAATAGCAAGAGCTTTATTCTTTTTTTCTTTTTTTTTGTCAAACTGTGCAATGCTTAGTTCTCTTAAGCTTTCTAATTGACCCATGTGACTAGTGTTAGGCTAATGCTCTCAAACCAGATGGCTTTAAAGCAATAGGTGTGGAAATACCTCTAAGAGCTTACTAACTCGAGTAAAAAAGGCTACAAAACTAAACTAGTCATGACTTTAACCGATCCGAATTTCTCACTTTTTGACGTGAACATTCAATGCTTAATGAGGCAAGAAGTCCAATTATTCAGTAAAAGCTTCAAAATGGTTTTTTTTTTTTTTCTTTTTTTTATTATATATATATGCCAAGATATCCATCCAACAAGTCACCCAGCTTCACCCAAGACATTAAAAAAATACACAATCAAGTTCATATATCATACCTCACAAATTATATGCTAATGTGCTTGTGATAGTTTAGATTGAAACAAATGAATCCTTAGATGCCAAAAATAAGTAATAGGACCTTAGAATCAATTTCAAATGATCATGTGTTCAACATTTTAAGCTCACCAATGAAATTCAAATCACAATTTTTTAGATCAACCAAAGTCTTAAAAATAACATAAACATGCAATTTCAATTTTTTTTTTTTAAACAAAAAGTGTGTCCCATACCCCCAAACTTGAATGACACATTGTCCTCAATGTGTAGATAGAATAGAAAGATCATACCAGGGAGATGAGAAAACTGGATGGGCTAGGTATGGCTCATAGCATATCCCTAAACTTGAATGCAAAAACACTTGTCCCTAAAAAACAAAATTAGAAAAACAAAACCAAGGAAAAGAAAACTAAAAAATAAAAAAGAATAGAAACTAAAATTAACCAAAATAAAATGAACTAAAATAAAATGAACTATAATTAAAAACAAAATCAGAATTCTTTAAAGGATGTGGATTTTTAGTGCATGCAGTGGCCTCAGTACCACTAATCTGGGCAGATGTGCTTGAGCTCCTGGACTGCTCAAGCACTGTTGGTAGTAGCTTTTGAGTTTAAATTTGAAACACCAATCTTTTCTTCTCATGGACCATAGAGAGTGAATTCTACCTACAGAAAGGTAGTTCCTAATTTTCACAGATCGGGGTAAATCACTCTGAGAATTCTCAAACAGTTTCTCATTCGGAAGGGAATCATGAACTGGAATACTATGAGGAGAATACTTAGAGAGTTTTTCTACTTTGATGACCTTAGTTTGTTCATCTAATAGCACTAACAGGCTACTCTCATGGCCTCTTGGTAATTCGGGAATAGGAATTGATGCTGAAGAAGCCTCAGTGCTCACTTCTTTGCCTTTTTCCCGATGTAGATCCTGTATGACCTCAATTTGCTCCTCCTTCCCCTCTTCCTCATGTTTTTCGATCACTTCTTCACTCCTTAATGTGGTGATAGCTTGCTCATGATAGTAAGAACTCCAATCCTCCACGTAATATCCATTAGGATTAGCCACCAACTGACTTTGAAGCTCTTTTTCTCTTTCTCTTTTGAGGTGGCTGATGATTTGTTTACAGTCAGCTTCCACTGGGAATTCGCCCATTTTTCTCTCACTTAACTCTTTGGCCAACTGCCCCACTTGTGTTTCCAATCTTTGGATAGCTTTACTTGTCTGAGAATTGGTCTATTGTAGCTTAGTAAAAAATTCGAGTAGAGCATCTTCGAGGTCATTCTTCTTTGGCTCTGGATTCGGTTGGACTACTTGTGGTGGAGCTTGATAGTTATTTCCTTGCTGAAAATTTCTTTGCTGCCCTTGTGGATTTTGCACATTCTGATTATTACTCCATAAAAAATTGGGGTGGTTTCGCCACCCTGCATTGTAAGTATTGGAATATGGATTGTTCTTTGGAGGATAGTTATTCTGGCCCACATAGTTCAGTTTATCCTGATTTGTAAATGAAGACATGTGACAAGTCTCAGTGGTGTAGTAAGAATGAGAACATATGGCACATACCTCAACTTGAGCAATCTGTTGAATGGGAGAGATGTTATAAGTAGTCATGACTTTCACTAGCATATCCAGTTTCCTCTCCATGGTAGCCATCTGAGTTTGAACTCCATTATTGCCATTCGCTTCATAGACGTCTTTTTCTTTGAGTCCCTGCCTCGATAAATTAGACTGTTGGCTTCATGCCGGGTTATAGGAATCAGAGTAGAAGTCATTATCTGGTCTAAAGAACGGTGTGTTCATATGCTCATAATGATAGTTAGAAAATTGTCTCATTTCAGGATAATCTCTAACATGATGATAAGGATTAAAGTAGTATGAACATGGTACATGGGGTGTAGAATATCTCCCCACATGAATAATGTAACAAAAAGAAATTAAAATAACAAAAGGAACACAAAAATAAAAAATATTAAAATTAAAGGAAAAAAAATCTTTTTTTTTTTTTTAGATCATCATAAACAGAAATAACTAAAATAAAAGGAAAAACTTTAAAATACAATTTAACTCAATCCCTAGCAATAGAGCCAAAAACTTGTTTTGCACATATCTACCTAAATAAATAGGCAAATACTTGTACGTTTTACTCGCAACTGCACAAGATCAAAATAATAGTATAGCAGACAAATACGAGATTATTCCCACGAGGATTGGTATAAATTATATTTAAAGAGAAATTCCTAAAAGAGATACGTTGAATAAGAAGGGATAAAATATTGAATTAAAAATAATAAGAAAAGGTAAGGCTTTGATATCCACCGCTAATTATACTCAATTAAAATTCATAATGCCAATGCTACCATCATTACTTGATACTTAATGCTTACCAGCCACAAGGGAATGATATCTTTTCCTAAAGCTATTGATTTCCCTAAGCAACGAGTTAGGCATGGTATCTACTATAACTCTCTTCTTCCTTAAATGATTTAGTAGGCTTAACAATTTTTGACATGACCCATGAACCCGGCACGAACACGACACGAAAAAACCGGGTTTAGGTTTGTTATTATCGGGTTCGGATCAACCCGATTGTAATCGTGTTTGGCGGGTCAACCCGCAGGTTGACCCACTAACACGATAATAACCTGGTTTAAAAACAAAAAAAAAAAAAAAACAAAATGGAAACTTCAAGAGAGAAAGTTCAGAAACGCTAAAAGCCTGAAAGTCTTAACTGGTGCCGGACATTTTACAATCAGAATAAACCTTAAGCATAGAATTGAAAAACTTTGCCATGACTTTTGGATCATTGCAACAATTCCCAACTGCAGGAGCAAGGACAGAGAATGGGTACCTAGAATTTTTGCCAACCGAGACAAATTTGATAGTTTTCTCAGCATCCGGAAACCTTCTCTCCTTGAGAAGCCTGCAAATTAGGGTCAAGTGGGCTTCCAGGTTAGGCTTGAAGGATATGAGAGATTGATTCTGAAGGAGAAAGTCGAAGAAACACAAGCATTTCGAGGATTTAAGATCTTGGTCTGTGAGAATATAGAGAAGTGTGGTGGGGTTGAGATTGGAGAGGAAGGTGTTTGGAGCTGAGGGGTTTAGGGATTTGGAGATGATTTCTGTTATTGCTTGGTTGGGTTTAGGGGATAGGTTTGGATGGTGGCTTTTTTTAACTCTGGCCGGTTAGAGCTCCCAAGTCCGACGTCGACAAATGATCTGTATTTGTCGGGTTGACACGACTTGGACAAATAATCGTGTTTATCGGGTCGGGTTTGTGTTACCCTGTTTGCAATCAGGTCGGGTTCGGGTCACAAGTTCCAATCTGATTAAAAATCGGGTCGGTTTGTGTTGGACCCGTTTACATAATCGGGTCAGTAGGGTTGACACGAACCTGACTCGTAAACCTGAATTGCCAAGCCTAGGATTTAGCATGGTATCTACTAAGTTGTTCTTCAAGAAAGCATAAATCTATGGAAACCGGCAAACACACTCAAATTGGAACATGGTATCTATTCTAGTTGTCTTTATGTTGATTAATCCAAGGACCTGTGATGGCGTTCTTTTGTTACTTTATTATGCCCAGGACTCGGTCATCCAAATTGACATAAATAACAAATCCATATCACATGCATATGATGATCAAGCATAAACATGAGATGAATTCAAGAAAATAGGAAATAATCAAGTTAAGCATCAATATATGAATTGTAGCAAAGGCACCAATTGAAAACCTTAACGAGACATAATTAGGGCTTCAATTGAACCCTAACTGAAGTATTAGTTACAACTAATATAAACTAAAATTATATACATACAGAAAATAAATAAAGGAAGAAAGAAAATAAAAACTAGAAAGAACGTCATTCTTGATGTATCCTTTGATTCTTCCTCAAAGCTTGTGTGTATTTTTCTTCAAAGGTTAGAGGCCTATTTATAGGGTTAGAGAAGCTTTAGAAGCTCTAGAAATCCTAGAACAATTATAAATAGTTCTTCTAGTCCAAATAGAATAAGTACAAGTCTTTTCCTTTTCTGAAATTTCCATCCAAGTAGGAAATGATTCCAAAATTCGTACAGATTTATGGTTATTTATTACGGGATAATTTTGGCATGGTAAACGTTTGAATTAGGAAACACTTATTTCTGACATATTTGTTCCATTTTTTATTAGCTTTCCAATACCACCAATTTAGTCACAATCCGATACTTGAGCTGAAAGTTATGATTAAATTACTGAGACATATTCATTCTAGATTCTTTCCAAAAATAATGAATTTTTGCCGACTTCTCTTTCCTTAAATTCAAAATTGATTTGGAGTTGAATCTTTCCAAAAGTGAGTTTGCCGACTTTGTTATAATACAAAAACAAAACAAAACATCAAACTATAACAAAACTACGAGCTTAACATATGTAAATTAAAGGGCTTGAATGTGTAACATTCATCACTTATCAATTGATGAATGATCGAGTGTTAGATTTCCTCTAATTTGGGTTTGATGAGTTTGGAAGCTTTGTGTCTTCTGTTTCAGCCGTGTGTGGTGTTTTGGTTGAGTTTTCCATAGGTGGTTTTGCTGTGTGTGTGTGTGTTTAGGTCTTGAAATCTTGGACCAAATACCCCTGCTATTGGCCGATTGCTTGTGATGTTCTTCCTTTATGTGTAGTGGTTTGACTGAATGCTTATAGTGCTCAGTTGTGTATTCTCTGTTCCGGTTATGTAGTGTTTCGACCAATTGTGTGTGTGTGTGTGTGTGCGCGCGCGCGCGTGTGGATGTTTCAGTCAAGCCACGTTTTGGGTTGTGGATTTAGGTCCTTGTTGACCGATTGTGTTGATTGAAAGTTGGTTGATTTGGGTTGAGGCTTTTGAAGCTAGCTGTGAGATGTTTCAGTCGTGTATGGATTATTGGATGTGTACCTGGTCGTGTGTATGTGTCACAGCTGAACCATGAGTATGGGTTTAGTTTGTGTTCGGTTATTGTGATTTTTGGGTGCTTGATTATTGATGATTTTTAGGTAGAAACCCGTGTAGTTGATTCGACAATGTTCTTTGTTTGTGGATTTCCCCTGTTTTGGGTTATGGTGTCGGCCGAATTTGAGTATTTATCATTTTAGCTGAAGGAGCGATTTTATGCTTATAAATACTAACACATTTTTGATTTGATGATTTTGGAGTTAATAATTGAATGGATAAAAATAAGTGCTTTGTTGACTGTTTGAGTTATTTTAATGTTAAATGTTTTGGGATTTTATTATTCGGGTGAAAATGGTTTTAATTACGGATTAAGGGATCTTTATTAGTATTTTTAAAATAATCATTTTTTAGAGAAAAAAGTTTGAATATTGTTGGATTCTTTTAATTAAAACCATGACAATAATATTGAGTTCTTTAAAACTCATGTTTATAAATATAAGTTAAATGTCTTATGAATAGAAAATGAAACTGATAAATATACCATTTCTGGTATATATGTATTTATTGTAGATGATGAACTAAGAACTGCACAAAAGGGTTGTAAGTATTTCTAAAATACTTACTGAGTGATACTGAGTTTCCATAATATTATGGATACATATTTATTTAATTGTTTGAGCATATAAAATTTGCATATTTACTGTTTTAACTGTTTGATTAATAACAAGCTGGTGGATCTAGATTCACAGTGGGTACATGACGCTTCACTGGAGTTCCTAGATTCACGATGAATGAGGAAATACCCGAAAAGATATAATAAATACAAACCTGGCGAGTCTAAACTCATAGGCTAGGCCTAGGCCTTCAAAACTATTAAATGTTATATGTGAGGAAGCCTAGGCTTTAAGTAACACGTTAACCGAGCCTAGGTCGAAACAGATGAGTGAAAGCAGAAAATAATTAAGACATTGCATATAAAACTGTCATCATTGCTTTATATATATATATATATATTCAATCTATGACTATGACTCATGACCATAGACTCATGACCATAGACTATGGATTACATATACATATAGACATAAAGTTATATTATACATTGTGTTTCTTTAAAAGCATCATATTATTGAAAATAGTTGACTCACTTGATCACAATATGGGATTGTGGAAGTATCCACAATCACATACATTGGTGCAGGTTCTAAAGATAAAGGATTGGATTATGCTAGCATTAAAGATTTAGAGCTAATGTTAATGTAACTGATTATATTTCTTTGTAATCATTTGTGTTTGTATTCTTTTACTATATAACATGTTTAGAGGGATGTTTGTATTTAATAGGCTTTCCATGTATGTTTATGTGTCATTTATAACACATGTTTCGTTACAATTATAGTGCTAAGAAAATTAAATAACTCATAATGTCTAGATGTATTTTAGTCAACTCAATGTGTTATGTTGTAAATTCTTAAGTTCTAAAAGAAAAATATATTCCTCTGCCAAATCTTAACTCTGATGATGTCGTAATGTCACGTGAAAATTTTCAAATTTTCACTTTCATCTTTTTGTAAAAGGCGGGGTGTTACATTAGATGTATTAGTATACATATGAGTTTGAATGGGACAGAACATATGTATAGTGATAATCGGCTAGATTGCACTTGTGTTTTACGAGATGTCATGTATTTGGCGTACATGTATACTTGTATTCCCCAAATGTTTGGAATGACATGTATGCATGTGAGGCCGAGTTATGATGTTTGACTTGTTGAGATGTGATGTTTGGGTATATACGTATACTTGTAGTCCTCAAAGGTTCGGAAGAAATGTATGCATATATAGCCGAAATTTTATGTTGAATGCTTTCCTGTGATTTAATGTTGAGTGTGCACATATACTTGTATTTCCCAAAGGTTTGGAAGAACTGTATGCGTGTAACGTCGTAATGTTATATCTATTAATTTCTTATGATGCCGTGTTTGGGGTATACGTATATTAGAATTCCCTAAAGGTTTGGATAACTCATATGTGCATAAAGCCGAGACATTGTGTCAATTATTTCCTTAGATATACTTGTATGCCTGTATTTTCTCAAAGGTTGGAGAGCTTATATACGAATGTATATGAGTCACATGATATATATGTAATGGTGTATATATTGTAGATTACTGATTTATGAACCAAATGTCATTGTTTACGTTGTCAGCTACGAAAAACTTTTGTGAAAACCATCAATCCACGAAATAGCCATTATCGAAAACATACGGTAGAAATAAAGGAATTGGCTCATTGTGAAAACATAGTGTGTTTTATACTACTGAGTTGGTGAACTTATACTTTCACCTATGCGAACGTGGTTACCACCACGATTGTGTAGATGTTGATGCTTTGGCTGTAGGTACCGCAGACGTTGATGATGACCTTGTGGCGTTGTACTTGGGATACTACGCCTGAGGCTCTTCGCACTTGGTCGTATGTGTGTCGGACTTGGGTAGTCCATTTTTTTTTTTTGACTTTTATATATGGCTTGTGTCGCATGTGACACTTATTTTGTATAACCATTCTTTGATATATATAATTTTTTAATTAAGCCTTAAACAGATAGACAGATGCATGGCTTTAATGTTGTAATTAACACTTGTTAGTTTACGGTAATAGTTTCCGATGCATTGTTCATTATCTCTAATGTGTTTGGTACATATTATGGGATGTGTACATTGAGTTGGCTTATGACTAATTTGTCATATCACTGTGATGATTCCATTTTCTTAAAAAAAAAAAAAAAAATGGGTCGCTACATTCAATATTGTGGATGAGCAATTGAGGTAAGTAAAAGCTTACGGAACTAATTTTTACTTTAACGTGTGATATGTCAGAGGACTAATAGGACGTTTGGATGCAAGTTTAAAAAAAAAAAAAAAACTTGCTACAGTATTCGGGTTTAATACAACCCGAATTCTTCCTGTTTTTATACCCGATTTCCCCCTCTGATTTTTTTTTTTTAAAAAAAAAGAACTCAAGGCGTGGGACCCATTTGACGCGTTAATGATCTGACTTGTTATCAATGAATTGCATTTGAAAAAAAAAAGTACACTTTATCAATGATCTGACCGAAAATAATAATTATTCATATTTATTTCTATTAAATAATAATTATTTCAATTATTATTCCACACTAATTTTCATAACTCCAATCATTCTACACAACTTTTCATACCACCAATAATTTGCTACAATGGTTTTCCGTGAAAAAATAATCTCATACAACTCTCACCAGAAAATGATTTCAAATACAACTTAAATTCTATTAAACATCCAAACATGTTTTTTTTGCCTCAAATTTGTACACTAAATAATAATTGAATTCAAATTTCAAAAATCAAACACCCAAACGTACCATAAGTATGCCTTACTTTTCAAAATAATATGTGATGAACCTATTACTTTTATAACATGTTTAGTTTGGTTCAAAATGATAAATGATTATATATGATTTTCTTCAAGTAAATTAAGAATATTTGTATCGTATGACATTATACACTAGTATGTGAGGTATAATGGCCAAAGGCTTACTATTATATGGGCTTGACCCTATGGTCACAAAGATTTATGTTTATGTATGGCCTTAAATTCAATGGTTGTTCTTGTAACAGGTGCATTATGTACGAATGAGCCATTGTTACTGCTTTGTTAGTAGCGTGGGCCATCCGAGATCGAGCTCAGTCAGGCTGCTAGTATGTAACAGTATGCGATAATATTCAGGACATTGGTATTGTACTACGGTCTCTCAGGACAGTGCTAACCATACCAAGAAAGGGTTCAGAGCTTGAATAGACAATACTGAGGAAAAATATGATTAAACATGTATATATATATATATATATATACATATATCATGATTTCTCTGCATGAAAACATTAGTGATTGTTACTGGGATTGTGTCACTCTTCTTCAAAATAAACCTCAATTTTCAGATGACATATTGACGGAGACAACACATACCATTTTATGAAAAACCCACATCTAAATAAATTGAGCGTCTCAAAATTTATGGTTTCTCAAAATCATCATGGTATTTTACAAAATATATTTGTTGCCTCCATTATTACGCTAGTATAAAGATATTGGTTCATTTTGAAATAGGGTAGGCATAATCTCAGCGACAATTCACTCATTTTAATGTAAAGAAATTTATACAATATTAAAATATAAGTATTCAAAAGTTTCCTCGATATGGTTTATGGAAGCCCTTAACCCCTTCTTTGTAGGGTTGATGTTGTCCCGAGGGACTTGTAGTACAATACTGGTATCCCAGATATTGCCATATACTGTCATGTACTTGCAGCACGATTGAGTCTGACCTTGAGTGGCCCACGCTACTAGCAAAGCCATAATGGTGACCCATCCTTTCATGGTATGCCCGTCACAAATAACCATTGAATTCAAGGCCAAACATAAAAGTAAATCTCTTTGACCATAGGCTCAATCCCATATAATAGTAAGCTCATGATTGTTATACTACATGTACCGATGTACCATGTCATACGATGCAGTTTATCCAATTGATACATTTATAAACATTTGATACAGTTTTAGGCTCACGACATATTCTTTTGAAAAGTAAAGCATGCTCAGTTCATTAACACATCGCATGTTGAGATAAAATAGTTTCATAAGCATTTACTTACCTCGGGTGATTCTCCTCACTCTCGGACATCTTAATCACCAAGTCATTGCAAATCATACTCTAATATTAGACACAACTCATAATAAAACCTTAAAATAGCACATAAAACCCTAATCACGTAATAAAACCCTAGTCATGCAGATTAATGCCCTCATCAAACGTTCGGTGTGGAGGTTGATCGTTTGGCTAACAAGGGTCGAACGTTTGGCATAAACAGTGGAGCGTTCGATGACTGGCAGAATGCATGAAAGACCCAAAACTTCTACTTAAACCCACTACCCAACTCAACCAAGACTCCTAATAATCTAAAAATGAATATCAAATCATAATAACGTGATTAAACATGGAAAGTACGAGCAAGTTCATATCTTTTTGAAAATATAGCTGACTCATGCATTATTATTATTATAAAATCCTATCGTAAAATATTTAGATATTTATAAAACCCACATGATGTTTGTTAAATAATAAAATTAGTAAACTAAAACCAATAAAAACATGTTAATATATATTAAAACGAGATTGAGGTTTAAGGGTTACATTCTCTTGAGGTTGGAGCCTTACCAAAAGTAATATACAAAATCATCTTAAATTATTAAACGTTATTAGGATAATAGTACTGTAGTAGTAGAATAAATGACATCTCAATTTGAGAAGACAAGTAGTAGTTTTATTTAAATAAAATAATCTTATGTTGAGAGTCAGTAGGAGTTTAATAGTAGTTATCTGTCTATGATAGTCACTTTTGTCAGTAGGGTCATTTGTATTATTTAAAGGATGGTTATTGATGAAATAAGGGAAGTTGAGTATTATTTTGTACAATAGAGTTTATTGTGTTTGGGAGGTCATGGCTCCCTCGAAGTAGTCATTGGAGGCCACGGCTCTCTCAAAGTAGCCTATATATCTTTTCCTATGTATTGTTACTATTTGATTCACATCAATTGATATCAAAGCCAGATTTGCCAATCACCACAAAGTTAGCCATGTTTGTCAGAGTTCAAAGCGAGAAGATGTACAAAAAAAGATGCAGTTAGAGTTCCTCAAGTGAAAGGATAAATTCAGCAAGCAGACGAGGAAGCATTTAAAACTCTTGGAACGTATATCAAATGAGGAGTTGGCTGTAGTAGAAGAAGTGCAACAAACACCATAAGCGACGGTTTTGGCTGAGGAGAAAGAAGATCACATTTGAAGAAGCATTCGAAGGCAAGTTGCATGATGAGCATGTAGCTGCAGTGAAGCGCCTATCTGAAAATAATTTCAAACGTATTGAGGAGTTTTTTTTTTTAATGATTGAAGGTGAGAACTCAACTCACTTACGGCACCCAAATCTTGTGACACTTTATGGGTGCACCTTAAAACATAGCCTCTATCGAGAGATGCGCAGACATTTCTATTGGCCAGTGCCAAGCATTAGTTTTTTTGGGGCTCATCAGAAAGAAAGACTAGTTGTTTGATTCAAAGAATGAAAGAAAAAAAAAAATATGTTAGTGCGAAAGAAGACATAAAACAACTTTCTTGTGTTTTGGAAAAAAAAAAAAAGAATTGATTAATATTTATGTGGTTGAGGAACATGCAAGCAAAGAAGAAAGGGGTGTCAAGTGAAAGTTTAAAAGAAAAAAAAGAAAAGAAAAAGAAGTTGATGAGATAGAAACTGGTGGTACTTGATAGGATAGAAATGGGAAGTAGTGTTTGACTGAAAAATGGTCTTGCACGTGGAATGGACATATTGGAATAAATTGGCTACTCAAGTTAGCCAAGTTTGCGTTAAAAAAAGGAAGAAAATGCTTGATTTTGGTAAAGACCTAGTAAGCCGATCAAAGTTGAAGGTGGACCGTGGAAGCAAAGTGGGAAAATCATTCAGTTTCCAGAATTTTCCCTTGGGGACAAGGCAATTGTTAGGAGAGGGGAATGATGTAATCATAAATCTTGGGGTTATTAAACCTTATTTGGATAGTAGTACTAGTAGTAATAGAATAAATGACCTCTCAATTTGAGAGGACAAGTAGTAGTTTTATTTAAATAAAATACTCTCATGTCGAGAGTCAATAAGAGTCTAGTAGTAGTTATCTATCATTTACGTTAGTAGGGTCATTTGTATTATTTAAAGGATGATTATTGATGAAATAAGGGAAGTTGAGTATTATTTTCTACAATATAGTTTACTGTGTTTTGAAGGTCACTGCTTCTTCGAAGTAACGATTGGAGGTCACAGTTCCATCAAAATAGCTCATATATATTTTTCTGTGTTTTGGTGATTCACATCAAGTTGTATGTGGGATGCCATAATGAGTCCCTCAAGCATTATAGGGTTGATAGTTGTAATAACCCAAATTTGAACCAGCAAATCCGTAAGTAAAAACCTTCAATTTTCACGTGACATTACTACATCAGAGATAAAACTCTCCCAGCAATATATATATATATATATATATTCTAAAGTATTAGGAATAGATAACATAACACATCAAGGCTAACTCAAATACCTTGAATATATATTAGATGTTGCTTAGTTTTTCATTACATGATAAATGCACACTAGATGCATCAAATAAGTGCCACATACAACACATAAGCATACATAATAAAACACACTAAGTATAAACATTATTTTAAACGTATTACACACAACAAGGAAAGTAAACATAGGTAGATACAACTAGCTACTCAGAGGCTAGCACAAAATAGTCCATAAATGGTTTAGAAACCATCAAAACCAGCGAAGAGATCCACACCTTCCCCTTCTTGATCTGCATCCATAACTATGTAAATATGTGGTTATCATATTTACATAGGCACAAAAAAGTGATATCCATTATCATAGCATAAGATACTATTGGATTAGAAATAATTTATAAAGATAACAAATGCAATGATTGTGTAAATATGCATCGTAGTTGGTAGCATTCCAACCAATGATTAAAAATAAAGAATTTTGGTTTTGAAACTTTATTGGTTTTCACCACTACGTGGATTTTAAAATTTGTAAACCACTCGCAATAGTTACGAGACTTTACAGAATAGGACTAAGGAGGGTATCAAACCATAAGGATTGGGGGTTGTTTGGTTATGAAATATCTAAGACGTTATCCAATTTAATTGAAAAATATATTTTGTTTTAATTTTTATCACTAAACTAACATGAACTAAAAACAATTAAAAATGGACATATTTAAGAAAATAAAAAGTATAAGGAATTGATTTCACTCAATCCTCATACACATGACATATTATGTCTATCTCGGATTCCATTAACACGGATAATACGAGCATGTAATGATTGTCAATCACACGACGACCTCAACATGAAATTACTTTAATTAAAAGTAATGATAAGCCATCTAATTACACAATAGTCATCCAACTAACATCTATGCATGAATGATTAATGCTCCCTATTATGGACTATAAGATCTCTTAATAAGCATACATATCTATGGAAAAAGCATAAACCATCTTAGTTTCGCACATATTCTCCACATAAAATTACACTATAATTGAAAAGCATCTAAGAAGCATTTAAATTAAAAGGATGTGGAGTGATACATGTTCCCTAGCATGATTCATCAAGTTCACATAAATTATGTCACAAAGCACCATTTCATAACCATCATTCCCTTAATCAAGAAAAAGGAAATGTTGAGTTCAATCAAGAATCAAAGGATTCTAATAGACAAAAGATCCTTCTTTTTAAAATTGAGTTTGTTTTGAAGAACATTCACAAGAGTTTTGTAAACCTTTAGACTATGTAATCATCACACATGAATAGAAATCCAAGAATAACACAATCAAGCCATGGCAATTGGAAAGAGTTTCATCAATACCCTATAATTAGTTTAGCTACTCATGAGATATGACATTCTCTTTATAAAGAAGAAGAACCCATTTCTCATTTCTCTTAGAGGATTTAGAAACTACAAATCAAACTAACAATATGTAAAACAACTTATTTTAATAAAAGAAACTAAACTAAAAACTAAGAACAAGAACTACGGAAAGGAAACCTAAAGAAAAACATTAAAGGAAATAAGTTAAACTCTCTGGAATTTTCGGATTCCAGAGTTGTATCAAACATAAAATGAAACAAACAAGAAAAGAAGAAGAAAGAAGTTGCTGGAAAATATAAAGGAAAATTGCATTAAACTAATTTCAAACTTTACTTGAATAAAAACAGAATTAAAGTGAATTACAGAACTAAAATACACTAAATCTAAGCTCTCTGGAAAAAATAAAGGAAATGGGTGCATCAAAGGATTGCACAAAAACTAAAACATAAAAAATCTCTCTTTTTAACTTTCACGTTCATTCTCTATTTATAGAGAATTTGATTCAACAAATTTAACCCATTCAATCATTTTCAGCCGCACAAATGAAAAGTGTCAACATCCCATTACAACTGCAC